>JAJSRV010000015.1:0-416131 GCA_021527715.1 Neoseiulus cucumeris | reverse complement strand
TGATGTGTTTCTGAATGTCAACAGGCGTTGAATGCAGCTGCCGTCGACTACTACTTCGAGGCAGCAGCGGCCGGTGGCGCGCGGCTCGAACAGAGGATTCGCGGTAGTTAGGACAACGAAGTTGCAGATTCTCGGAGATCAAGGGGTTTTAAGGAAAATTGGCGGAGGTGAGGGGCAGCTGCGGTAGCCTATAACCTAGCCTGGCCGGTTGGGCGGCTGTTGGCGAGGTTGGGCGGCGATTCGCGAGCTGGTGACGGAGGAGAAGGCGGGCGAAGTTGCTCAAGTTTGCCGTGCATTGTCGTCAGCGAGACCCAAACTTCGCCTGGAGACGGACGTCGCTCTTACGGTGCATGCAGCAAGCTGAGCTGCAGCTCTCACGGAGGCCGCACGGCGCTCCGCGGGCGTCCGCGAGCGAGCGGTAGGCGCTGACACTCCGATCTCTGAATGGGCAGCATGAATCTGCAAGTACTCACCGTCCACTGTTTGACACGGACTCGCACGATCTGAGCTCTGCATCATCAGCAGGGAGAGAGCGCTCAGCAACGTCCGTTCTTCGACGGCTCGTTAGTTTCTGTCTTTTCGCAGCTACAGTTGCTCGACTAAGGTTGGACCGGTTGCGAGCAGGCATGATCGTCACGGATACATACGTTCACCGCGGACAAACAGATTTACGAAGCGAACAGACGCGTGGCCGTACCCTCCAGCAGCGCGGTCGCGGCTAGCGATGGCGCGCGGTTTGAAAGACCTTGTTCACGGTGAAAGGTGAACGAAGTTTTCGAGTTTTCTTGAGATTATGACGTTTGGGGGAGTTCTCTGGAGATTGGCGGTAGCCTAAAACCTTCCTTGGCGAATCCGGCACCACGGTGCGAGGTTTCCCCGAGATCCGTGCGAGGGTTTGGGCGTGATGCGCGATGGAGCGGGCGGCCGAAGAGGCTTTCGCGCAGGCATGATGGTCACGGAAACACGCGTCGACGAAGTACAAAAATCACAGACGATCACACATGCGGCGGTACAGCCAACAGAGGAACAAAGCCGTGTTTTGCCGGCCGGTGGCGCGCACGTAAACAGCGCGGCTGCTCTGTGGCGCGCGGTTTGAAAGCTGTTCTTCGCGATGAAAGGAGAACAAAGTTTTCGAGTTTTCTCGAGCTTGTGCCGTTAGGAGACCTTCTTGGAGACCTCACGGTAGCCTAAAACCTACTCCGGGGAGGTGGGCGCGACGGTGCGCGGTTTCCCCGAGATCTGAGCGGGGGTTTGGGCCTGATGCGGGTTCGAGCGAGCGGCCCAAGTTTGCCTTTTATATATATAGATTACTCGAGGCAGCAGCGGTCCTTCCAAGTCCAGAACAACGCGGGGAATGCAAACTTCACACCAATGGAGCATCGTGGAAACTTCGGGAATCGAGGCGGGGGAACCTCGCGCGTTCATCGCGCTGCCGTACAAGTCAATATCTCACGAAATCAGACAAACCAGGGTCGGGAAATGGAGCAGACGAAAAATCTGCCGAAATTCATCGTCCCGAATCAGACAGAATGTCTCGTTCCTCCTCTCGAGATCACTGCGGAAGCATTGCCAAATGCTCTCAGCTCGTCTAAGAGTTTTTCTACTTTTTTCCTGTTTTCTCCGGGAAATAGAATCAGTGGTGAAAATTGATTCCCGATTTTCACCACCCGTAAAAATTCCCGGAAATGATGATCACTCGTACCCGGCGCGTGAAGTTGAAATACTGACGGATTGATCTCCTGATACGGAATCCAAACAGCACGGAGTTCCACGGTAAATGACCATGATTGAGAACAGACGTTCGTCTGAGCTTTTTGCCACAAAAAATGAAACCTCACTGACATGACCAACACGGGTTCTCGCCTTCAAAGACAGTAGAGACTCCAATCAGGAGGTTCAGTATCGGGGCAATCCGGTGATTGCCACACTTTGAGAACAATTAGAGGTCCTCACATGCTGCGTCTGCTACTCGGTCTTTATCCCTGATTCGCTTACCTTCATCGCTGTCCATTCGTTTTCCCTCTTGGGTGTCGATACCTCTAAAACATCGAAGTTCGTCGTTTCAAGGAATGATGACTTATCCGCACAATTCATCCAGGTATTCCTCAGATTTGGAGCAGGGAAAAATTCACCGCTCATTGAGGATCCATGCATCGTGAACAAACCTGTATGTATTCGCAAGTTTTTTCTACAAATGAACTCCCGACACGATAAATCACCGAAGATCATTTTTCGGGTAGGGACTAGGGCTCCCCAAATCCCGGGAATTCCCGAAAAATCGATTCCATCCCAGGGAACCGGTTCTCCAGGGTTCCGGGCTACGGGAGCGCGGGCCAGAGACCGGCTTTCAATCGCAAAACTCGGTTCTCCCCGTTTCCAAGCCGAGGCAATGTAAGCCACGGTCCCGGAAATTCCCGGGATCTCTGAAAAGCAAACGGTCATTCTGGATATGCTGAAGCTTGCTTGTTGGCTTCGATGGAACCCGAAAATCAAGAGTCATGAACGAACTGAACGTAACCACGTACCACGAATCACGTAATTGCATGTGGGGTACGCGGATGGTTGATGTGAACTCTGGCTATAACCGTAAACTCTATAACATTTGGGCACCAGCATACGATGATATGATGATACGATGACTCATGTGAACTTCAAAAGATCTACCCCGAGATGACAGAAGGTCTAGTCTCAGAGAGCCTTACACACCGCTATGATTCAATCGCTTTCTGCTAATCAATCGCACCGGGTCACATATCACCTGAATGCATTCCTCTGTTCCTGTCCCATGTGGACAAGAATGCATATGTTGTAGTTGCTATGATTCATGCAGCCGGCAAATTGGTATGAAGTATATTCCCGATCAGGTTTCAATTGCGCGACCGCAGTTCTGATTTGTTTCCCCAGGTTTGCGTTTTCTTGCAGCCGGAGACTCCGGTGTTCTAGCCGACAGCGTTCCTGGACTTCATCAACAATATGGCCAGGAGCGCGACGGGGACGCTAACGATGCAGGCGGAGTCTTGATCCGCATCAGTGTAGCTTCTGAAGGATTTTCGGAGCATGGTATCATCACTCCGCTGTATTTTGAAGGAAATCGTCGTTCCTTCCAACATCAAGCTAGAGGAGATCGAGCAAATAAGGAGCTCATAGATATTGCGAATGAGCAGTGCCTTCATCATGAATCAGTCACATCCCCTATCTAGGGTGACCTCCCGCTCCGAACTAACTATGATCTCGCGGAGAATCGGAAGAAATCATATGGCGCAAGAATATGATTTCTCATTTCGATTCGTGTAATGAGGGCACAATCAAAAAAACTGACAGACGAACATTTTCTCTTTTTTTAGAATGGATCAAATCTGAGCCATGCACGTAATGAAACATAAGTCAGATCACCAATACAGAGGTCGCCTTTCTCCTTAAATACACGACATTCAAGCATCAGCCACACTCCGTCGAACACATAGTTCTACTGCAAACACCATTGAGTTACTCATGACATCGCGGAAGATTCGAGCCATTGACTCACTTGCTGGCTTCCTCAAAGGTTTTACCAGCCGACGAAAAACAGGAGGACAATTCCACCTCACGGCTCTCCATGCAGGTTGACTCAAGTACTGAAGGGTAGCGTGAGATATGAGCGCTTTCAGACTGTATTGGAGCAGTAAGAACGAAGAAGAAAACGGTGATGTTCAAATAGAGTAGATGAGTTATCGCCTCTGCACTCACGAGTCTGAAGTAATCGATCCATAAGAGCTCTGCTGTGGCAAAATCCGTTTCGCAATTGAACTCTATTCTAGTCACGTTACAAAGTAGCTTTTCCTTTAGAAAAATGACGTGTGATTCCACCACGAGGTGAAACTGGAATCCTCTGAGTATTATCGTACCCTGTAGTCCACTTGAAATGGATAAACGAGTGATTCGTACGTATCCAAAAGATTCCCCTGATCCTACCTCTCCGACTATGTAGCATGTTGAGACCATTTCATACAGAAAATGCACTGCAAGCATCGAAGGATCATTTCGTTTCTAACGGATATTCGGCTGGAAAGCAAAAGAATTGAGCTGTGGCGGGCTTTTTTATCCCTCTTGATTGAATAAATATCGGGGATCATAGAGGAGTTTGAGTCTTTTACTTTCTAGTCCAGGTGTTCGGGAACGAAAATGCACTCCAATCGTCATTATGAACAGAGACTCGTCGGATGGTCAGATGGATACCACGCGGAGAATGAGTCGGTTCAAAACACTGGCAGGCCGTCACATTCGGCATTTGCGTATAAATCATCAACTCTAGGAAAAAGTGTGATTCGCGAGATTTGTTCGATCCAAGCCATTCTACTCCATAGAGTGAGTTCCGGAACAATCCTTTCGGGAGGGGAGCCCGAGAAGGAACAGTACACTGGGTCGTTGTAAAACTTCTCGAATCGGATAATTGGGCTCGAGATAAACAAATTCTAGATTTATTCATTCAGGTTTTCGGAGAAGTAATCGTTTCCTCGCGCTTCGTGCAAGATTTGATTTCGATACGTTCGAGCCCCGTTCGGTCAAAACTTTACAAGGTCACTAGTAGGCGCCGAACCCTCTATGGGGTACCTCCATAGCCTAATACCAATAGTGAAGTTGTAATGTTAGCCATAGTGAAATGGATGACCTTACCAAGGTTATAAGGTTCCCAAGGTTCCTAAGATACTGAGGTTATTCCGTGACGGCCCGAAACAACTTAACTGGAACAAAATACCATACGTTCAGCTCGCGGAATCTCCGGAAGAATTCGAGAGATGGGACAGGTAAATGAGACTATGAAAGAGATTTAGGGCTCTTCATAGGACAAGATTCATTCTCGTGGAAATCCGTTTTTCCGCGAGTCAGCCCCCTCGGAACCACTTGACCGCAAAAATCGAGGGCCGACTGTACTCTAGTACAGTCTCTGGCGCATGGATCATCACCTACTTCGTAAGAACGCAAGCTATCATGATGTATGTATGTGAGGCCTTATGTACATGCAGATACTGTGGCGAAAAGTTCCCCAAGTACCGCGCGACCCGAATCCGGAAATGTTTTCCTGTATATGCAACCGCGGTAAGGGAATTAACAGTTGGTAGAGCGGACCACTAATTGTAAGTCGTGCCCACTCGAGTACTCCTTGAGATAAACAATATAGGAAAAATAGGGAGGAAGTCGACTATCACTTGAAATCTATGATTGAGGTTGGGATCTACGCAATATCATGTACTAGCGTTCCCGGCCGGGCTTCGCCCCGGCTAGGAGAAGGGCGGAGGGAGAGTAGAAGAAATTGCAGTCTCTTGAAACTATGAAATGGAGTTGGTGAGATGAGAATAAACAAAGGAATATCGACCTCATTCTTTAGGACTAATTGCGAAAAAAGTGGGTATATTGTAGGGAAAATCGTACGAGAGGGAATGGTTGTTGTAGAAAAAGGAAAACGATTTTTGGAACGATTCGATCTTGGAATAAATATCACGACGGATTTGGTGGGAGTGAAACGAAGTGGTCGGGATGGGGACCATAGTGAAGATTCGGGAAAGACAATTAAAACCGGCGTGAAGATTGGAGAATTACGGGGAGCTTCCCTATGGGACCTTCGAAGGTGCGGGTGGTTATAGAAGCGAAGGTGAAAGTCTGGGAAAAAGCAGGGAGATGCGGGAAGTTGATGTCTGTTTTCGTGACAGATGAGAAGGCGACTATTTGAGTTGTCGCGTTCAATGAGGAGAGCGATAGTCATGTAGAAAAGTTTTAACCGGAGGAAGTGCTTGGAATTGAACTGTTTGATTGTCAAGTAGTGGAAGAACAATACCAATGCACGCCGAGTGTATACGCAGAGTGATTCTTACGAAGATGTCTACAGTGCCTCATGAAATTGTCCTCACCGACCATGACTAACACCTCCTCCCAGTTGGCACATTGAACTGTCGTTCATGTCCCCCAGGAGGAATATTGTTGGTCCTTATGACATCCACGTAATTTTCCGACGGCATCTTTTGCAGCCTGGTCTCAGAATGCCGAACCAATTCATTGTGTCGTGAAGAAGAGTTTGCAACTTCGTCACAATTCTGCGATTCGTATTTCCATTAACGACCCGCATACGAAGGTCCACCTCTTCATCAGTTCCCCCATGAACTATATCTGGAGAAATTCTGCGTCTGGCAAAGGCAGAAGAGACACTAATTGATGGTAAACTTGCCCCTGTACTTCAAAAGTCGGCATAAGAATTTCTCCAATCATCTCTGTGGCACCGAAGAATGTCATCTGGAGACACGAATTATACGTCCGGATGCTCAGAACAAATTGTTTCGCTTCACTTGAGTTCCTGGACATCTACGACGATGCTAACGGCTCCGGTGGCGGCAGCAACTCAGAAAGCTTATTTTGCTCAACCTCACAACAGAGCCCCGGCGCCTCTGATTTGAATCGCACCGCTCTACAAAATATGCATGCCGAAAACTACTGCTATCGGATGGCTGCCATAATCCATTTCAGGATCATAGTTTCGAACAGATCGTCTTATTTGCGTCATCCTTTCCCGGTTACTTCGCAGTCGGATTCACCGCTTTTCAATCGTTTTCCTCAATCTGCGATCATTCCGTCTTCTGCTCTCTTCCGATCTTTTTCCGGAACTGTCGGAAGTCAAATCCACACCCGATTTCCACCTCCGCTCCCTGTATCTCCGACGGCCGTTCGTTTTCCCGCGTCCAGCCGTTTACCCGTTCCCACTCTCGGTAACAGTGGAAGGACTTCAAGGACTGTCAAGGACTCCTTTCCTTGTGTCTCTCGTGTTCCCACCGCTGGTTCCGCCGCGTTCCGTCGTTGACTCCTCTCTGATCTTGATAATCGTTGCTTCTCTTCACTCTGAACTCTCCGCTGCTTATGGTATCTTAACCGCACTTCCCGTCGTTCAGCGTTCTCCGCCGACAGGAGTTCGCCACAACGTCTCCGGTTCCCTTCTAGCCTCATTTCCTGTCAGTTGGACTCCGTTATTGTAGTCTACAAACACTTCCCGACCCTTCATTGATAACAAAACAACGAAGCACTGTGATCCAGAAACCCTATCAACGACAAACAACGAAGCTGCGTCACAAGACGTTTTTTCTGCCAAAACTCGTGAGATTCTACTTCGGTACCAGTGAGATATCTCCCATTATCTTCCTCGAGGAAGTACTACGATCCGTCTGCCGGCACCCAACCCAGGAATTCCCAAATCGCCGAGTAAACCCCGAACATCGCACCGTGCGCACATTCGGATTTATAGGTTTAGAAGATTTCTCAGATGATCCATTTTGGAGGTTCCCCGGGGGCCTACATCAGCTGGAAGGAGTCCTAGGAAATAAACTTCCACAACCACTGTCACAGAGGGTCGACGTTTTCCAGATTTGGTAGGGCCAGCATGGGTGGAAAATTCGTCCGTGATTTCTATTCAGTGAGCGGGCACTAAGCTCATGCGTTACGCGACGCACCGCGCCGGCGCCGTGTCTCGGGGTTCCTTCGCTCTGCATGCGGTACGCCGGCTTGAAGCGTCCGTCCGTCTGTCTGTTTCAGTGTCAACTCTTTCTCAAGGGAAGGTAGAATCTGTTCAGAAAAACGCAAGCACATCTGTGAACGGGCCCGCAGGGTTCTCATCTCCGCAAACTCATTAGAGGGTACTGCCAGACAGCCCTTTTCGATCCGACGGCGACTCTGCGCGCCTTTCATGGAGCTCGACTGTTCTGGGAACACCTCGAAGCTCATCAAGGACATCGTTACGGCGACGCCGCTGCCATCATGGAATTCTTATCAGAGCGGAGACGAACATGGCATAGATAGAGCCGGAGTTCTCCAACGCGCCGGCATTGAAAACGGAAGGTTGGAAGGACGTGAGCGCTCGCGGCCGCCACCTCGTCACACACTTCGCAGTTCACGATCCACAACCGTATTTGTCGGAAGACTGAATTTCACGAGTCACGGGAAGAGTGCGTCTGCTCGCAGTGTGCCCAGCCGGCGTCTCGATGTCAGAGGGCTTGGAGTAAAACGAACACCGAAGTTATTCTGCCTGATTCCGCCCGATGCACCTCGTGTTCTTGTCAACCATCTCAGAGTCATAGGGGAGGATCCCCAATCTAGAATAGCTTTTCTAGAATCGTTGCTTCGAAAGTCTGTTGAGAGGTATTCGAAACTTAGCGTCATATTCTGGATCCCCGTCCATCAACCTACAAACAATGGTGAGTGGGTCCCAGGTTCATCACATGTTTTCCAGGAGAAGACGGTGTTGGTGATCACGTCTGAAAATCTCCGAAAAAAGAGGGGTCCCAATGTGAAATTGCAGGGACTTTTCTTATGGGACACCAGGGGCTCCTCATATGGAGCACCAGCTCATATGCGGAACCACACACGGGAGAATGATATAACAGCTTCTTAGGATCGATAAACACTCGGTATGAGGAATCGGTTCCGGCGTTAAAAAGTCCAAACGAAATCGAAAGCTTCAATCCTCGGAAATGAATTCTCACGGCAAGACCTCGAGGCCGTAATCCAATGCGATGCGGTACCGAGGCCATGCTAATCGTATCGGAGATGAATTACCAAGCGGTTCGCTCTGATTGATCGGGCTGTGATTATTCCATGTTTCCGCTCTCAATTCTCGTTTTTGGACTCTCCGCCGCCGTTCCACTCCATATGACTGGAATGAGAGCAGTGATACAGAGATCGAGGCATTATCAAGGGCTGTATGCTCATCATGAGTCTGAGAGGGCTGCGGAGAGCGGAAGTATGACGGAGACTTGGGCTACGCGTGCCTACTATGTAGAGCAGAAAGTCCGAGTTTCACCGCCGGCGAAGCTCCTGTGTAAATGATGTCTCATATTTAGACACCCATACTATACTATCCTTTATTGGGGCACAGAGAAGAATTTTCGTAAAATGGTTCTCAAACCGGGTCTGCAGTGCGCAGCTCGGAATCTCGAATCAGAGCGTGGTTTGGGGGCCATAAACGGTAAGTATACCAGAAATCGCGTCGTTCATGAAGACTCCAGATAGAAAACGGGGCCTTCTTGAAGAAACGCAAGTCACCGTCTCATACTGAAAAATGATCTCTAGGCCACTCCCATATGGAAAACCTCGGCGAGAGACTGCGCATCCAACTATGGAAGCGTTGCTTCAGAAAGCTCGTCTACGACGGAGAACTCGGGCTGTCTTATATGTAGGTGATGATGAGGCATCTAGATGATGCATCTATATAAGACAGATAAAGAAGTCTGTCAGTCAGTCTGCAACTAAGTCTCTTTACTTTATATTAGAGCTTTTTCCCTATACAGTTGGAGTATCGAAATTGATATTATCATTATTATCATTTTAAAAACAAAGGAACAGCCACAGTAATCACTCAGAACCCTTCGAAGCAGTTTTCCCAGAAAGGCGTGAATATCTCTTCTATGAATTCCTGCAAATCCGATCGAAGAATCCTCTTAAGAACTGGAATCGCAGACTCTTGGTATGACATCTCATGTGTATCATCACACGTAATATTGTCTGGTCGCGGGAACTGAAAACGGTTACGTCCTGTTAAATTCGTCTATCGACCACGGATGCGGTAAGCGCAGAATCGGTCGCCATGTTGGGAATCACACTCTCTCCCTTCTCTCCATATCGGTCCCGAACAGGTTCTCGGCACCTGTGCCAGAGACTCTCCGACCTTGTGTGCCGGGAATAGATACAAGAGATTTTTCGGCCTCCGGCTGATTCCAAACGGCCGTCAGAGCCTACTCGGACATTGCTTCTCTGAAGCCCGACGACCCATCTCACTTGAATGTGTATGTAATGTGAAAGGTGGATTTTTTCTATGAGATAAGAATACCTACATCATATTCGATAATTTTAAGCCTCATGGACGGCCAGTGCGGCAATCTCACAGTGAGACGGACGACGTATTCGTGGATTTCGCATTTGAAGGCCCGGTTTAAGAAGTTGAATGCTACGAAGTGTAGTTGGTAGAATCCAGGGTATTGGAAATTTCTCATCCGCAATCTGCACTGTGCCCGCTCAGGCTTACCTGAGAATCATGCGTTCAAACGTTACTTGTCCATCGCCTCGCTTTGGCGCGACTTACTATGGGGGAATCTATAGCAATCTGTAGGCAGGATATTGGTCTCGGTCATCAGCGGGAATAAACTCACCTTCGTTTGCGTCTATCATCAGCACATGATCCCAGCTAAAATCACCGAGATTGGCGAGCTTGAAGTCGTGATAACCGAACAAAGTATAACCTTGCAAATCACGCTTCGGTTTCGGGTGATACGTCTCAAGCTCGTGTTCAATTAGCCTCTTCTTCACATTTTCGAGACAATTGTCGATCATATCTCGCATTTTCTAGAGTTCAATCGTGTATGAGTCGTGTACCAATTCAATCGTAACAGGAGTCTATTCGAACCGACCACCTAGGATAGAAATGAGGAGAGCAGAGATCCGCCGAACATCATCTGCCACGCGGATTCCAAAATCACTGTCCGAAGCCATCCACTTTTGGAAATGGCAGGCTAATATAACTGAATTATTACCGGTTTCCATTCTCCTGTCCTGAACGGGTTCGCCGCAGTATGCTGCCTCATATCCCTGATTTTCGCCATTCTGGTCAACAATACAACGGTAGACATGACCACGATAGTTACTGCGATACCAACCGCCAACTTGCTGCTTCCGGCATTCTCCCCACGTTTTTTCCTCGACCCTGTTCTCGGCCGCAGTTCCCTTGAGAAATGCTTCTGATAGGCCAGGCTCCTTGCTTGCTCCTCCGCTATGTCTGCAAGGCTTGTCAGCGTTCTCTCGGATATTGTATTTCTGGTTTGTCTCTCCGCCAGCTCTGCAGACCGAACACTGAACCCGGTTGAGCGATACGTTCTGGGCGGCCGAGGCCTCCGAGACGCCCAGGCTCGGTAATCCTCTGAACGACCTGGAAAGATGTCCCGCGGGCGCACCGTTAGTTTCCGTTATTTTCATGTTTCTAATATTGCGCTTTTCGTCTCGGGGCTCGGCAAGGGACAAGGCCTGGATGAGGCCGTAGAGTTCATGTAAAGCAATTTCTTCTCTAGAATTGACAGGACTTTGAGGCGATATGAAAACCCACACAACCTGGAATATTTCTGACCCGTTCATCAGCAGCGCGAGGTAGCATTGTGTGCTCTACAAGTGAGGCTTTCTGACAGTTCGAGTTCGTTGTCACTCCAGGACAATGGGAGTATTACCAAAGATCGTCATAAAGATCAGATCGAAGCCTGTTTGCCCTTCATGGTTGTAATATTGTGATAAGTGGCACAATTCACTTCGCCTGCCTTCCACAAATTTTCTCCCGTCAGATGTTCCCAAAGTCTGTGGCGTCAGGTTCGGTCAGATCGGTGACCATAAAGGCGACCTCATGCCTGACGCGAATCTCGAAGAGCTCTGTCGGGACTCAATCATAGCTGCTAATTGTGCTCCCATCCTGGATTTATACATCAGGTTCTTTAGCTAGGTAAGGGGTTCGCAGTAAAAGCTCCAGACTAGTTTGCGGAATCCCTCTGATTCATATCTGACAATGAGCTTTGAACATGATCTTTGGATTGAGCAATTCGAAACAGACGCTTTGGTCAAGTCAGTGTCAACAGTGTAACCACGGTAACACAAACGGTTTATTCTCAGGTCGAACTATTTCTTCTTCTTCCCCTGCTGTCGACTTTCCCAGACTGTCTTGAATGATTCCACGACGAATTCTTGAATCAAATATCGAAAACTGTAAGCTGTGTAAGTTTTCGCCATACGTCTAGAGTGTTTAGCGTATCTGTGAAATTTGTTGCACTTGTACTTAGTCAGCGGCGGGAACTGGAATATTTGAAGTATTTGAACTGAAGTATTTGGGCTCGGACTCTTCCGATCGTATGATTCTCGCGAACACATCAGCATTCCATGTGCAGCATCGGTATCACAGCAGAGTCGATTCGGTTGCTCGAGGATGCTCTCTCTGGTTCAAGATGATTAATGATTGATACACTCACCTTTATTTCCATCAATTCCATCTTCTTAGTTTTCGGGTGAGGCAGTGAAATCTTGAAAGTAAAGTTGTAGCTCGGCGTGGAACAATTGAAATCCTCTGCAGGAAATGCCCAGCTCCATTTGGCTCGTCCGCGGTACTCGAGGTCCGTGAATTGCAGATCACCGGAAGCGTACGGCTTTTCGGCTACAGTTTTTGATTCAGAAATCACTCGATCGCATGCCATGCGCTGAACGCACACATTGTTTCGCAATATTCATTCATACATAATGTAACTTCCACAAAAGACTTTATAACCTTTGATTTCCATTTCCACGTCACCGGCTCTTTCGACTTGGTCGATGCCGACTAGACAGAAATCGTGGAATCCGAACATGGCGTAGCCCCTTTCATCCTTCTCTTTTTGGCAATGTCGACCCTGAGCATCGTCTTTCAAGTGCTTGTTTGCGGCCTCAAGAGACTTATCCAGAATCTTTTGGAACTCCTGCAACTTAATTTCTGTTTGAATTCGAAAGAGTCTCTCGGATGAAAACCCGAGACCATCGGAAGAAGGCACTTTGAACCTAGAACTCCTCGACAACGGAGGCGGGAGAGATCGCAAATGCTTAAGGAGGCAAAACGATGGAGCGTTCTCCGAGCATGACGTCGATGCGTGAGATGATAATAGAAAGTCATTATATATTCTGAGTTCAACAACGCTTCGAACTCAACAAAGTCAGCCCCGTTCACAAACCTTTAGCTTTGAAGGATTCCGTTGTGCTGTTGAACTCGATCACGTCGGGGAATTTCGGCTGCTTCAAATTACTATATCGTATTCTCGCCAATACCAATGAGACCACAATAACGACCGAGATCGTGGGGCATGTGCACACCTTCGCATATTTCCCTATCTTTGTTTTTGATTGAACCGAGATGGCTTTGGAACTCAAAGTCGACGCAGAGGTCGGAGTACATGAACTGTTCGTGCCGACGTCGATGGGAGCACATAGTCTTTCACAGTGTCCTGGTTTTATAGCTATTTGCGAGGGGCCGGATGCAGTTTCCGCCATCGATACGAGTCGCGCTGGAACTAAAGTACAATAAAATATTATCATTCGAGTTCTTTGTCAAGGAAGGTCAGTCAACTGTGCATTCGAAGGGCACGATTGAGGAACTGAACGAATGGAAGAATGTTGATGCGCAGCGAAAAGGAAAAAATCGCCGCTCTGGGAACATTCAGAGATACAAGTGCCGCGAGTGTGACGCTCTGGTATGAGGACGAGACACCTACGTCATCACCATGAAGCAGAAAGGAGCGAGTCTCCGTGCTTTCCAAGGAGCATCCCCTCGAATCTGGTTCTCTCACTCAGTGGACAATAACTTCAATTGATGCACTTTCACATTCCTCAGAACTGTGATCGAATCGAGACGGGACAGGCTCTTATGAACCATCACAGAGATGGAGTATGCATAGGAAGCCATGGCCATTCCAGAGATGGATCGACCCCCAAGAGCGCTCCAAAAATCATGAATGAAGCGTCGAAAGTTCAGTGCACCGCGGTCAACCGAATATTGAGACTGATGCCTCAAAGACACGTACACAGCACTCGCCTCCTTCACGCGCGACTCACGAATGCGTCGAGGATATGTCTGATATTTTTGATTCCAAGCCGACTTCTCTCATTCGCATGCTTCGGCAAGTAACTTCAAGCTTTCATGATTTTGAAATTACCATTGGGAGTTTTCACCGCCTTTTTCAGAGGCATTGATCCGTTTCGGCTCAGGTCGCCTCAGTTCGTCGTCTGCCGTGAATATCCATTGGCTTTTTGCGACTGCTAGAATAGGAAGACAAATTCTTTCCCAGAGGAGAAGAAGTCCACAGCTCATCATCAGGGCTCAACGCGAGCCAACCTGATTGGAGCTCTCGCGCTTTGTGGCTGAGCAGCGGAAAGTACCGAGTTCGATTTATAGATAGACTATCCTTTTTCGAATAGCTCGTTTGGCGAGCCACGGTAAATTATGATATTTGCCATCGAGCGATAACGTAAATTCTGATCACAGGCAAGTTTCGGTGAATGCGACCGGACGAGGCTTGTATATGAGACCTTTGACGGTGTCGGTGGTTGTAGAAGCGAAAAAGCAGGGAGATCTGGGAAGTCGATGTCTGCTTTCGTGACAGATGAGGAGGCGACCATTGAATTTGTCGCGGTTGACGAGGAGAAAGATAGTCATGGAGGAAAGTTTTAACAAGAGGGAGTGCTTGAAATTGAACTGTTTCATTGTCAAATGGTGAGAGAAGAATACCGGTGTACGTCGAGTATTTATGAAGTGATTCTTACAAGGATGTCGACAGTGACCCACGGAATCGTCCTCACCGACCATGACTAACGCCACCTCCTGGATTGTTGGCACATTGACACATGTGCTCATGTGGTTCATGTCCCCCAGAAGGAATATTAATGGCCCTTATGACAACCACTTAATTTTCCAACGGCATCTCTTGCAGCCTGGTTTTAGAATGCCGTACCAATTCATTGTGCTCGCGAAGAAAAGTTTGCAACTTCGTTGCGATCCGTAGGGGAAGGCGCCCTAATATGAGATGGCTTTCTAAAATGATTGCTGCGAACGTCTGTAGTGTGGTATTTGAAAACTGGCGTTATATTCTGAATACTAGCGCTATTCCCCACGAACGATGGGTCGTGGATCCCAGGAACCCCTTTTATTTTCCGAGAAAAACTAATTTAGGTGATTTCCCTCTGTCCAGCGCCTCCAGCGAGCACTCGGTGGCCTTCCAGAGTGTCCGCCAGCTGATCGGTGACGTTCGACTACTGGCCAACTCGCTTCTGGAATTGCTCGGAGCACCCCTGAATGATCTGTCCGTGGAGGGAGTTCTCAGGAAGAAGCTGGCCTTGCTCAACCTATGGTGCACCAGACTCCCGACGCTGGACGCTCATCCTGCCCTTTATCTGATTCGTTGCTCCTTGTCCGCCCCACGCGTTCTCTATGTGCTTCGATGCTCCGATGCGGAGACCTCCTTTGACCTTTTACATCAGTTCGACGAAAGGCTCCGAGACTGCTTGGCTGCCGTCTTGAACCTTGACTTGCGCGACGTTGACCCTTGGAAACAGGCCACTCTTCCCATTTCATCTGGCGGCTTAGGAGTCCGGCTGGTCACCGACCTGGCGATTAGTGCGCACTTGGGGTCTTTGGTTCAATTTAAAGACTCAGCGGCGAGTTTCTCGCCACCCGAGGTCGCCGCCCATCTCGGAGCCCGAATCGAAGCCCAGTCCCGGAGATTCCACAGCCGATGGCTGCCAGCCTGGACAGGATCGTCACCGCTACTCGACGCTCGGAGCTGACTCGCGCTGCGCCCGGTGACAGAGAGAGAACAAGGCTCAACGCCGCCTTCCATCCGAGCAGCGGAAAATGGCTGTGCGCCCTCCCATCCCCGTCGATCCGTCGATTGGCACGATGCTGGACACCCTCCGCATCGCTGCTGGGCTTCGCCTGGGAGTTCCACTCTGCGCTCCTCACCTCTGCGCAAGATGCACCTCTCAGGTCACGGCTCTCGGGGACCACGGACTGAGCTGCTCGCGCAGCAGCGGCCGCCACCCACGCCGCAAGGCGCTAAATTCTCTCATATCGTTCGCTCTTCGCTCCGCTGCCATCGCCAACGAACTCGAGCCGCCAGGATTGTCCAGAAACTCCGCTCTCCGCCCCGATGGCCAGACCTTGACACCGTGGAAGGCGGGTAAATGCTTAGTGTGGGACGCCACGGTGTGGGACACCCTCGCACCATCTCACAGATCCTGCGCGGCACGCGCTGCTGGGGCTGTGGCGAACTCGGCCGAGACATCGAAGCTGGCGAATTACCGCGAGCTCGAGGCTCGCTTCATCGTTCAACCCATCGCGATCGAGACCTTGGGAGTCATCGGGCAATTTTCGGAGGCGTTCCTCCTTGACCTCGGAAAGCGAATTGAGCGCGTCTCAGGCGATAGAAGAGCTAGCGAATTTCTCCTCTAGAGAATCTCGATCGAGGTGCAACGGTGCAACGCAACGGCGGTTCGAGGGTCGCTTCCGACCGGGGACGCTCTCGCCGGAATCGGCTGAGCCACTATGTAAATACATCCGACCCCGTCGCATATAAATAAATTTCAGTTAAAGTTATTAGAAAAAAAGGGTTCCCAATATGGGATACCAGGGGTGCCTAATATGGGACACTGTCTCATATTAGGAACCCCTCGGAAAACAACGATGAAGTAACTTCTGAAGATGGGAAAGCAAGAAATGAGATGAATCAGTGACGTGACAGCTCGGAATCGCAGGCTTCATTTTTTGGAACTGAATTTTCGTGGTTTTACTTGAGAGCCGTCATTCGATACGACGACACAGGAAACCTGCATATCAAATGAAAGACTCTGTCATGCTCTCTGATTTCATGAGCTGTGTGAGCCGTAGGTCTCGGATGCTTCGATTCGACGTCGAATTCGCGAATCTTCGTATCATCTCATTCGCGAGTGAAATTCGACCGATGTGCGTATCAACAAGCGAGCTTCGCCGATTAAAATCACTGATCATTCGTCAAACAAACCTACCACAGAATAGCTTTCTCACCCAGAATCGGTAGAAGGAATATCAAACCTACGTTCATCAACTATTCGGAACGCAAAATCGGAGCTATACAAGCGGAAAAGTTGACAACGACCTGTCTCTGCGGTGTCTCATATTGGGACACCCAGACCATCCCATATTAGGGGCAGGGGAGAATTTTCGGAAAATCATTCCGAAACTGGATCTGCTCAGCGTATATCGGAGTTTCAAGTCAGCGCAGATTTGGGGTAATTCGAGCAAAAAATCACGTTGAAACCTTTCTGCACGAGAACTTCAGAAGAAAAACAGGAGGTTCTCAGAAAAAACTCATGTCGCCTTCTGATTCTAAAAAATGATCTCGAAGCCGCTCTAACTTGGGAAATCGAATTTTATCAGAAACTCAGCTCTGACCCTACCATAACGAGGCAAGGCGCATCCAATCTCGCCAGCGTTTACTCAAATCACTCTTTCACAACCGAGATCTCGAAGTGTCTCAAATTAGGAGACTGTCTCATATTAGGGCGCCTTCCCCTATTTCCATTTACGACCCGCATATGATGGTTCATGTCTTCATCAGTTCCCCCCATGAAGCATGTCTGCAGAAATTGAGCTTGAGCAATTAGCTGCCTTCTTGGTGCTTAAGCTGTTAGCTGCTTTCTTGCTTTTGCGGGATCGCGGGAGAAAACTGTCCCACACCCCCCCTTCATTCATTCGCCGACGAAACTGAATGAATTGTTAACATCGTTAGCGCATTCTGGGAAACATTCGTTCTCACCGGGAGCGTTCCTGACCTATCCGAAAATCACAAACTTTGCCTCTATGGAGAAAAGCCGTCCCTTATTTTGTGCTCTTGCATGTTTCAAGCTGTCTCTTATTCGTGCTTCCAAGTTGAATAAAACCGAATGAGCTTGAGCAGTGTCCGTTCCGCAAGCGATTGTCGTTGATATATATCAGGATAAACCGCCTATAATCCAGCTGTCTTCATTCAATATAATATTTCCCAAAAGCTTTCCTTCTCCATGACTTGAGTCTGATGCATTTCGATACTGGCAGCTGAAACGGTTGAAAAAAACATGTCGACTTTTTCCCTGGTTTTCGTCCATTGTGCGCCATAGGTTGGAGATGACTGCAAGTGTCCACGAATTGTCGTTCCATTGATCTGCTCGTGAGTGCCTAAGGCCAACTCCTCCACAGCCAATACAGTCAGTGTCAATCTTGGAAGGGAAAACTCTCAAGCTGGGTCTTCACACACTCGCCACAATCCTGAATCGCCTGTCGACCAGCCCTGGTTCAATACTATCAAGCGCGTTGAAAGAATTTCATCTTGGTGGGGGGAGGGAGGCCGCCTTGGCCCCTTGGGAGAAAAAACTACTCCCGTACAACTCATCAGATCTCCTCACAGCAAGCTTCAATCGGGAGAAGTCATCAACTTTGTTTCTCACTTGAGATAGTTTATTCGTTTCCAGTGCAACATTTCGCTATGATTTACAATGTAAACATGGTGGTTCTGCAACTAAACATAAGTTTTCAGTTTTCGTTGAGAACGTTTCTGTTGAGAGGGGACCGAAGACTCTTGCGGGAGCCTTCAAAGAGTCTCAATACAATCTTAGTTTAATGACACCTGCTGGAAGTTGAAGGAACAGTGAAAAAAACTTCCTTAGGTATTGGTTATCCTAGCTATCCTGTTTGTTCTCCTCGCTTGTCGAATTAACGTATTTCTTCTTCAGACGCCCATACAACTCTGCGACTGTGCCCCCTACTAAAAGGGCAATGATGGATCCTTGAGCTTCTACTCGGAGTTGCATCAGGTAGTATGAAACTCTTATTTTGCTGTTTCTGATGTTGTAAAGCCCGTAAGCGGCAACTCCAGTACCTGCGGCGACTCCTGAGGAGAAAACGAAACGTTTGGGTCAGAGCACAATGGTTTCGCCGAGAGCTACTTGAATCATCATCAATATTTGGCGTCAGCAATCACGACTGCTGATAGTTCGAACTCGAAAGCACCGTATATAGGGCAGATCAGAACAGATCGTCCCTGACCTAACCACAGAGTGCATCTGATGACAACCACAAGTCGTCTGGTACTCGTCGGGCTGAACCTGGAACTCACCGACAACCACGGATGGAGACTCCTTGAGTTTCTTCTGTAATCTGGACTGCTCAGGTTCACTGAGAGCATCCTCCAGTGGGGGAAAACTTGCAGAGTTGGACGACATTTTCAGTCGATCTGTACCGGGGGAACGTGGAAGGAAACTCAGTTAATAATGTCGCAGTGTACTTCGGAATCCGTGGTATTGCGACCGAGAGTTCTCAACCAAATCAGAAACTGAGACATGACAGGACCGACGGCGGGAAAGGAGGATGAATTGGCGCATGGTTTTTGTTACGAATAGAGCTCACTATTTCATCATACAAGGTCAAGGACCGAAATTGTCCCAAAGACGTTTCTTCGACTGCCACAATTTGGTCGAAGCTGTACGAGGGCTATATTACCTTTATTCGTCCAGTGACCTTCAGAACTTGTGATGAATAGAGCACATAGAACAGAGTGTTCGAATTCGGCTTACGAATGTGATCACTGCTAGCCTTGAGCAGACGACAAGGTGACACCGGCGGCGGCAGCGCGGGTGTCAGATGACGTCAGTCGCCATCACCGGGAGGCCTTTGAGAGCAAGGCGGGAATAGGCATCGCAGGCGGTTTTTCCGCTGTTCTCAGTGAAAGCTACGTAACGCACGGTGGTTCGATGGTAGCAAGATCGCTGGGGTCGCATCCTGTGGCCGGAACCTTGAGCTACTAAATACCCGTATCACTTCCTCTTCTACGATGGTACCACATGATTCTAGAGCAGGCGGGAGAGGCGGGAGCTCGCGGCGGTTCCGCCTCGTAGAATTGCTCTCGAATCGTGTGCTTGCATCGTAGAAGAATAAACAATACGGGCGTTTCGCAGCTCATGCTTCTGGCTACAGGATGCGACCCCAGTGATCTTGCTAGCATCGAACCACCGTGCGCTACGTAGCTTTCACTGAGAACCGCGGTAGAACCGCCTGCCATGCCTGGGCGGGAGTCAATCTTTTTAGATTTAATGCAGAACTTGCAGACGTCTGCTTCGAATTGTTGTTCGGTCTCATCGCGCATCGCATAAAGTTCAACCTGTGCATAAGATCTGCGGGCGGGTATCGGGTTCAGTCGGTCGTAGTATCGGAGGGAGACCATGCTCGGCTCAATTCGCTCAGTACTGGCTCGTGTCTTCTACCTTGATGCCAAGTTCATGCTATCCATATATGTCGAGACGACTGAAGAGTCGGCAAGATTGAGTCAAGTACAAAAATCATTTATTTATCTTGTTGTTCTCAGTTGAGTGATAGTGCCGATGATGCAGATGACTAAAATTGTCACTTTTGACAATAATTATTTTAATGCTTATGATACGTTATCACAGTGGTGTAAGTTACAAACATTACAATGAATGCCGTACTTTCCGGAAACTTGAACGTCGGAAAATTCCCCAAAACTACATCGGTCTGAACACCCCGTTCATTCGCTGGGTTCAAGTTACTCTGTCATGAATTCAATGATTCCTTTCGTACTTGGCGACAGGAGCGCTAGTGTTCGACAGTGTGCCGATTGATTCTCTACAATGCTTCAACCCAGCCGTTCATTGCGAATAAATATCAAATGAGGAGAAGATTTTTTTTTCTTACAAAAGGTAGAGTGTTTTGCTCGAAAAGAAAGTTCCACACTAGCCGTGTGCGAACTCGCCTCAACAAGTTGATTGTGAAAAGCTGCTTAGAAGGGCTATGGAGCCACGACCGGATTCGGTAATGACCTATAACTATATCTGTGTCTGAGGCGACAGTTTCATCTATGATACTAGAATCTGAGTGCACAAAAATATATATCTGACTCAGCGAAACCGTTCAGCTCAGCCGTGCGTTGGTGAGCGTTTTCTGATACTTCAGTGTTGAGTAGGGGGATGTCAATCGTGGTGCCCGGCCGAAGTACTGCGGCTCGTGCGTGCAGCAGTGAGTTCAAAATAAACATTATCGATCAGGGATCGCCATCGAAGGCGCTGATCTAGAGCGAGAGCAAAAGCTGAGGCAGGTTCTCCGCGCGCCTGTAGTGCGGCAGGCGTTTCGGTATCGGGTCTACGATATGCTAGATGGGTTTGTTCATGTCTAGTTCTGTCGATCAACAAAATGTGATGTACTTTCTCAGGTGCTTCATCAGTTGTCATAACATATTTAGAACGTTTAGAGGAACCCAGAAAACTTCATCTGCAGGAAACGCAGTAAGTCTCGGACTACAATTTTGATTTTTCCAAAGTCTATGGTTCACGACCCCTCCTCAGAATTTGTTCGATTGGTCAGTCATGCCTCCCTGTCGCAGTTAAACAACGGTCGGCATGCCAAGCCACTCTGCGCCGATGGATTCGGGTTCCTCAGTGATTTCGGCACAAACCTCAAACGACGGAGTGCCATATTCTCTATATACACTATCGGACCCCGGAGGGTCCTCTAAACATCAAACCCAATACTGGTTCTTGCGTAGGACAGGGATAGGAGAAGAGGTCGCGCCCTCCTTGGAGTCGGTCTCCTCGTTGCCGCTAGCGCAATCCTGCAAACTCATTTCTTGCAACGACGATGTGTAATCGAGAATGACGGGCTCCAGCATGGGCGTGACCCTGCACTGGGGTGGCGGAGGAGGCGCTGTTTGAGCGATGAATCTATCGACTTCATCCTGTTCTAGAAATCCACTGTTGGACACGTACGTGCTGCTGTTGCTGGTCCCACCTTGACTTTTGCAGCTGGAAGAGCTGGACATACGAACCACTTTGCACAAGAGGATTGCGAACGCGATCGTGATCACGATGACCGCGATGAACACCAACGACAACAAGAGGATCACCTGATGCATTTGGCTTCTGTCGAGCTCGAGGAGCGATACGCTCGTTGTCGAAGCGATGGGGACCTCGATCGTTGGCAAAACACTCTGAGTCGTCGAAGGTGGCTCAGAAGCACCGACAGGTCGTGTGACCACGATGATTAGTTGACCTTTGCCCGGTTGCACGCCGGGCGAGCAAAGCTTGAATTCGAAGCTGTCCTCCGAAGGAGCATCGCCGCTTCGCGACTGGTAATACACCAACGAGTTGAGAACGTCTTCATGGCTGAACTGATCCACCGGACCGTCGCCAACCCGGCCGACGATCCCGTTCAGCGGTTTCCTAGTAATGTGGAACCGAGGGTTGCTCTGGTGTTTTGTGGCAATTTTCGTAGCGTCCAAATGTCGTTTGCCGATCACCCCTCGACTGTTTAACGGTACTTCCAAAAGTCGTTCTTGATTCACCAGCGCGATCACACTCACATTCACTCGGACACCTCTCAGCGTAGAGCTTTGACAATGGACGTCCACTATGAAGAAATCTTCCGTCGCAGACATATTGTTCACCTGAACATACTGGACATTACCCATGTCAACGTCTTCCTGACGGAAAAGCGTCGTGTTGTTTCCGTACACGTGTACATGCCCGTTTTCTGGTGGTTGTACAACGTCGTACCAGCATTCTTCGCGTTTGCTATCGGTATCGACGTCTAATTCGAAAGTCGTGATCTCTCGATAGAAAGACCCCTGAGTCAAGATGACCTCTGAGTTCTTAGCCATGCTCAAAGATGGCGGTCTGACCGTTATTGTCAGTACGGCTTTTTGCGCATTGTACATTCCGTCGTCGACCTGGAATTTGATTTCGAAAATCGCGTTCGCTTCGGTGTTGTTGCACGAAACCGAAATCCGCATCTCGTCAACGTCTTGCTGGGTGAACGTCCACACCGGGTTCGAGTCGTTCTTCACAAATGTCACGAGGTCAGTGTACTCCAGGTTGTAAACAATCTGCGATGTGATGTTATCGGCATCTTCGGTGAACAGCATTTCAGGGGTCAGCGTGGTCGATTGGCCTTCGACGATCTCGATAGACGGAGATTCCGTTTTCAGCACCGGCGGCTGATCGTTGACGGGGGCGATCTCAACGAAGATCGAAATGTTCAGCGGCTCTGTTCCTGTTTTGTCGAGCCTCTGAACCGAAACCACGAATTTGTCCTCAAAGGTTTCGCTGTCGTCGTGATTGTACCACACCCGACCGTGGCTTATATCGTCGTCGGTGAACGTTTCCGTGGGCTCGACTCCTTTCGGTCCGTCCAAGCCGATCCAACCGTGAGATGGCTGACGGATCACGGTGACGTTTGCTCTCGGAAGAACACTTCCTAAGGCGAGAACTTCATTTTTCAGGGCGACGAGATCGCCTTCTTTCGCTTGCACGACGACTGGAGAGTCGATTATACTTTTAGGCGAAACGTCGATTGTGAATGTGTGTGATTTAAGATTGAGTTTTCCTTTGTTCGTGGAAACGCTGAACGTGAACGAGTCGTTTTTCGTCGCGGCCGTGTTTTCGTAAAGCACGAGAGTTTGGTCGATTTCAGCTTGGGTGAATTCTTGGATCGCTTCCAGAGTACCGTCGAGTTTCTCGCGGACGATTCTGCCGAATTTCTGTGGTTCGATCAATGTGTAGATGATTTGAGCGTTCGTGTCGCTCAGCGGTAAACTGCTGACAGCTTGAAGATGATCCGTCGTGATACTTTGTTGACCACGTGGTTCGACTCGGAGTTTTTCGTTCCGTGAAACATCGACGGTGATCTCCTTCGCTCGCACGATGAACTGCTGACCGCTCAAGACGTTCACTCCGTCGTCCACTTGGAATTTGAAGCCCCCAGCTTCAGCACCTGCAAACATTCTCCTTAGTTACTCTCTGTATCAGCGAGAAAAGTTCTTCAGGATCTCCGTCGCTCGAATTCACAGGATTTCAAAGTTAATGAATTCAAAATTCGGGAGAAATTTTTCGACTCATTGCGCGCGGAACTCCATCCACAGCCGCAAAACAATTTCCTTTACCTGTGTGTGTGAATACAATGACGTTTCTATTTATTTCGGCCTGTGTGAAGCTAAGCACGGGTTGCATCTGGTTGTTGACAGCCACGAAGCCATTGGAGGGAGGTTGGGTCAGCATGAACCTTAGGTCTTCCGGAGGAGTGTCTTCATCAATCACTGCCAGGTGGTCACTTGATATGATCGCCCATTCGCCCTCCCATAGCTCAAGTCCTGTGTTCTCTACCACCTGAGGCACTTCGTCATTGACTGTGAACAGCAGGCACACACGTTAACAACATCTCCCTCGAAAACCTTGATATCACCTCTGGGCCCGACAATAATTTGTAGAAAAGAAACAATATTTCTTCACTGAAATTGATTCATGAAGAATAGACAAGGTCGTGACCCGACGCGGACTGCATCAATCCCAAGAAGCTTTTACCTGGCTGCACTTTGACGTGAATGGTGGCCGGCGCGGTCTCCTTGCCCATGGCGCTGGCTCTTCCGATCACAGTGAAAAAATCCACGAGACTCTCATCTCCGTTATGGTCGTACTCAATTTCGCCTGACCGGAATAAAAAATCCTCCCTTCTAGTAATCTTATTGAGTGCCGATGTCCATAAAAACCGTGAAATATGTCTCAATAAATAGACTTACCTCTCTGAAGTTGTATCGGCAGGAAACTATTCACGACATCCTTGCTTTTCGAGACGATTGCACCATGCTTTGGAGGTTCGATGATGAGGTATTCGCTAATAACGTCGAGACTGCCCGTCTCGACCGGCAGCGAAAGGTATTCGACCGTGAGAGTCACCTGATGATGAAAGCATCGGGGCGGTCAGCACCGAGACTGGACAGAACAAGTCCGGTAGAGCGGTGAATAATTTTTATTCGACCAGATAAGAATCGACCGAGCGGGCCGCTAACACGACCAACCAACCTTTGAGCCTTCGTCGACGGTGAGATTTTGAGTTCGCAGAGATATCTCTCGGAGAACAGCTCCAATGCGGACTTCGACTCCTGTCATCTGACTGAAACCGTTCGTGACATCGACCACAAACGAATCTTGTCCGGCCTGCCCCGTGTGAGCGTACTTGAGTTTTCCTGCAAGCAAACGAATCCAGTGAGGATCATCCGATTTGCTACACCCCCAGGGAATTCAATTTTCCTCCTTCGCACGGAGTCTCCGCTCTTGCTTTCCGTAAGGAGTTTCCGTGAGAACGGATCCGCGCCAAGTGAAAACTTGGACGCGACTCGGAGCCTTAACTCTTGAACGTCTTGTTTCGCCTTCTCCCACCCCGGCTGGCTCCTCATACAACCTCCCAATGTCTTGCGGAGCTCTCACTGAATTTCGATCGCGGATCAATACCCTGAGATTATCTTGAATAAAACGGCCAGTCGACCCGACGGATTCCAGGGCATCGAAAATCGTTATTCCGCCGCCACTGATATTCCAGCGTTCGGAATTCTCATTCGTCAACTCAAGAACCAACCCACCTTTATTGACGTCAGCCTGTGTGAACGTCGAAGTGACTTTGCCCTCGATTTGCAGTTTCCCCGAATGAGGTTTCCTGATCACAGTGAAGACTATTTCCTCTGGTTCTAGTGTTTCGTGTTCCACATTCAAGTAGGTGCGGCTGACGGTTGCAGTTGATCCCACATCCAGAAACAGCGTCTGATTCCCTGTTAATGGAATATCATGAATTTCTTTTGCGAAGATACATTGGGAGACCGAATCGGGCTCTGTTCGACGAATGTGGTGTCGCTTTTTGTCGGGAAGGAAGCGTTTTCGTTGCGCCCACCTCCTCCAGCTCGCAGTTCCATCGGTGTCCAAAACGTTGTCGGGTAGACCGTGATTTTGAACGAAGCCTCTTTGCGAACTCCTAACGCAACGGCTACGAAATCGAAAAAATCGTTGTGGGCGTTTTTGTTGCTAGACAAATGAACGTACTCGATGATACCTGCGGAAGTGAGAGAACACCGTGAGCTTTTCGTGGAAAATAGTGCATTGCGTCGCGTTGGTTGGATATAGCGGACATCGTTCTCAAATGGCCGCATCAAGAGGAGCGAGTATGTATGACCATAACCGCGGGAGAAGTGGCGCCATTGTTTAATGGCGTCATTTCGGCGTTTCATCGATCAGCATGCGGTTGAAAGCTCGTTCTCTGCCACGCCATCGCGTGATGCTGCGGCGTACGTCGTCATTAGCCACCTTGCAAACGTACGGTAGCGACATCGTTACAGTTAATTGGCTTTCATCTTTGGTAAACAGTGCTGCTACCTCTATTATCGCACCACAAAGCTCGGCAACAATGAGGTCAGCCAGGAGAACATGAGGATACTGGGATCCTGATTTTGTCCGATAAAACTGACGTTCAGAAAACGGCACGGACGGATGGATAAATGGAGACGAGAGAACAACCTCGGCTCGGCCTTTTTTTTCTCACTGCCGTGCCCGTTCAGCTGGTTAACTGGTTGCCCGCTTGGCTAGCTGGCAGGCAGTCTCGAAGGCTTTTTCATCGCTGCTTGAAGTGCCATTATGCGTTCGTTGAGGTCCGAACGTGCATCATCTCTCGCCGAGACCTAAGATATGGCTCTATGCGTGCGTGTATGCATGCCAGCCTGGGTGCCTGCCTGCCTGCCTGCCTGCGTGGTTGCCGCATGCGTGCGTTTTAGAGCTCGCGCCTTTTTGGAGCCCGACACCTGAGCCCCCGCTTTCGCAGTCGGGTGGCTGTCCGGCAGCGAGGCAGGCCGGTCGGCCCACCCGCTCGACGTTGTATGACAACGCCTTTTAGCGCCGAAAAAGACTCTCGGATAGCTTGGAGGGAGCGAGACACTTGAACCCACATACAGGCCCATTGAAAGAGAACGGCGGAGAGGAACCAGGGAAGAACGGTAGGTAGCGAGAAATGCAGAGTGCTACGAATCCATTAAACGACTGACGTTCGTTCGTTGGAACCGAACGCTGCGACGTTAGGTTCGGCGCGACGTACAAACTATTCGCATCCTGTTTCAGCGGGTCGACAAGGAGGATGAGATCGCGGCAGCGATTTCGGTATCTAACACTTCGAACTCGAGATGAAGGTCGGACAGAGAGTCTGAGGATTGAGAGTATTGACGCCTTCCAAACGACACGGAGATATCTTAGAAAGGTCATATCCGATTTGGCACGAATTCCCGCTTCCCTCGCACTACGCTATGAACTCTACTCGATGGAGAAGAGGTTGGTGCTCGTATCGACCGAGCCCACCAGACTGAAGCTCCGGAAGACTTGAATCTTGCATTTGATGATTAGTGTATCTGATGGGGAACAGCTTATGCAGGCCCCTCCAGACAGGAATCATCGTGAACCTCATGGTTGTGACCTAATATCAATTAGAGGGGTAGTTCTCGCTCACCTTCTTGGATATCTCGTAAAGTGAACTTGTCGATGAACTCGTCGGAACTTTGAGCGAAACGGAGTTTACCGAGCGAGGGTGGTTTTGTCACTTCGAATACGACTTCCGAGGGCTTGACGTTCAGGTTCGTGTCTAGCGAGAGGTTGCTCGGCAGCAAAAGAGCTGATGATCCCTGTTCCAACAACAAACCCGTGTTCGTTGTTATGTTCAGGTAAGGTGGTGAAGCGACGATTTCCAAAATGCCTGCGGGAACAGCCGAGAACCTCAAGCGTCGTATGTTTTGTATTCGATTTTTCTCAGGAGAAATGTCGTCAGAGAACGTTATGCTCACCCGTAGCATAAAATTGGCCATCGGAAACCCAGAAAACTGCTCGGCCGTAATCTCCTCCCGTGTGACGGATCAGTATCATCTCGTCGTCGATGTCTTTCTGCGTGAATTGTTGAACCTCTTTCCTGCTGTCGTCATTCCTGGGAACAAACGTCAGCTGTGTTAATTAAATGTAATCCCACTCGTGCAGTGGGTCGCATGAAGTCCTTGAGGGGGAGTCGCGTCTGAGTCAGAGCAAACTCAAATCACAGTGATGAGCAGCTGCGGATTCGTCTCGTCTCTCAGAGAATTAATTGGAAATCAGAGTCATCCATAGAAGACTCTCATGCTCGTTCGCTAACCGGCTGAACGGCGCTGTCCAAGTGAATATTTCATCTCAGCAACTAACCTGACGAGCATCGCATTTGGAATTTCTTTTCGACTGATGGAGATTTTGCTCGGATCGGTGTCGGTGTCAGCATCTTCGTATCTGAGGTAGATATTCGAGAGGATTTTTTCCGCTTGGTAAGCGATGTGGAAGACCTGCTCCTGCGTTCGCTTGGGTGGGTTATCGTTCTTAAGGGAAATGTCAATGTTCACCTGAGAATGAGATTCGAAAAAAAACGTCACTCTCTTCACTGTGGAACTTTTCTTGAAATCATCCATTCATTTTCAAAAGTATCTCTTTCCCTCAACTTAAGAACCGCAATCAAGTATCCCGGTCTCGAGGATCTCGAGAATAAACATTCTTGATTTTGAGAAATTAAATCCTGAGCAGCGAACAGACCTCTCCCTTCTGAAAAGTTTCAGTTTCGTTGTCCTTGTAGAGCTCGTAGACAACTTTGTCATGCATTGATTCGCTATCGTCGTGCTTGTAGAAGATTTGTCCGTTACCCACATCCTCCGTGGGGAATTCGAGAACAACGTGGAATGCGTTGCTCTCCGATCGTTCGATGCTGCCGTGCTTCGGGAGCCCGGAGATCTGTAATGGAAGCGGGAGGTCACCCTTGAATGTTTCCGCGACCGTAACACCTAACGATGCCTCATTGGCCGGATAGCGATTGGTTGCTGAGCCGCGCTGTTATCTTGACGCTTATGAGTTCGCTATCAATCGCAGTTGTCTCCCATCGCGGGAAAGCACCCCAGAGAAGCAGCAGCAGCAGCAGGAGGAGCTTTCCACGGGAGATCCGACGGGCTAACTAGCTCGCTTGCTCGCTCGCAGGAATCCAAACCAGGCCTCGGTAACAAAAAAAACCCATGACAGCTGCGTTACTCGTGCCGTAACGTCCTGGGCTCCGATCCGTCCGGATTATAAGTAGGAATAGAATTCCGCAAATTCCTCGAGAAAAGACAATCGACTTAACAAATTGAAGGAGGCTTCATTGTTCAGGGACCACGGCCAGGAGTCCAAGGAATATGGAGGACACTTTGTGTATGAAAGGCTTCAAGTATAAAGGAGTGTGGCTACAGTTCTTGGCTGCTCGTACACCAGTGTTCCTCCTCCTGCTGCTGCTGCTGGCGTTGTTGGCCAATCCTTCAAGCGACAGCGCATCGTTGGAGTTTATCGCGCAGCCATCCTGTGTGACACAGAGGACACCATTCAGAACTGGCTTTCCTCCTGGCAATGTCCCTCCTGGCAGCAGTAGCAGCGGCAGCGCTGGTGGCTCTTGGTTTGGCCATGGACGACGACGACGGCGGCGGCGGCGGCGACCACGCCGTTCTATCGTGGTCCTATCTCGACCGATATTTCCTCCTTTGTGGTCTTGGTGGTGGTGCTTGGTTGTCGTCGTGGCCACTGCCGCCGCCGCGGCAACTGCTGCTTCTGCTGGTCGTGGCTACTGAACGCCAGGCGTCGGTCGGCGGTCATGGCGGTAGCGAGAGGCCATGAAGGCAAGCGGAGTTCAGTGAGGCGAAGCTGAGTCAGGACGGGACGCCTTGTCAACTTTAATACCAAGACCGACCAAGCAATACATAATAGAAGCGACCATAGCCCACTCTCTTAAAACGAGGGTTTCTGTCGTCTTTCACAGTTCTCTTTACTAGTTTTCGAGCTCTAACTGTTTTGGAAAAGCCGAGAAAAGGGAAAGTATGCGGCAACCGAAACTTTACGACATCACACAAACAGCGACCTCGGAACTTGCGCCGAAACCGTGACTTCTCGAGTCGTGGAACAAAATCTCAAGGACCCTGTACAAGGAAGGATTTAAAGCTGCGAGTATTCCTCAGATCTTACGACACTCTGAGTGAGTGAGTTTCTGCGCCCGCTTCGAGGCCGCGCAGGAATGCGGAAGGTAGGAGGAAACATGCAAAATCCGAGTCGTCATCAACGTATACACTCACCTTGACAGTGTATTTGTTTTTGTGAGCGGGCTTTGCGAGTTTGAGTGCGAGGCGTTCTCCTTCAGGAACCCTCATGTTGGCCACAATCAGCGAGTCACTGTTGGCTGACCGAAGGGTTAATGTCTGTCCTAGTAGACTCGTGCTCGAGCCGCTGGAGAACACGTTGAACTTGAAATTGTCCTCGAAGAAAATCACCGACTTTGACGGTCGGTAGACGAGGTTTCTTTGTGCGAGATGCCGCTGAGTGAAGTTTGAGCCCACCGTGAGAACTACTCCGTTGAGCAGAAGCCTCCCGAGCTTCGGAGTTGCGGTGAGTGTGTACGTGATCCTCGCTTCTGCTCCGTCAACGTACTTTAGATCCTTTTCCGTGAGCGTGATTTGCTTTGTGTCGTGGATGATTCTCGTGTTGTTTGTTGTCACGAAGATTCTATCCGTGGTGAAATTCAACCTGAATGCGTAGTGCGTAGACAGTTTGGCCTTCTCGCAGGACACGACGAAGCCTATGTTATCCTCGAGTGGTTGATCCCGGGCGGCTCGCGGAATCGGCACATACCGTACCTTGTGGCGGGTCAACTGTCGCTGTGAGAAGTGGCTTGTGTTCGTCCAAACCGAATTGTTTTTCAGTCTTTGGATTGTGCCGTATTTGGGAAGTTGTATCATGTCGAAACGAATGTCGAGTCCTTGTTCCGGTGCGTTGGTCACGAATGCCAACATCTGATTGGTCATAATTGTGGGCGTTACGTATGATGCTTGGACACCAGTGTTGTTAACCATCCGGATTTCTAGAGGGAACGTGCGAACTTCGATGAGAATCTCTTTAGTTTGTGCCGGTGAAGAATAAGTCAACCCAAATGAAGTCGACGTATAATTGCCTCGATGATTGAACCAGATCGTGCCCTGTTTCATCTCTTGGAAGGTGAAACTCTCGATCGCCTGTCCCGGATTTTTGAAATTGTCTACGAAGCCCGTGTTGTCCGTATCCTCGATGTGTACCATGAACTTTGCGGCGTTTTCGTCAACGAACTGGACGTCGTCAACCTTCAAGAGTTCGTTTGTGATCAGTTTCTTGGTTAGGCGAGCTAAGGTCAACGTGGCCTGGGAATCGTAGTTGTGACTGCTGGGTGAGTTCTGCGGTGTCAGTATTGCGATGTGGAGCATGAATTGCATTTTCTCCAACAATGCTTTTGGCAATCTCTGCAGCAGCAACGTAGATGGCTCAACGCTCATTTCTAGAACCACTGTATCATTTGCGGTCTCACTTCCATCGTGGGTGTACACGACTCGGTAGCGGGTGATGTCTCTGCAATTCGCACATAACGCCATTAGCATCACAACCGTACCGCTGTTCCCGCCAGTTCAGAATCTCCTCCCCGCGAAACAGTTCGAGACACTCAATTAAGAGATGAAATGGATGAAGTCCGCGACTTCTCGGACTGACTTTCCCCATGAGGAGCTTTGTTAACGAGACATACACTGATGTTTTTCGAAAATCACAGAAACGAAACCAATTTCCAGGGAGAGGAAAACGCTAAGACCGAGAGATTGGATCGTCTGGTTTCTAAGTTACCTGTAGGTGAACGTGGTAACTTCACTTGCAGTTTTCACCCGTTCGTTTGACAACACGCCGTGATTGGGGCCGACGAGTACGGTGAAGTGTATGTCGCCTGGACGCAAGCCCAACTTCGGCAGATCTACTAGAAGCTGGATATGCTCTGGGCTTAGGTGTTCGACACCGCCGTCGTGAACCACCACAGGGGTTACGGCAAGCACCTATCAGATAAAGGAATCGATTTGAGAAAAAAAGGAGCGTAGTTCCGATTAACACTGCCGACGCTTCCGCCGAGCGAGTTGACCAGCTTTCCCCGAGGAGGATTTCTCCACCTTCAACCAGAAATATTATTCCATCCCACGGATCCCAGAGGATGAGAACAACCCGGATTAGGGTTTTCCTCAGTGACCGACTCGACGGAGTTGAGTAACGGCTTCCTCAGGGAGAAAAAAAGTTGAAAATAATTCAACTCTCACGTTTTCGCCCGGAGACTCCTCGTCGGCGCTCGTGGCGTAAGTTTCTTTGTAGTTGGCGGTGAAACTTTTCTTCGTGCAGATCTTCTTATCGCAGACACACTGGAAACTGTCGATCCCGACCTGAAATGGGGAATGGCGGTGGCGTACCCGACGAGGTCGTTCGCTGAGCTGCCGCTTACAAAACTTACGCTCGTTGCGCAACGCTCGCCATGGAGAAGGAATGGAGAGCCCATGGTCGAAGCGCTGGCCCGAAGGACGCGGTAGCAGGTAGGAATACGTGCGATGCATGTCGTCAGCGTTACATGCATTGTTCTAGATAGTATGATGTGCTGAAGAAATGTTGCCAGCAGCAGCTGCGACTGTGTGATTACGAATGCGCGCTAACATAAGCCTCCTCATTAACTTCGAGTGGCCGGTTCTGTAGCCTGCTGTGCCGTGTGTCGGCACCGTCGTCGTGCTCTCCGGTGAACGAACGAGCGGGAGCAATGCGGGAACCGAGCGAGGAAACAAAGGACCCGAACGAGCAGACATCAGACACAAAAGAAACTGAGGCACACAACACTTCCTACTCGCAATGAGTTACTAATAAGCTTCGGTGAATGAGAGTGAAACAAGTAGGAGAGAACCCCAGTGCGAAAGAGGAACACATCTCGAACAAGCTCATTGGAGGGCTCCTGAGGACGTACGGGAACATTTCTTACCTGCAAGCAATCGGCCTCCGGGAGACACGGCTCTTTCAGGCATGGATACCTCCAAACGCAATCTTTGGAGACAGCTTTCGTTACCAGTGCGTCTTCCAAACCGATAGGCTTGCTATTCAACCTCATGTAATGGACACAACCTGAAAAAAAAAAGAGATGAAACCCGAATCCGGTTGATGGTCCGCTGATTTGTGAAGTTCAAATGTTGACGTCACCCACCAGCGAGCGAATACTGGAAGGGTTTGACCCCTTGTGCTTGTGCGCGAGCCCGGTTTTTGGCGTCAACACCGCCCACGTAGAAGTGAGTGTCGAAGCTGCAGTCGTCATTGAGAGTTGGGATTGAACGCGTGCTGTTTGCTGCAACAGAATAAAGTTTTGTCTCAGCATAAGTTTCAAAACCTCTCCTGGAAGTGGTTTCGAATCGGATCCGTTCCCCATCGGGAATTTGAATACTTGTTGTTCTTGTTTTTTTCTCGTCTGAAAATGAGAAATGACCAGAAATCTGCTGAAGTGTTCATCGGTAACAGCCGCGTTTTCGTTGAACAACTCCTCACCTCGAACGGACCAATAGTCTTTAGGCTAAGGAGTTGAGCGTTTAGGAGATTCTCACCACTTTGGATTGTGGGACAAGATTCTTCAGGGATGGCACCAGTCAGAAGGTACATAGTAGTTCCAGAAAACAACTCTTTCTCGAGGCCATTAACGGGGCACAGCAGGAACAGAGCTCGAGTGTCAGGTACTGTTTGGAAGTTTTCGAATTTTCGTTACTTACAACGAAGCAGCGGACGACGGTCTGGCGGTCGCCGTCCATGCAATTAGCTTCGTTGCCCTGAGCCAATTGACAAATAATTAACCGCAGACCACGTCGAACCAACTCCGTGGCGCCTGTCCTCTCGACGGAAAGATCAACTGATTGACTTGGTTGAACGAAGAAGGGATGAATGAATAATGGACGCAAAGATCGATGTCAGCGCGTGTCGTCACCGCGTCGCGCTTGAAACCGTTTCGCGTTGTTTTATTTGTCCCGGAAAATCCCGAAAACCTCGTCACGCTAAGTCACGGCTCCATTGAGAGTCACAAGTCGACGTTTGCCCCTGAATCTCAGTGTTTTCGAGTGATATATTTATCTTTCGTCACGTCCGAAAGGTAAAAGCGATTGCCGTGATGGCGTTGGCTGCACGGCCAGAAGTCGAGCGGCCTAATGTATTAACCCTTTCAGCGGCAAACATAAAAATCGCCACCACGGCTCCATATCCATCGATCAATCACAAGAGTGTTTTAGTTTTTGGCCTGGCCGAAAGGGAGAGCTCATCGCCGTCGTCTCTTTCGGCTCCATTCCATCGCGACCGAAGTGCGAATCTCAATCAATTAGGCGACATCGCACAGAAACCGACTCGAGTCGGGAGATTCGGAACGCTTTCCATAGATCCTGGGGTTTTCCAGTGATTGTGATCGAAAGCGGCGAATGCAGAGAATGCAACCATAGCGTTCTTCGGTTTGTTCTTCCGCTAATTTGTTGCAATCGAATCATCAAAAAAGTTTCGAATCTATGCCATCACTAGAGGTTGGAAGTTCAGGCATTATTCATTAATCAACCTCCATCAATCCATGGATAAATTGATCGGAGGCCGATCACTTCGATGATATTCGCCCAACATAGTCGAAAACTGGAACAATCAGGCCCTATTTCACCAAATATCCATCAATTGACATTGATTGATAGAGGTTCAAAAATGATTAATGCCTGAACTTCCAAGCTCTAGCCATCACTGAGAGTTCAGCTTCGAAAGAGGGGTTTTTGAGGAGTAGATCCCGAATGTCATTAGAACTCGGGCTCTCTAAGGCAAATCCTCGTTGTGGCTTGATCGATCCTTCTGGGTATAATGGACGAACTCCAGCTTTTCTTATGCTTTACAAGAGCTCCTGCAATAGGTGCACCGGAGCTTGTGAGGCTGCCTTGTAGATACCAAAAACGACGTAGGGCCGATCATGATCGCTATTTGATAAATCGCGTTGGAAATGTCTGCCGTACAGATTGAGCACATGCTGGAAGTTCACATCTAATGAGAGCCTCCCGACGCACAGTGGGCAAAATGGCCAAATCAGGCGGCCAAAATTATTTTCTCGCTTTTTTTTTCATTTTGGGGCTCCTTAACTCCGGAGAGTTCGCAAACAAGTGTTTTCGACCCTTACTTTTCGAAAGAGGCGGATATTGGCGGCTCTGTGGATACTAAGCGGACAAAATAACCAAATTCATGGAAGGAGGAGAATTTTTCCGCATTCTCGAGATCTTTCGAGCTTGAAAAGTTGCACGGAAGGCTCTCATACCCTGCGCGTACACGGTCCATTCCTTCCGCCTTTGTCGTTTCCCCGACAAAATCCCCTCGTCTGGCGAAAAAAAGGATCGTTCATCTCATCAACTTTCCCAAGGCCCTCAATCGAGGAAAAACAACAAGAAATATCCGAATGAAATGCTCTATTTATTCGAGCCCATTAAGGGAAACAGCTGTAATCAATCGGAGTCTTCTTCGTTTCCTTCAGGCGGTAGATTCTAAGCAGCGTCTTCGTCTGAGAAGTGTCTGATTTCGGACAGCGCGGATTCAGAGTCCCTGTCAGGGAAGAGGGTAGCCGTAGAATCAGCGATTTCTGTTTGAGGAAATAGTAGCTCTTCCACCTCTCAGTCGCTTTCTTACTGTCCCCGTTTTGTCTCCTCCGGTTTTCGGTGGAGATTTACGATGGGATCTGAAGAGACGAAAAGCATCGCGAAGAGGTTGTGTCCTTCCTCGAAGTTTTCCTCGTCATGGCGAGCCTATAGTATATAGGTATATCTACTGGACAACCAATTCAGTTGCCTCATGTCACTTGTTTGGCCATGGCACATACCGGTTGTCATCCCAATCTGGTGCCAAGTCCCGGAAAATGGCGTTTTTTAACCTCTGAAATTCGCTCTGAACTTTTTTTTCGCATAAACCCGCAAAGTTTTGAAAGTTGGGTCGTGAACTAGACACCATGGCCTATCTTTCCCCATCTTTCTCGTACATCGCCCAGACTCGCCCACTGTATTTCCAGATTCGATTAGAATGGTGATTTTAGGGGAAATTTTCATAACTTTCATCAGCTCGCTATTCATTGGAGGAGACAAAACTTTGTCAAAGTAAATGACCTGGTGGCTCCTCCAAGAAGTGAAGAAGATTTTCGAATCAATTTTCCTCCGATCTAATCCCATCCTCAAGCTTCGTTCACGCTGAGAAGGTGACAGACGAAAAAGGAAGCTCTCCGGAGGGCTATTTTCCTCTATGTTGGGTGGCCGGTAAAAGGCATACGAAACGACTGTGGTTCGGAAAAAAATTTGGTACGGGGACCTCGAGCCATCGGGGAACATCATGTAACATGTTTGGGATCGAGTTCTCAACTCGACTTTTGGCCACCTAATCCGGTCATTTTGCCCACTGTGCGACGGGACGAAATGAAATCGCTCGAATATCCACCTCACGTCGAGATTTCTCAATGGTGTTAGACAGAGGTTTGCTGAAAACAATAATTCCACTGTTGGTCCTCGCTCCCCGGAACGATGAATCCCCAACCCAACGGAGAAAAAATTTAACAGTTTCCAGGCATAGCACTCACGGATGCCAAGCGATTCCTCGGTGCTCACACGTCGGTCGGAGCTCCATCCCCGACATCCTCCACAGCACGTGTCAGGCTCATCTCACTCTTCTGGTGCTGCGAGGGCGAGCGCGGACGTTGTTCCACGATAAGTCCCTTCTCGGACCAGCTGCCGGTGGGAGAGCGAAAAACTACTACCTGAACGAGCTTGCACTGGGTGCGTATTTCATAGATTATTTCGAATTTCCTGGAATCGGTCGGAGGAACGCTCCTCGCTGCTGACAGGACCGGAAATCTCCGAAGAGGCGGAATCATCTCCTGGCAGAAAGTGTATTTCATTTTAAAGGATCCTCTCTCGACGATTCGACTCGGTATGTGGTGTCAAGGCCTCCTGGTCGTGTCCTTCATTTGGTCCTCGGAAACTCGCAGCTCGTTCTCGAGCGATTTCGATGTCATCGTACACCAGAATTGTCGGAAATGGCCTCACGAACTTCGCTGACGAAATTCCGTATCTAATGCTAGATGAAAAATATGCAATGAATGTCCTCTTCGGAGCTTGAAATACAGAAGATTTGTGGTAGAGGGAACTACTGAGAATGAGTCAAGGCTTCCGTGACGGTGACGTTCAATTCTAATCATCGATCTGTGAGACGGTACGTCTAATCATTCATCAGTCCGATATGTCTGATACGACGCGACGTCGGCCGTTTCTCACCCGTTCATGGCTTCGTCCGTCCGGTCGTTCGACCGATGCTCCGTTCGACCGGTCCGTCGCTTGGACGGTTATTAAACGGGATAGATAGCGCGTAGAATAGCATGAAGCCACCAACTTCTAGAAGTGTTCCATGAAGCGTGAAAAAGCTATAACTGCGATTTATGGATTGCTGTGTTTCTTTTGCAATCTCCGCGATCTGTCTCTCCGCTTCCCCGGTTTCCGCAATGTAATGCTCCGTTTCTCATTGATATTATCAACAACCGCCACAAATCTACTCGGATTCCATTCGATTTCAGGATGCAGTCGAGTGAGTTTCCTTCCTTTTGATCGGACAGCCTGCTTGCATCGTTTGAACTCTGCGCTGCAGCAGCTCCTCGATCAAAGCCATTATATAGCGATTTCTCAGGAGTTGTCTGCTTTGAAGAGATTCTGATCGATGAACGCCGCGCCGCCGCTTCAGGAGAGCGGCGGCTGGAGTGTTCTCATCACGCCAAACGAACTCCTTGTTTATCTCCTCAGCTATCCTGAGCGTTTTGAACACGGGGGGCCCCCCAGACGAAGGACGTGACCGTGGATTTGGGCATCGATCGAGAAAGACACTCAAACAACAACAACGTCGCCAACAATGATACTTCCCCTTCGCCCGCAAACTCCAGACGTCTCCTCGATTCTTATCTTGTCCTCGATTTCCCCAAGTAACGGGATCCAATTACCCCATGATCAGAATTTTCCTTCGTCCTTGGTCCGCCCGCTAGCTGACCGACAAGCTTTTGCTCCTGAGCTCATCTTTCTTGGCCTCGTCTCATGACTTGGCGTTGTATGAAGTTCGTCCCGACCTCTTCTCTGACTTCAAAGATGAGCACTCGATCATGGCCCACTGTTCGAGGGTGCTCAGTGAGATTAAATACTCGCAAGATTGAGAATATCTTCAGCCGTCACAAGCGCGCCGTCACCCGTTCACTACTGACGGCTTCATTGTTCGCCAGAGTTCCCTTCCACTTCGAACAGAACAGCTGCCAACAGCTGGAAGTACGGGTCACCGGCTCGGCGTTCTCTAATTGCGCCGAGAGCTGACACAGGTGTTTGAAATACGCTGGAACACCTTGGGGAGCTGAACACTTCGCCGTAGATTCTACGGCCGGGCGTTTATTGCAGAGAAAGCAACGCAGAAACCGCACTCGGACAAAAGTGCGAGAGAAGAAAGGGACTCTCGGAGGCTACAAAATTGTCAGGAAAGCCCGCTCCTGAGGTGAAGAGGGAAATTGTTCGGCCAAAGTGACACTCGGCTTCTTTCACCTTTCTTTTACTCGCTTTTTGGAAGTTAATTTGTTCCTTCAAGTTCGCTCGGTGTTCGCAAGGGTGTGTTGCCCACGGCCACAAAGACTTCGATATTGAAGTCGCCTAAAGTGCTCTTCTCGATCTCTGGCTTCCAATTTGAACTGGCTCAGCTTGACCCATCCCTGCTCGTTGACAACTTTATCACCGTTTCTTCAGCAGTGTCAGAAACGACACTTTCATGCCTCGCTTCGACGATTCCACCGCCCGCCCGCCTGGCCGTTCGTCTAAACAAACGGATGCACTTTCAAATGAACGTATCTTCAGGACGAATACGTTTATCAGTGAGCGCTTATCAGTGGGCAGGTATCAATTGGCGGTTATCAGGTGGATTTCGCGATGCGCCCGTGTAGAGAAACTAAAGGAAAAAAGACTTTCTGCTGTGACCTACATCGATCGTGGAGAGGAAGCGACTGGCTACTTCTGGGTCCCATGTCGCTCGGAAGACTGTCAGTTTGCGATCGACAGGCCGGCAGCTCGAACCCCAAAGGTACGTTGCGTCTTCTGTCCCAGACAAACTGTCGGCAGACTCCGGCACAGGCGAAGTTTTAGCATCTCATTCCGATTCATGCGGACTCTAGCTGGAAGAGTCCGAGTAAACGAGCTAGGCTGATCTTTGAGCGGCTCCCCTTGAATCGAATGCTCGTGTCGAGGGGGAAGGGTCTCCGGACGGAGATCGTGCGTTCACATCGCTGAATCACTAGCTTCGTTCCCAATGGAAATTTCGCTCCTTCTCAATACAATTGACAGCCAGAGTACTTGTTCTTCCCCTCAACTTTCAGATGAAGACCCTTTTCACAGCGATGGCACTCGCGTGTTTCCTGCACGTCGTCATGATGGGTCGTCTGGCAACTCATGAGTCTCCGGATCCGGGCTCCGACCTGGATCAAGAAGACAAAGAACTCGACAAAGCACTCCATGAAATCTTGTATCAGGAGGATGACCAGGACTTGCAGGTATGCTCCTCTGGCCAAACTTTTCTGCATCCCGTCGGGCCGACCTTCAAAACAACCGTGCCAACGATGCCTCGGTCTGGGACGAAGTTGAGATCCGTTTCATCAGAACGATGCGTCTCAGGATAATTTGTCGCGATTGAGTACCCGAAAGGCGAATGCGAGAGTTTCCGTGGAAGTTGAAACGAAAGTGAGCCATTCACACAGAGATTCCTCCCCGCAGGAACGAGCTGGCCAGCCCAACGGTAACGCCACCTTGCAGTGCATGCTCGCTCTCCCGAACGTGACCAGCGTGATCGGCTACACGAACAAACAGCATCCTTGCGTGGCGTTTTGCAAGTATCGATACACTTCGGCTGCGCACGGTCGCGTCAAGCAGGCCTACGGTGGAATGTGAGTGTTCGTTCATTCATTCAAGTTATACATCTCGGTGCGAACTCGCAAGCCTGCGCATTCTTTTCCCGTCGGTTGGCGAGTCGTCCGAGTGGCTTACCTTACCGTCTGCTTGTTCATGGTCGAGCGTAATAAGGATCCTTAAGCATTACTTGCCCATCCGTTGGCGGCCGGCCGTCCATCTATCTATTCGTCGGGACGGGCGGGCGTGCGTGCGTGGTGCAAGCGGTCCCCGTCGCTTCCAAGCGGCCCGTCGGCTGAGTGAAGCCGAAAGATGAGGGCGACGGAAGATCGTGAGAAGATGTATTTAAGGCCATTAGGCCAAATCTAGCGGAAGTTGGTTGCCTAGTTACGACGGGTCTTGCCATAGAAGCTCATTGCTGCCGAAGACACAGCCTGAGGCTAAAAGAGAAGTGCAGAGGGTCGGCTATGCAACAACCTCCTTCGGGATACGCCTCCGTACTGCCTCAGCTTCCGCCACGGCTCGAACCACCCTTGCTATGGACGACGACGGCGACAACAACAACAGCCCGTCGAAACCGGCGACAAGAACAACAACAACGACCACGGGATGAGGAACAAGACTAATTCGATTTGTTATCGCTATAATGTTGTGCCTCTACAGAAAACAGGGAGATTGTCTCTATGAGCAAACATCCTCTGACGCATTCGCTGTTCCTCTCGCTTCCACAGTTCTCACTGTCCCGGGAACGGTTCCCATCAGAACTCCGAGTGAGGCACCGCGATCAAAGAACGGGAACCGTTTACTCTCGAAGTTAGGCAGAAAGTTCGGACAGCGGAGAACTCGCACCGTATCCCGGCGAGAAGAAAGTTTCATGAGTACAGATGTGCCTTAGGTCTAAAATGTGTCTCTATCTACATTTCAGGTACATCATGTTGAACAACTTGGTCACTTGCGGTGGAGTCAACCAAGAGTATCAGTGCGCGGGTAAGAAATGTGTTTTGCCTGCGTCGGACGAGCAATCGAACACGACTTGCCAAACTTTGTTGCCTATGCCAACGGGTACGGTCGTGCCTTTCATCGCTGGACCCTGCAAGCTCCTCTGCGCGGATACCGGCGTCTTCAACATCCACAATAAGAGTGCCACGATCTACACAACTCTAGAAGACGGCACCACGTGCCAATATCATGGCCAAAGTGGGAGCTGTATCAATGGGCATTGTATGCTGATGTAGAAGAGCCTTCAGCTTTCGGCACTGAGGGAATTCAACCATTATTTATTCTGGAAATCAATCGTGTGGGAGCTAGTGTGAGGTCATGTGGACCCCTCACGTCCTTGTAGCGCACAAGGAGTCACTCGATATGGTTAGAATTCATTTAAAGATATCACAAGTGTCTAAGCCCAGTTTCTTGAGTGGTTGCGCGGCCAGCGTTGTAATGTATTTATTTTTAAACCTCTCAATTCCTTTCTGTCCCTCTCAATAAAGATTGACGTCGATGGAAGATCGAGGATTCTTTAAAAACTAAACTATTAGTTGCTGGCGTGGTTTTTCCGATTCTTCCCCCCTTGACTTTCACTTTGAAGAAAGCTCGAGGCCTTCTTGCTCTGAACGAGATTCGCCAAGCGGGCTGTAAGTAGAGGTTGCTCGAAAGTTGTTGGTGGTACAACAACTATCGAGGAGCTACATTCCGAGTGTTCTTCCTCTTTATCTCTCGTTGCTTGTTCAACTCGTTTCCTTGTTCGCCGTCCTTCGGGTCTCGCAGTTGTCTGAGGGTGGGGGCTTGATTTGCTTTTTAGGTGTTCGTTGTTTCGTCCGGAATTCCTATTCTCGTTCTGTCGATACGTCTCCCAGTTGGCGGCAGCGGCGATTCCTGCTTTCGCTTCGAGGCTCACAGGCCGACTGCTCAGGGCTGACCATCCAACTTGGCATTCCTGCTCCAATTAGCTCATCCTATAGTCCCATCCGATCCCATTAGAAGTCGGTTGGGTCATTACTTCGATGCAAGCGGGCTCAAGTAGCAGAAGGCAAGCAAGCCGCCCTCTTGACGAGATAGGGAAAATACGACGTCAACAGCAACAACAGCGACGACGACCAACAAGACTCCGGTTTCGTAAACGAGGTGGAAACAAGAGGTGGTTCACTTTTTTAATAAAGAAACTTCTCTTGATCCTGATTTCGGGTAATATCGAGCTAATTTCTATTGTTGTTAGATGCAGCTAGCATATGTATCTGCACGGGAAGGTACGAGCATGCGTGTACCTGCGGGCACCATCCCTTTCATTTGTTTTTCAACTCGTTGGTAAAAATCGCAACTTTGCGTTGACTGCTATATTTAGTTGGAGCTCATCGCTGGCCACGGTCGCGAAAAATAGCTGCTTTCGGGAATACCTCATCCTCAAAGGTATTTTTTTCCGCCAGTTTCGGATTACGATGTCCGCGTCCGCACCAGTGCGACGTTCGAAAAATCTGGATTTGTGCGAAGCGAAGTAACACTCACCGTCCCAAGTGATTTTGTTGGTGTCAACGTAGAACACAACACTTCCGTTGGCTTGCAGTTCCACCTGCAGTTTGTGCCAGTGAGCGTCGGTGACTCGGTGAGGACTTGTCAGCGTGTGCAATTCGCCTCCGAATTTGAAAAGAAGATTGACTCGGCCGTCGTCCAGCTCGAGTGCCAACACGCTTCGACGGCCCGACTGGTATGCTAAAAGTCCACGTGATGTGCTGCTTTGGAATTGCATGTTCAGCTGGAGTCCTTGGGAGCAATCTGAAAAGGAATGAACGGTCATCCATTATTATTCGCCACAAAAATTGTCCACAAGATGACCTGCCTCCTGTAATTTTTCATTTTGCACTCCACTATTTTTGGCGCCGAACTCTGTTCTCCAGGGGAACTCTGCTCTAAAGCAGAAGAGTCTTCTCGGAGGGCTCGAAGTTTTTCCTCACAGTATTTTTCGTTTGTTTTCAGCCGATTTCTCGACAACTTTGCTTTATTCGTTAATTATATCTAAAGAAGAAGGAAATTCGAGGCGATTCTCACAACTCGTCGATCGAAGATCTTCGATTCGGAGATTTCGCTCGGAGTATCGACCTCCGAGCCGCGAAACACTCTCCCTCAGGAGGTTCTCCTCTGATATGTGTAGTTGTATAAATAACTATTTTTTTATTTCTTTCTTGGTCGGATCCTAAATCGGCAAGCGGTCGCCAGCTACGGAATTCAGCTCACGTCGTTGTAGTGCAGATAATCTGGTTAGTTCCGTAAAAGCAACGAAGAGAGAAGCTCGGAGGCGACCGTGCTCAGGGATCGGTCGGCAAAGGGATCGAATGAATGGAAGCGATGACAATAAATTCCATCGAGCAAGAGACGAAACAGACAACGATGACTTTGATCACTTCGGCAGCCCCATGACCCGCGGCCTTCGGTGACGCAGCGGCGGCGCGGCGTCGAGAAAAGTACAAGGCCGTTCTAGCAGGCAAGTCACGTGTCAAACGAGAGGTGAAGCCTGCGCGTTGCTCTGGCAGTGAGGCAACTGGAGCGTCAACCCCTCTAGTACTCCTCAACGTTCGCCAAAGAAGAGAAAAGTCCACCGAAACTCTGTGCAAACAACGGGGAAACCAGGGCCCAGCTTGACGGTGGAAGGTAAAAAAAAACACAGGCAAGAACGAGAGTGGAGAGAGACCAGCTTTTCAGGAATCTGAAGAGGATAAGAAGAGAGGGAACCCGGTGAGGCTTTGTTTGAATCCGCTCGAGCGAACCAGCTAGCCAGCCGGCTTGGTAGAGAGCGAATCGACGAGGACGTCAAGCCTCTGTGCGAACGGAATCGAACGATCTCGCCTCTATAAAACAGCTTCCACGGTGATGCCAACAACCTATAATAGCGGCAGCATCAGCTTCAACGATAAGCCACCCTCTGCCTGTGACCGGGGAAAGAGAGTTCACCGGCGGATCATGACAAAAGCGTTGTTCATCCGACAACTTCCGACGGCTTAGGTAACAAACGTTTTGCCGTCGAGGAACGTGGATCCCGCTCAAACAGTGTATACACATTGTAAGCCTTTGATGAAGTCGAACCCATGACGCGACGATTGGAGACAGAGTGGAAATTGAGCAAAATCATTTCGGCCTTCACGGATCGAAACTCTCCGATTCCGGCCATTCAATTGAACAGAAGTCTTCCATCTCGAATATTTATGATGAATGCCAGTTTCTAAGATCACTCAGAAACAAGAAAGCACGGTTTGAGAATTCATCATCGATTGCCATGTATTTGGAAGGAACGAGGAGGACGCGGGCAGAGCAGAGCGAGTCGAGGGAAAACCTGGCGAAACGCGAAAGAACAGAACGGAAACAAGTGAAGAGGGAAGAGGAAAGTTGGACGACGAACACAGCGCGGATGATCAACAAAAACATGGAAAATGGGAAAAGGTACAGAACTACCGCTGCAAGGCAAGAGCAATGTCACGGCTCGAGGAATCGTTCGTGTGACTGACTGACGGACGGATAAAACTCGGAATTTCGCATGGTTCACTGAATCGTTTTTCTGCGACTAACGCGGCCTACGTTGTCGTCCATCCCGACCAGCAGCGACTCCGTCTCGTCGCCTTCACCCTGTTTTCCTTCGGTCCCTTCGAACGTTACACGCTTCTCGCATTCCTCCTTAAACGTTGTATTTACTCCTCTCTCTGTGAGGGACAGTTGACTGACTCAGTGCTGCTGTCTATCCGGCTGTTTGTTTGCTTTTGGCAGTACCCGTTCACTTGAAGGTTAGTCGTTTACTCGTTCGAACGAAGCACAGCAGCAGTCAGTGAATCGACGAGGCGGCTTACAAACGAGAGGAGTTTTTCATCGTCCGCCGATGTACAAGTCCAATGTTCGAGAACCCCGAGAAACCGAAGGACGAAAACAGAGGAAAAACAAGTGAGCGAGTCCTTGGGCACGACAGACAAACCCCAGGACAGACTCGAGGCACTCGTCCACTTTTTCTGCTTCTTCTGTCATCAAGCTGAAGTTTGTCTGATGTCGTATATCGGCGGCACTTATTCGTCGTTGACATACGTCTAGTTACGGCATTAGCAACTACTGTTGTAATGATGAGGACGCCTACAGCTCGGCCTTCGACGACAAAAGACGACCCTCACTTTGCAGCATACATATAGGCGGACATGTAGAGCGCCCGGCTGACCGGTCAGGCAGTCGGGATCGACAAACAGAAATGAGACAACACAAAGCCTCTCTGGGAAGATGCTCCGCTCGTCACGAGGAAGAAAAAACACGACGTCGTCTTATTTCTCATTTCTAGCACTGAACTGGCCGGGTTGGAGGGCACGATAGCAAGCGAATCGGAGTGAGCGACGACGAAGGGGCCGTAGTGTACCCTGGAGGTTACCGAGTAGAAGGAGAGCACAACGTTTTCGGAATCGAGCCGCTCACTCGGACTTGCATCAGGAGTCGGTGGAAAAGGAGAACAATCGCGGACGGGAATAGAATCGCGTGGAAGGAGAAGCAAAACCACTTGGCCGCAGCGAACCTGCTCGCTCCCGGAATTCGTGGAAAGCCACCAATACGAATCCGCAGCTCTCGGACTGCAACGTGCTCTCGAGCGAGATTCGCGAAAAGTTCGCGCTCAGTGGCCGAGCAGTCTGTGGGGAGTTTGCCAGTAGTTCCCAAGCGATCGGGGGTGAGATGGAGAGACAACGAATGAACGAACGAACGAACGAACGAGAAAGGAAAGAGTCTCGGGACGAGAAAAGAACGGAGACTTGTGAAGACGCTGAGCAATAAAAGTTCAAGCCAATATCGCTGCCAGTCACTTCCCAGCCTACGGCGCAAACTATCGACCTATCCGAACGGAGTCGAGTCATTTTCGATATTTGGAAAAAGCAGGCCACAACTGTTAAAGGCTCCTGGGGAACGCCGGGAGGAAGAGAAAAATGCTGCTGAGAGGAAAAGGAGGCCAATCGCCTTGCGAAAAAATCGATAATGATGCTTCTTTCGCCGACGCTTCTTCAAGGGAAAAAAATTCTTTCTCCTCTATCTGAGGGAGGCAGGGAGGGATATCACCCGATAGCTGGCAAGAGACGTTCGAAGACTCGTGACCGAGAAACGGGAGGAAAATTCCTATACGGCCTGACAGACACGCATGAGAAGCATACGATATGCATTGTGGACCCATTCGCAGAAGCGTGTTTATGCAAATCGACAACGGCGATTCCTGAAGGTTCAAATCATCCAACGAGACTCCTGATCGATTTTCTGCGAAACAAAATCCTCTGCGGGACGTCCGAATCGGCTTCGATTCAATTTATATTCACTTAACGCGACGCGCAAACACGCGGTGCGCCAACTGGAAAATTCCAATGTTCGACCGATCGAATGCTTGAACTCCGAGAACGGCTCGGGGCGAACGCCGCGATCGTTTTCGTCTTGGATCCCGGATGCAAAAATCATTGAAGGCATCACTGATCACCGAATCACGGAATCCGGAAAAGTTTCCGGAATTATTTCCGCTTCCATCCATCAACGAGCCGGGTGTTGAGGTATTTTCGCTTTCTAACTTGGATATTAGCGATGTAACGATCATTAACGATAAGCTCCAGACGTTAATCTTCTTACCCGGCAGTGTAGGCAGTGCGATGAATGATTGCTGAGCGTCCGTGAATGAGATTGCGTCCGTGTTAGAAGCCTCGAACAGCGTCGGACAGCGATGTTCGAACTCGAGCTCGTATACAACTCCTCCACCTGAAAAAAGGGATTTGACAGTCGGTCGTCCATCTTGGGAATGATGATTCGCTGATCACACATATCGGAGACCATCGGTGAACAAGAACCAAGTTCCGCTCGAGCGACGATGAACGTACTGTTTTTTTTGTTCCCTTGGACTCTGTGGAAAACGTTGATGTTGTTGTAATAGAGAGATTCTAGACAACCCCGGAAATTAGGGGGTCTTCCGGTGGACAGAGGTCCCGCATATCCGCCGAGACTTCCTACGTAAATTGTAGTTTTTTGTCCCGGATGATCCAGCGATGATAGAGCTCCTGCGAAACGAAATTGAATCCAGTTAGCGGTCGGCGATAGAAGTCGTCTACTCTGAACGACGAGGAGTCACTTCGGCTGAAGCGGCCGAAGCCGTCCAGTGTCTTCAGCGGAGACAGACGGTCGAAGTGGCGCAGTATCAGCAGAAAGGGAAACCGCCACCGCTGAGGCAGCCGCAGCAGCGACAGCTGTATCAAAATAATGGCTTATCTTGTTCATAATAAATCATGTCGAGTTTCGATGCAAGCAAATTTTATTCTCCGTTCCATCTATCAGACGGCGGCGTAGCGCAAGAGCCGCTTGTCTCGTCGTCGGAGCTTGCCTCTGCTTGTTCTCTGGGCTGTGATTATCTACCACGTCACTTCGAACGAACGAACGAACGAATGGACGGTCGGAGGGAAAGACGAAAGGAGCCCCCCTCACTCCTTCGCACAAACACACATTTTGGCAGAGATAAATGAGAGCACACGAACTTTGCACATCAACTTTTTACCTCTCAACGTTGATATTTCGTCGTCGGGCACTGACCCTCACTTCATTTGAATGTCTTCATGATCTTGTAGCGCGTCTTTCTTCAGATGTGGGAGAAGACTGACTCGAATCTTGCTCCGAGAGAAGAAGATTGTCACTGTCGCTGCGTTCTGCCGAATCTCGGGCGGGCTATCGGTGGCTCGGTAAGGCGATGTGGAGCAACAACTCTATCTCCCGTCAGGTGTCGGCGGCCAATTTCCGTTAGGGCCTGGCCCACGCCGGAAGTTGGATGTGTAGTTCGCAAGACTCACACACTGACAGGTCGAGGGAACTTGGATTCGCCACCGACTCGCCATGGAATATGGGCTCTAGGCCTAACTCGTTACGGGAGCCTCAACTCGGAAGCCGATTCGATGACTAACTAGCCCCGTTTCAGCTTTGTGTACTTTGCGCTTGTGGGTCTCGTAGTGTGATGTCAAGCTATTACGGAACTGTTGTGATGATGGTCGTGGGGGTTCCCCGCCCCATCTTTTCCGCCCAGGTCAGGGTGTGCTTGTGCACCGAGCGGACAGACAAGGTGCGCCTAGCGAGCGTCGGTGAGCGAAGCAAGAAGTTTCGACTGTCGTTGATGATAATGATGACTAAGGTAAGCAATGGTTGAGCGACCGGACGGGTGGCTCGATATTTGCTCACCTCTTTCGTAGAGGGCAAACAGTCTCTCTTTCAAAGCAGCGACCGCTCGACCACGGCTGGATGGGATGAAGGCTTGCACATCGAAGGCGAGCGACGCAAAGCCAACTGAGCAGCAAGAACGAAAGCACTTGGCTCTTGTCGTCGGGCATGAATAGAATGAAGCGAGCGTCAGCCAAACCGCCAACGAATAGAAAAGAGTTTGCGAGGAACCAGTCGCAATAACAAAGAGAAAGAAAACAGGGAAAGCCCGCATCGCGTTGTGTTATCGGTCACCTCGTCGACCGGGCCCAGGCTTTGCTCGATTCCCGTAAGTTCACGCGTCCCCACACAAACAAGCACTTTCAGATGCATGATCGATAGTTTCTCACGACCGGCGAGGACAGTGGGCGAACATGCGTTCGTTCGTTCCTGCGTCACAAGATATGGAAAAGTTTCGGACGGATCGATCAGAAATAGAAATCTGTCGGCGGTCGGATAAGAGCGTGCTCACTCAAAATGTGATGGGTGGACGACGACTGAGAATACGTGGATGGGGCTCTCGGAGGTGGAAAACTGTCAGAATTATTCTTCGCTCCACGGAAGCTCGACTGTTCTGAGTCCCGAAGTTCTCCGCTGAGTGCACGATATGTAGAAGTCCAGAGGGATGGGGATTTGTGCGTCGGTAAAGGAGTTGGTTCGTGTGCAAGGAACGCTGTTGCTCTGTTGTGTTGTTGTCCGGCTTCATTCGTCAATGTTCCGCTCCCTTCCCGCTAGCTCGTGACTCTCTGCCGGCTGTTTTGACATAAATCAAGGTGTCCGACAACAAGTTCCCTCATCAAACGCAACCCATGATCGCTCCGGACGACTCGTTCACGGGGTCGATCGCCCTCGGTGTTCCCCAATGAGACCGTTTACAGAGTTCCTCATTTGAGTTTGCGGCATCTCGCAAGAACGGCATTGAATGAGAAAACTGTGTTTCAAGCACTCCAGGTCGCCGATCTCCTCTCGGGTGGAGTTTTCCGAATCGGAATCCGCGACCTAGGGTAGACTCCGACTCAGAGAACGACTTTTCATATGTGCCCTATGTTGGAGATCATCTAACCGTGAACCTGGGCCTTCAGATAAGTTGACAAGAGATGCTCTAACCATTCATCGTGACCTAAGCGCTGAATCCTCGCGCTACTTTTCTTTCTAGTTGCCAAAACGAAAGAGACATGCGGTGGATTCGAGGAAATATGCAGCTCGTTATCAGGAATGAAAGCACGCTCTACCAGAAATTAACTTTGCTGTCACCGCGGCTTCCTCACTGTTTTCTTCCCCGTTCCGTTCATTTGTCAAAAGCTCAACCAGAGACTCGGATCGGAAGCTTGGTTGAAACCCGGGTTCCGGCCAACGACGTCGGTCGAGGGTCTGTTTGGGATCGGAACCCGAGTCGGCCGAGTAGAGCTCCGTTGAGCAAGACTGCTTGAGAGAGTCTGCGAACGGCGTTCCTAGTGGGCGATGATTTATGTCCTCTCTCTTACGCGACGGCCTCCGTTCGGCTACCGCACCGGCCATTTGTCGCGCAGACTCTCGTATTGAGCGAAAAGATGTTTTTTTCTCTTTGTGTATATTTGTTCTTTCCCCGGGTAATTGACACCCGGAACTCGACACGGCATTTTCGTCCTCTCTCTCACTCACTGACGTTCCCTCTATGGAACCCATGTACCTATGTGCATTCGAGGCATTTCCTGCCTTTCGCACTGGTTTCCTCTCAAATACGGGAAGGACTCCAGTCTGACTGACTGACTGACTGAGATCTGAATCGAGCAGACTACGGGCGCGGGGAGGATAAGTGATCGTCACTTTGAATTTGCGAATATGGCTCAATGGAGGTCTCCGACTCGTTCCGCTGTGCCGGCAGCTGGCGGCGCGCCGAGGTGCCGGGAGAAAAGTCGTGGAGGCGCTCAAGCGATAGAGATTGCGATACCGATGAAGATAGCGGCCAACAGAAGAAAGGCATGACTTCGCACTGACGGAGGTGCTTGTAGGAGGAACGAGGGAAAAAGTGGCCAATTCTGTTCTGGAAACGACAAAGCGAACGCTGCAGCAGATTTATTGCACTATTACGTTTTACGCCTGCCAAAGGCCTGAGCCAGCGAGAGCAACGGTGGGCGTTTTCGGCGCCGGAGAAGGAGAAGCACGAGACCGAGCGCGAACAGAGAGGAGCAAGGGGAAGGATGGAAAAAAGGAGAGAAGAGCACGAGGATCAGGAGGAGGACGACGACGAAGACAAACACGCGAAGTGCGAGCAAACAGCCGAATAACCAGGTACCGCTTGTCACAGATCCTCCTTTCTGAGAGATGTCCTCAAGGAAGAGGAGGAAAAGAAGGAAGAGATCACACAGCTCTGGAAGCGCACTCAGCCTCCCAACTTCATCGAGTCAAATCAATCCATCGCGGCATCTCATCTATCATGTGAGTCTCTAACGTAGTCTCTATTTGTAGTTGGGCCAGCTCAGGACGACTCAAGATGGCGCCGCCGGGAGTGTCGCGCTTGGTCATCCGACGTAGGGCCGCGTGTATCTTTTGCCGAAGCCGTCTCAAGCCACTGCATGGCTTTCTCATCTCTCATTTGAGAAAAGAGAGGACCCGTCTGGAGGGCCCGGTCCCGGTCGGTTGAATGAGGCCAGATGGGGCTGTCTGAACTTGCAGCTGGCCCATCTCCGACCGAACGTCTCTCAGCAGTGCTCGTTCCCTTGAAGGACGGCGGCCGACGGCAGACGAGTTATAGGAAGAAGATTTGATATACGCGTTGCCAACTCCTCCGCATCCGTTCCGCAAAATTTTCTCGGTTCTCTTTTTTTTGCCAAGTTCCTCGGACTTGAGTGAATTCGTTCCTGGAGGGAACAGGGAGCTGGGCGACGTGCTCAAGACAGAGGAAGGCTTCCGCAAACACTCAATGACTGAAAACACCGAAGGGTTGACGGAGACAATCGGATCGCTATCGAATCTTCGGGTTTCGAGAAGTATCGGCGGCACGAATAGGAAAGGAACAGGCGAGCGGAGAGTAGTTTTGAACCTTCCTCTATCAAGTCAATATCCGATGCTCTAATCCTCCACTGCTGCTGCTGTCCGCCAGTTTTCATTTCAAAACAGACTCCCATCCGCGGTGTAAGTAGTGTCTCCCGGACTTTTCCTCTTCAAAACGGATCCGCTTTTGAGCAAAGTTCAAACTATTCTAAAGTTTGTTCGTCTGCTCCACTATATGCTCGGCGGTGCGCTTTGAACGTCTGCACCATTTTTGCCGACAAACCAGGGATCTGTTCCAAAAACCATTCTCCCGTTTTGACTTCCAATACACCGACATCTCTCATTCAGCTGATTTTTTCTCGTTCGTTTCCTCCTCATGCTCTTGGCATCTATTGACTCGATTGGCATTGGTTTGAAGAGAATCTCCTTTTCTCACTTTGTGTCTTTTCTAAATGGAACTGCTCAACGAAAACAGCGACAGAAGTTACGTGAGCGATGTCCTGGTTGGTGTGAGAATTCCTCTTGGCAACATCAGCACCTCCCAGTTCCCCATTGGGAACCATCCGTCCAAACCCCGATTCTTCTTCGAGATTCCGAATGATTTGTCAATTAGAACGATCAACAAGTTGTTAGTTGAGCGGTTCATCGGTCTGCGACTCCTGCGGTTGAGGAACTCGACGACATTAATGAACGAGACAGACTCGATTACGGCTCTCGGACGGACCAGATTTAGAGTCAAGGAATCAAAAATTTGTACTAACGAGGATAATTGAAAGATGGAAAGAGAAATTCATCTCGAAAACCTTGACATTAATGCCCCATTAATAGGAGGGAAAAAATAACTTCCCAAACGATCGTGGTCTCTGACTACCACTGCAGCTGCCCGGCCTCCCACTGAGAGATTTGTGTCATTTTCAATCTTTCATTGCGTTCCTTTAGTCAACCTCTTCCAGCCGCTGCTCGAACTCGCAAGGTTTCGCTTCTTTCGTCCTCTCGAGTTCCTTCCTTTCACTCAATTTCCGTTCGAATGTCCTCACTTCGAGCATCTTGCCCTGTCGCAGTTCCTCTAGAGTAGCTACGATGCTGGAATTAAGGCTCTCCTCTTCGCTCCTTGTTCTCCTCTTTTCCACTTCATTTCGCACTTCACTTCTCTGGTTTTCGAACGGAAGAGAGGTAACGTGGAGGAACTCGAAGATCGGCTGTGACGGACGGAAGTTAGCAAGACAAATTTCGACGTTTGCCCGACCAGCGAATGAGTCAGTCAACCAACTTCACCGTCCGTCAACTAACCACCCACTGAGTCGGCTTTCCACTGCAAAGAGGATTACGGGCTTGGTCGTTGACGTCGTCGCCGATATCGTCAGTTCCGAACGACCAGCGTCCAGCGAATTCGTTTCTTCGTTCAACGACTGCGCGATCTATTCTCAGAAAGTGAGTGAGCGTCTCTGTCGACTCGCCAGCGGAGGTTTCAGCGAGGATGTGAAGAGAAAACTCCAGAATGAAGCCGAGAGAATTATATCGGATAGCGGAGCCCTTTCTCGGAGCTCCATCAGCTTCTGAGCCATTCGTTCATTTCAGGGAGGTTATCGGAACGTCAGGATTCTGATCCGATGTCTAACTGCTTCGCTTCCGGAACCCGTACTTCCGACAAGGAACACTTTGCGACAGAATTCAAACGCAGCTCTTGCGTCCGATGTGGAGGGAAACAGGCTGAAATGCGATTCAAATCTCACTCAAGAACTCACCGGTAGAGACGGGTAATTGATGTGTCGTATACTGCTGATCCATAGCTATGCTGACGTTATGGCCAGATTTGTAGAAGACCATCACTTCATGCCATCGGAGATCGTTGCACCTCTCCTGGCCGCCTAAGCTGAACTCTTTTGCGATGCTTGCGAGTTTGAGCCGAACCTGTAATAAAGATTTCCTATCAGTATCATCGACCAGAGACGCGCCTGCTCCGCCAGAGTTTCCTGCCGAAATTACCGAACTTTTTATGTAGTGCACAGATCATCTTAAAACGAGTTTGCTTCCAGTTGAAGCTTGCGCCGCGCTGCTATGAGCGACCGGCAGAGTCACAAGCCTTAAACTCAAAATTATGATGACACAGAACCCGATCATGAAGAAGCTAAATCTTGCAGAAGTTCGTCCCGTCTTGGGAACGGAAAGTACGGAAGCTGTAATATGGTCGTTTTTTCCTCCAATGTTCCTCGATGTTTGTCGCGTGAGTCGCCCTAGCAGGTGGTGCAGCTGAGTCGAACATTATCTAGAGTGACAAACTCGTCAATCAACTCCGTTATGATTCGTTGCGGGGCTGTTACGGAGAGTTTTTTGTTGTTCTATCGGAGCAAGCGTCTGCGTCGTCGCTCCTTCGCTCCGTTGGTTGCAGGCGACGTCATTTTCGCTGCTGCTGCCGCTGTGGAGGTCGTTGCTGTTGTTCATTGTTGAAGAGTAACGTCGATGTACACCTTAATCGAGTTGTTCCATTAAGGCAGTTTCGACGGGAAAAAGACTCGCCGGGCCAGAAACTAAGCGAGCCGTCTCCCGCGCACGCTGCCTTCAAGTAGACGGACGGGCTTATCGACTCGCGTTCGCAGGATATCTATGCGCGGCGATTAGCCAAGCAAGCAAGCAACGCGGGATGGATGGCCGTCCATGAAGTGGGCGGGGGAAAAAAGTTGGTTGCAACCTATGCATCAGCTTTCGCTATCTCGGAGGGTTTCGAGCAAGCGGAATTTGATTCACGATCCTTTGAGACGGAACGAGGAAGTTCAATCTCTTGTCTCGAATTCCGCGAGCAAGACTGGGGAGAATCGAGAAATCTGAGAACAGAAGAAGGAGCGAAAGCGAAACTCTGACGAAATCTCCGAATCGGAGTTTGGAATGAGAGCTTCCAATCGGAATCCGCTCGAGTGACAGACGATCTTCTGACCAACGGTGTTTCTTCTTTCTTGTTCGACCTGGGTCTCATCTCAACACCCGGCTCAGCGACTCGAGTTGGCTGATCGGAAAACTGAATTGATGAGAGAGTTCCTCGAGGAAAGAAGGAAAAAAAACTAAAGAAGAGAGGACAACTGGGTCGCGTTTGTTGTTTCTGCCACCGCCTCGGGATGTCGAGCTACGAAGCAGACGACGGCGGCTCAAACGACCAGCACGGTTGGTTGACGCTGTCACGAACGTTTTTTTTTAGCTTCAAGTTCCTTGTGGAGGACGTTTTTGTCGTAAGAAGAATCGGTGCCACCTTCCCTTGCGCAGGCAGTGCGTTCAGTCTTTTGGAAGTGGGTGAGCCATATAGTGGCTTAGAGACAAAGACAGCGGCGGAAATAGAGACCCGCATTTCCTACTCACATTCAGTCTTTCTGGACTCTGCGGGGTCTAGGAGGAACAAGGGCGACGAGACCCCATACAGCAAGAAAGAGAAAATGCACCAAAAAAACGTGACAAAATCACGCAGATCGATTTCTGTCCATCTTCAGATCCGATATTGCAATGCAGCCTTTTTCGGGAATCAAACGAAATCCTCAAGATTCGACTAGCGAACTCTCGGATGTGAAACCTCTAGGGAACCCGCATCCGGATGTCCTGATCTCGGGACTGCTTGGGAAATTTGCAACCAAGGAGACATCGATGCCATCTCCCCTGATTCCGAAGGAATGAGTTTAGTCGCTACCGATGTTCTAATGATTTCCTAGTTGCGGATGGCTCAAACGAGGGAAGGGAAGAGTGAGAGATAGAGAGAACATGAAGTGATGGACAAAAAGACTCTATCTTCAGCCGAGTCAGTTGAGCGGTGGGCCTCGACTGAAGTCACCGAGATCAGGAGTTCGTCTTGTTCTCCTCCTTCTGACGGCGCTCCGAGGCAACTGGGAATGTTCGCTCCCGTTTCCTTGCTCAAGGTTCTCGAGGTTCTCCCATTGAGGTCGACAAGACATACTGTTATCTTGAAATTAGTCCTCGCGCTACCGCCGCTGCCTGCGCTCTCCACACTGCCTTTGCCCTTTATGCATGTCTGTCTGCCTGCTTTCTTGCTCCCACCATTCCGGTCTTCTGCCATTCTCTCCCGGGAAGGAAAATCCTTGTTCTTTTGATCGGCAGGCTGTTCACTGCAGCTTCCTTTTGCCTTTGTCCGACCTTTGCTTACCTTACCTTGTTCCCATTTTTTCTTCTTGTCGAGACTGTTGAAAACTACAATCCCGCGACTTGCTTCCTCTCGTCTTATGTGGAAAAATGAAGCCACACGATCCTGTCGAACTCGAAGAACCAATCAGCCATTATCGACGTTCATTATATCTAAGAGAAGCTGACTCAGGGAATAGTAGGTGACAATGATCGGATCCCGAAACCTTCCTTCCGCCGCCGGTCACTTCAAGTGGTTTCGAGCTGTGAGCTAAGCTTCTCGCTTCCATCCGAATGTTCCGTTCATGAAGCTTCGTTATTAAGGACGGACAACCATTCGAATGAATGTAGTGCTTCCGGATCCTGACGGCATCACAGGAGAATCGCTCGTCGGCTCGCCACGATGGGATGTCTGAGAATTGTCAACGTGCTCCGTGCGGGGTTTGGCTCCTCGCTTGACGAACGCAATGACATTTGGACGGGCATACGATTGAAATATTCCTCCCGAGGGACTTCATATTCGAGCGCGTCTTCATCGTCTCTACCCTCTTCTCCTGCTCTTTCGACGCGAGGTCTTTCTGTCGGCTGGTTGGACTTTCGGCAGGTTGTTAGCCAAGGTTCGACCGTTTCTAGAGGAGAAGTACTTTTCCCTACTACACCTCCACAAGATGGCTAAAGGCACAGAAAAGTCTCTAGAGACCTCACGATAGGATTGGGATGTTCCCTCTCAATCTCTGCCTCTCGTCCTCCGGTTGTAGTTGGACACTCCTCCGTTTTCAGATCATGACATTCGATCGGGCGCAGCCATTTTCTCTTTGCTTCATCAAAACTCAATCGTTGCAAAGTTTCGGTTTCGGCTTGTCCCGACCGCCTCCTGACGGCCTCGTCGTCAAGACATTCACGTCCGTCCGAACTCGCAACTTCTCCAACACGGATTTCAATTCACAGCTTCATTTGCGTGTTGAATCCTTACTCTTCTCGCATACTAGAGGTCCACTTTGCCTCGCGCGGAATTCAAAAAATCCCAAACCCAACTGAGTGAAACACAAACTCCACCGACTCCGAGCTGGAACATCCAACTAAGTCGACCGATGTCGTATTCAGCCTAAGCTGAACCCGGTTGCAGAGAGAAGCTTCAAACGGAATAGAACATCGGAGACCTTCCACAAAGTGCAGAACATCTGGAACGACAATATTTGAGCCTAAGCCTCAGGATGAATATTCTGCACATCGGAGTTTTCATTCGCATGAAGCTGCTCTTCGGGAGGCCAATTGTTTGTGCCTTGTTCGAAGGCTTCGACGAAGATGAAACTCGGTGTAGTCCAGGTTAGATAGGGAATGCACGGCAACGGCGAGATCATTGAATGGGACGTTGTGGTGTGCGTCGATTTTCCTGCGAATGCCTCGGAAATACATTGCCGTTCTCTCTTGGGTGCCGACGAGGAAACGTGTCTCGAGAGTATGCTCATCCCTGGAATGGGAAGCTCACCTGTGACTCGTTCCTGCACGGAGGCCTTGTCGCTCTAATTCCCATTTTTCTTCGACACAGCCTTTGATTTCCAATTTATGAGGCAGCTCGACTCTCCACGCGGCTCAAGTCTTCGCTCTAGCTCGAGGTTCCCTTTTGTCCGGTTCCGATGGAACGTGTCCGTCCGCTTCGTTAAAACAGCTGCTCGAACGTAGGTCGGCCAAGTCGCCATGGGACGTTAACGCGCAATTATCGAGCACATCGAAATCGAGAGCCTGTGCCTGCTGCTAAGGACGATCTCAATATTCGGCACAGCTCCCTTTCGAGGAATCGAAAACTTTCTTCTCATACCGTTCCTGATCCCATACTTCGCCTCGAACTCCTATGAGGGCGTTTACCGAAAGGCCGTCGTCGTCGCCTCAATGGAATGTAGGTTTAGCTCAGGGGCCGATCTCGTTCGGTCAGCGGGGACACATACATATATGTCTCGTCAGTTTCAGTCTTGCTGACGAAGAAGCCGACCAATAAGAGTTTATGACCCTCGAGACTTTAATCATCGTCGTCCATTTGACCAGGTGGTGGTGCTTCTGCTCTTCCTCAGCTCCACCGCCGCTGCTAGAAAACTGCTTTGCCGCCTTCGTCGCCGCCGCCGCCGCCGTCCTAAGTAAAAGTGGTGGGAAGATGTGGGTGTATATGGCTTCGGCCCTTCTGCACTCTTGTCGCGTCATAAGCGCTCAGTCGTCGACTGACGAGACTGGCCGATCTTCGTACGCGGATGACATCGCTACAATTCTTGGGCCTAATGTACGATGTTGTCCCAGCCGAACACGGTGGGTGTTGATGGGAATTCCGCTCTTATGTCCGCGATACTAAACTAAGCAAACGACGGGAAAGCGAGCGCTCCCGGACGGACAGTCGTTCGGCGATATTCTCCTCTTTTCCACCTTGGACCTTCTTAACGAAGCACCTCATACAGATCGTTTCGAGCTGGCTGACTTTCTCGGCTGATCGCTATGAAACATCCTTGTCATCCGTTTGGGGAAACAGGTGCATGTTTTATTCACGTCGACCGTTCCGTACCTCCGGGTGCTTAGCAAGATATGTCGTCGGCTGGCCCACTGACTCGCATTTTACATGTTGCGTGTACGAACACATGTACCTACGTGAACACTGCGCTCCTTGTCTGGTCTAACGATTATGTAGGTGTAGGGCTATCGCTCGAGTAGAAGCGGCTCTGGGGATCGCTTCCTTGGAGCAGACTTTACGAGAAACGGTAGGATCCTGGTCAACTGGAGTAGGCTTCTTCAAGAGGTCACTGGACTGAGAATCGAGATCCTATCCAGAGAAAGCTACGAATCCCCTCGCGAAAAGGAGAGAATCTGCTCCAATCATCACGATGGATGTTCGTGAAGTCTTTCATCTCCTCTGTTCCTACGGGAAGGAAGAGAGAAAGATATTCGCTATCTATCATTGCAGAACAGCGGCTTCACTCTCATTCAGTCAAAGTTCGCGGCCGTAGGTACATGTCTACCTATGGAAATTCACTGTACTGCCCATGAGCTCGCGAGGACGGAGACAGAACTATTTTTCACAGAGGCCGTAATGAGAAGGAAGCCGCGACCCAAGGTGCACGTAGTTGACAAATTGACGGAGGAAAGAAATTTTTCTTCTAGGCTGTGGCTCGAACTCAAGTATCGGCTCGGAAAGTTCAATTATTCGTCAGATATATGTAAAGCGTGCTTTCTGTAAATCGGAATGGAGTTAGATGGTGCTCGTCGTTTGTTCGAAAGTTTGAAGGTTACCTTGAGAGTTCCTCGTTTGAGTTCTATGATACAATAATCGGCCCCACTGGCTGCGAGGAGAAGGAGCGCGTCTTCACTCCGAGTTTTGAAGCGGAATCTTGTGTCCACTCCAGAGCCTGAGCTTGGATCCTGCAGGACGAGCGATGCGAAACTGCTTCCGTAGAATGAAGCTGAAAGGAGAAAGAAAGGAAAAATTGAGTTGTTGACATTAATACGTGGAAACTTCAAGTTTTCATTCTTGGAGTGGATGCTCCTCGTCGATCGAGTACCGACTCAACTCTCGGTGAAGTCCGATTCTCTCCATTGAGTTTTCGAAACACGCGATTCCGAGTTGTCTACCGGGAAAATCTGTTTCTATATATACGCCTAGGGCGACAAACAGAATCTACGGAAACCGTGTTTGCTTTCCTCTGTCCACTACGTTCCATTCCTACCATGAACGACAAGCGCAGTGAATGACATGGCCACCAAGATGGTGGATGCCTTGCGCCGACAGCCTGAGCCATGACGGTGGGCTGGCAGCGATGCCGGCACTCATTACGACATGCAAATGACGAGCGCATACTTCTGCTCCCAAACGATAATTTTCGCGGTGGCATACCACAGCAAAGCCCCAGAGTCTGCTTCTGTACACAAACAGGCTTTATAGTAGTTAATTAAAGAAATCTACAAAAGCACTTTCTGAGCGGAGATCAAGGTAGCTCGACTTGTTTGCTCGCTTTCTCGTCGCCTCGCGAGTTTGCTCGAACGCTAGCTCAAGTCTAGTAATGTGTGCGCCCGCCTTCGTTTCTGTGGTCACCCGAGTGTCGGGCCCGTGTTTGTGTATGATGCATTTTCCTCGCGCAGCCTCTCCGCCCGCCGTTCGCCGGACTTGGCTCCCTGAGATTCTCAATATAAAACTTCCCGAGGAGCGTGCTACTGGTCGTATTCAAGCTTGGTTTTGTTGTAAGACCTCGGGATTCTTATGTTCTGAATTCTTTCTCTGATCCCCAGACTGAAAGTCGCATTGTATCTGTGTGCTTATGGATCTTTCTTCTTGTTTTTCAGGAGCGAGCGGTACACGCCAAACACTTGAAACCAACTCCTTGTGGTAGTTGCTCCGTCGAGCGTGTCTTCGCCGATATTCCGCCCGCTCGAGTTTTGAGCTCAGCGGCTGCGACGGCATCCTCGAGATTTTCTTATGATGATAGCGATTCTTGAACGGGAGGCATATGCCACAACGGAATGGCTTTGTGCGACCCTCGTTGACGGAAGATTCATTCGAGTTGTTTGTGTTGTCCCCCTGCTTTCAAAACGGAAGCCCGGAGGATGCGCTGATCGGAAATGCAGAGAAAAACTCCAAAAGCTCTTTCGAGCTACCAGGTTGTTTCAATGACAAAGCTCGATCAAACTTCCAGACATTCTAGTTCGATATTAGTCTCCCGAAGCTCACACAACAGTGCCACACAGGGTCGGTGGATGAATTCCGTCTGATATTCTGTCCCCGGGGTCTCTGCAGCTCACGAATCCTGAGTTCGTGGTCTCGTGAAGAAATTCCCGGGATCATTCATCCAGACTTTCCAGAAACGCTCCCGTTCCTGACTGAGGGACATTCTATTCACCTTTTCTGGTGACTTGCTGGCATTCCGTGAGCAGCAGAACCATGGTCATAATCATGATAAGCTTCGTTCGTAATAATCTCCCTCCGTCCCTCCCTCCTCTACCGGAATGGATTCGAACATCCTGTCTGAGAGTGTTATTGTCTCTCGGTCTGACAATAGAATCCGGCGGGCCAGTCAGAAACAAGTTCGCCCAAAGCCCAACCGTATGTGTTTAGTTAAATGCTTGGAGATGGACGTCATAAACTAGGCAGGAAGCTTTCGCTCGCTCTCTCTTTTCTTACTTCGACTTTCCTCCGCTCTGAGAGCGGTAACATGGAGCACACAGCGAAACAGAAGAGCACGATGAAAACGAGAGAAGAGAGGGCTTCGCTATATTTGGAACTCTCGTGGTCGTTTCCAATTGTTGATTCAAGAAAAATATTCAAAAGCTGTTCGTTTCGCCGAGACTTTCCTTCGTCGTCGCCCACGATGCCAACCGTCGCGCAGAACTCGCAATATTAAGCTCGCATCGGCTTTTTGTCGAGACTGTCGGAGTTTGAGTCGTTCATGGAAATCGTTGCAGCTCGTCCATATGATCTTTCCTCAACGGGTTCCAGATAACAAACGATGTCGAGAAATCGAAAATAGATCCTGTAGTCCCCTTCACACAACGGTTTTTCAAGTTCGCCCAAAGCCAAACTCGTCTTCAAAAACGTCAAAAGGAAGCGAAACATTCGTTTTTAATTCCACTCGTTTCCGAGGAAGCGAACACTTTCGAAAAGAGCGAGAAAAAAACTCCGTCTTTCCACTTATCCAATCATCGCGTAGCAAACTCATCGAATTCGAGAACTCCCCACGGCTATCGATTCGGAGCGGATTCTGTGTTTTGCAGTGTCAATACAAACTCAAATACGAGTTGAGTTTTTGACGTCTGGCGGCACGCTCCAAGACAGAGCGGCAGCGTAGCAGAAGTCAACTTTTTAAATCGTCGCTCGGCGAATCGGGTTTCTTCTCCGGATTCCAGATGGAAAACCCTTAGTGCATGCGACACAGCGGCCCCAGTCGCGGTCCGGAGTGGCTTTGGCCGCCGCACCGAAACCCAGGCGAACGGAAGCCTATATTTAGAAAATAGAAGTGGCAGCGCCGAAACATGGCAGCGATGGCTGTCGCTTTACGAGCATCGAGACTGTTGCTTTTGCTGCGGGACCGGTGCTTAGCTGTTAAGCAGAGGGACGCCTGACGAAGATATTGTTTTCATACCAGTTTCCACAGCACTCAACTACCTAAAACATATCCTCGGCCGACACGAGTCGTCTTCGCGATGCCCTTTCAGTGTCGAAATGTTTCTGGCGGTCGTTACCGAGACGTGATGACGACTTGTTTTGAAACGATCTCCACGAATCTCGCAGACATTCTGTTAATCTCAGAAACGCCATGGCATCGAGGTGACGGTAGGAGATGTTCGTAGGAAAGCATGACTCGTCTCGACATTCTATGACGCTTCAGATGTGCTCGTCTTGAATGAACTCTGCGCGAATCATCACTCAAGCATAGATTCAGCTGGCTCCATGACTCGGACAATGCTTTCAAGCTTCATGGAGGGCCGCTTTTCGAATGAAATAGACAGAATGGAGGAACGTGTCGGGTGTCGGCCCGAATTTTGGCAAAAACTTCCAACACTCATTCAAATGTCTCCTGGTCTGTTCGTCTGTGTTTCAGAGACAAATGGTTCAGAGCGCTTAACCAACGTAGAAGAATGAACCTTAGCGGAATAATGAGCCCAGCATTGAATTCTTCTTACTTTTTCGTTCTCATCTCGTGTGGTACTCGAGAAGCTCTCTATTCGATTCGTCTTTCCCGAGTTTTCAACAAGGGTTTTCGACCCCGGTTCGGGTTACTGCAGTCAGAGCCATTGAAAAGCTATTCGGACAGACGATACCGGAACATGGAACCTGGAGAAAATTCGAAACCTGAAGTCCCGAAAACACACGATGGTTTCCGGGTGCCCATAATTCGTGACGTCATCGCCCTTTAACCATCGTCCATTGTTATATCGGAATGTAATTATGTATGTCAAGTAGCAGTTTTCGTTTCAAATCGATAAGGTGTTGAGGTGTTTTGAAATATAATCGCGAAACTTGACGGGCGAGGCTTCCATCACGTCTCTAAAACTGGCGCTAAAGAGCGCAAACCGCGCCGACCGCCAAAACACGGCCGGCCTCACGATCTGAGTTAGATTCGAACCTCGATCATCGATCTTGTTATCGCGATCCTTGGGTGTGATCGAGGAGTAGTTTGATAAATTCAATGAGAGCTCCTCTGGATCTCCTCGTTAGGGAGAAGACGAGGTGCAATGAGTGTAAGTCTGCGAAGACGAGGGTAATGATGGTGAGGCAAATGGGCCAAATCCGAAGTGAGAAGGATGAGACGGAGAGTGTTCATATACTGGAGCCAAAGCAGCTGATGTTCTTCTCCGTTTTTAGTTGCGTTTTTTTCTCTCAAGCTTTGACTCCATAGAAACGTGTCAGCCACCTGAGAGCAAGAGCAGCAGGGTCATAAATCTTGCCTTCGGTCCACTTTCAGTCAGTCAAGCAGGCAGACGAGCGAACGAACGGCAGAGCCAGTCAGTCAACTAGACAACCGAACCGCTGTCGAGCTATTAAATTAGCTAGCGGTCGCTGCGTGGAGGAACTTACATATGCAGACTCCCACAAGGTCGGTGGAATCTAGGGAAATCTCATACAAGCCATCCACAAAAGACGGTTAGAGGAAGCTCTCCATCAAACCTCGAAGCCTCCCGTTGCGTGAAGCCGCTACTTGTTCTGCTCCGCTGGGACCGAGCTTCCCGAAATTCCAATCCCTCATTCTCCTGCGATCGACCAGAGCTTGGACAGGAGGCCTCCAGAGTTGATGGAATACATATACTACTCCTGAAGTGTGCTTTCGAATATCTCTCGTTAATCAGAAAGAAGACGCGACCAAAGAGAGAAACACCGAATCGTCGATAGTGAATAAACTCTTCGTCAGATCGCCTCTTTTCCGGCCGACGAAAACAAACCGACGCTATCCGAGCCGGAAGAGCGCCCCATGAACTCACCACGCCTTCATTCATTCGTTTGTTCGTTCGTTCGTTGAGTTTGCACTCGAAGAGCAGGATCTTCAGCCGACTGTTATTTTCAGTTGCCGTCTCGGTGCGTTCAGAGGGCGGAAAGCTACTTCCTTTTTATTTTTCCATCCAACGAATTTGTTTAAGTAGAACGATCCGCTGCGTTCATCCGCATCCATCCATCCATCCGGCCGGCCGGCGAGAGCGAAGAATGCCGCTCCGAACGAAACTCGAATAAAGTCAGGAGCTCAAGTTTGCTATTCCTCCCACCTCTTTCCCCGGTCGGTCGGTAGCGAGCGAGCACGCCCGAAACCCTAATCCATTTCGTTAAGTATGGTTTTGGCTTCAGTGGCCGGGCGATAGCTCTCTGGAGGTTCGCTGATCTGTATCGCGAAACTCGACGGCACCGAACGGAAGCGGGCGAGAAAGTTGAGAACAATGAACTACGCTTTGATGAAGTGACTTTAGGTCTGACTGAATGATTCGATCGATCCACGGATCGCTCACAAGGAGCTCAAGTATTACAAACTTCTTTTCTTGAGTGAATTCCAACTTCTGAAATATCATATGAGAGCGTGGGTGGATCTGAATACGAGTCCAGGAGGGTTCCCTGGAGGTCTCCAAACCGGGATGTATCCAAGGCTTCCTCCTTCAAAATGTTGCCGAGTGTTTCTGTTGGATTGGACCACCGCTTGTTTGGCAGTAGGCGTAGTTGGAAACCTACTTCGCTCTGGTGGATGGAGTGTTGTTGTTGTTCTTCATGCAGGAGTTTTGCGAGCGCCGCCTACTGTTCAAGTTCACGGAGGCGGCCGAGACGGAACAGCTAATTGTATCCGACGCGAAGAAAAACCGAACAAGACGGAGGAAAAATCGCTGAAGAAGCGCCGACAGACAGACAAGCAAGCGAGCAAGCAAACAAACAAACAAACGGTCAGACAGCCCACGCGAGCACGCACGCCCGCCTGCCTGCCCGCTTGCTTCCGCTGCGAGTGCGGGTGTCATCGATTTTCGATGGGATCACTTCCAGAAGGAGAACAAAAGAAACGCATGGGTGAAAGGAGAGGAAGTAGAAGGCGGAATCTCCGATTGTTCAGTTCCCGCATTTCTCACTTCCCTTCCCTCCCATGAAAAAAGTCGTTCACCACAGCACACGTAGGGATCCTGCTTCTCGCGATTCCTTTCCCTATTTCGTAACCGAGGCTACGAGGAAGCGAGTGAATCTTCCAGAATAGAGTAATTTCGGCACTGAACCCCGAGTTCGTGTTTTCAGGTTTGCTTCAGTCGAAACCGTCACTGCAGATCGAAGGTATTGAGATGCATTCAACGAATTCAAAAGAACGCGAAAACTTTCTTTTTCCTCCGGATCAGAACTAATTCCTGGGCAAGTGCTTGAGCAGGACTTGTTCTCTTTTTGGCATTCGGTGCGACGCAATGCAGGAGCGGCTCACGCGATTGAATTCGATTTCCGACTCGCGTCGGAAACCAGAGCGGGAACAGATTGTTGGATCGTTCCCGAACTCGATGGGGAAAACATGACGGAACTCGAACCTGACACTGAACCGGATTCCATCCCAAATTCGAAATCTGAATCTCCAGAACCGGCGTCTTCGAATCGGACCAGATGGAGACACTCGCCGTGGCTGGTCCACCTTGGCTGTACCTCGACCGACTCATAGCTCTCCGGTCGGGAAAAATTCTCTCAATGAAGTGAGATGGTGCTCGAGAGTATTTTTTCGTGGAACAACTTCAAGAAGCGCCCGGGTCGTGCGACTTATTTTCACCCAGAAGCATCTCCTCTCCCGCAAGTGGTTTTCACGGAGTGGCTCCCAATCTCAGAGATTTCCCTCACTCAGATACAATTGGATTCGGTCCGCATCGCGAGGGAATCGGCGGTCTGTGGCGGATCTGCCGTCGACGGTTCGCGAAGAATCTGAGAATCTGCTTTCAGCCGCTCGACCTGGAGCTAAAGCCGCGGCCATAAAATGCAGTGAGGGGAGTCAGTCGTGCGTATTCCGGATCGCCATGGCTTCTTTCAGGTTTCTCTTCTTTTTACTTTTCCTTCAGGGCAAACTTCAGCAGAAGACGCTACAATCGGAACGGAAACGAATCGCGCACGCGGAACGCATTTCGTTGAAGGCCGATCGTCGCATGGAGACCGGCAAATCGCCGCTGCGTTTCCCGCTGTCAAGCCCCTTATCTCGATGATGTACTATCTTATGGTCTTATCGTCGTTGATTTCATTTTGTTCGCTCTTCTGCAGCTCCGACCGAAACGGCCTCGAAGGATGAATGTCGGATAGTCCTCGAGAACAGGAGAAAGTGTTCGAGAAGCTGGAAAGACTCTTTTTGAGCGATGTCGTTCAGGGCAGACGCAGTCGCTCTTTGGCTTTTGCTTGCCGACCAATCATACTAAATGGAAAGCTATTTCTCGCGTGGTGCAGGTAGTCATCCTCTTCCGCGTCCCTGTTTTCAAGCCCACTCGCATCTCGGCTTCGATGTTGCTTGTTTCCCTATTCTCGTCTCCACTTTGGTCTCATTCCTCTCCCATCATCTCCCTCGACTCCGTTCCCGTACCAATACAGCGAGCGAGCGAGCGACGGAAGGAAGGAAGGAAGGAGACTTCCTTGCTCCGATGCGGCCGACCTTGCCCGCTCGTGGATAGCGGCCCTGACAGAGAGCAGCAACGGCGGCGGCGGCGGGCAAGCAAGCAGAGGAGGAGGCATGCGAGCTGGAGGGGAATTTGCAATTCTGAGAAGAGATAACTTAAACGCAAGCCAGCAGCGGCGGCAGCGGCGAACGGAAGGACAACAACACAGCCTGCTCCGAAGCCGCCTTCTGCCGTTCCTGCCACCGCCACTCCTCTTCCGATGCTCCTGCCTCCACTGGCATGACTTCGGATGCTGCCGTCGTCGTCGTCGGCGGCCATCAGAGCGTTGCCCAGCATCGGAAATCTAGCCAAATACGATTCACTTCAACGCACTCGCCCTCCTTCTTGGTTCACTACAATACCCGCTGAAAAACTTGGCCGAAAGAGCGATCCGCGATACGACAAAGCGCAGACGGCTACGCGTTCCGCCAAACAGATGTTTCACTTACATTGGACTCGAACTCTGCCGGGAACCGGTCGAGCCAGTCCCCTTTGGCGTCGGAAACTCCGGATTCCGTCTTCTTGATACGGACTCGGTGACGTTGGAGCCGCTTTCTAGAGGGTGAAGGGAGTACACATCCTCCGGATAGATGGACGTTGTCTTACAGCTCGACTTTCGCAACCGAATCTTCGAGTTCAAGGAAGTCTCTCGTCGTTCGACCGACCGACCGACCGACCGATCATTCATCATTTGAGAACTAGGTTTCTGCGATCTGAGAGCATTGTCTGAAAGCACGAGTTTGCCCTCTCTAATGGATTCTCAACGAATACGCACACGAGTCGGATTGTACTCTGTCGACAACGTTACTCCTGGATCTCCACGAGCGAATTCTCGACTTCGAAACATGGCGGGTGGAAAGACACTTCCGAAAACTCGGATGATCACTCGAAGCTAGGTTGGAAGTCGACTTCGTGGAGCTCGTAGTGTTCTGCTCGATTTGTTTCCTTCCCGACAGCTTTAAAGTTTCCTTCTTATTCAGGAATCCGCGTCAACAACCGAAAGTTGCACAACCACCAGCGTCCAAGGCGCGGAGAACGCGGGCTGTTGAAGCGAAATCGTAATTCGGAAATCAAATTAATTCAGGCGGCTTCGGGGAGCGAAGCAAAGAAAGAAAATTCTCGCTTCCGATCCGAGTTCCAACCCAATGTTGGACGAAGCTTCCACAAAAGCTCGAGCCGGCGGCCGGCGCGCCGCCGTGCCGCCGAAGAACCATAAAAACTAAATAGAATAGAATTCATGCTCAGCCACTCGGCTGTTTTTCCCTCGTCACTCCTCCAGGAGCCAATTAACACCTCCCACCGTTGTTCGGCTAAATTCCTTCCGTTGGAGTTTTTTTGGTGCCCTCTCTCTATAGGTGCGATTAGTTTTTGTGAACCAGGAAAACGTCGCTGTTTGTTGTTTCCTCCGCTGATCCTGAGCGTTACGGAGCTGAATTGAAACGAATCTTCGATCCGAATACTTTCCAAGCGAAGTTGTCGTTTACGCTTCAAGCTTTCAACAGATGATTGGCCATCGGAGGGTCCCAATGTTGATTTTGTGGATGAAAATTGAAATTATTCATCGGGAGAAGGGGCGAGATAGACGAGACCCACGGAGATGAAGAGCAGGAGTTGGTGCAAAAACGCAAACATCCCTTGAGTCAACAGCGCCGTCGACGATTGTCCCGCGAGCGAAAAATCCATGGACGCGGGCTGTCAGTCGGAAACTACAGAGTGAGAAGCACTCGAGACATCGAGGAGAAATGTCGCAGAGCTCAACCGTTTTCATGAATCAACACGTTTGTGTTCTCACAGCTCTTTCAACCCAATCTTCATCGCCACGGCAGTCGACGACATTTGGCGGCCGGAGAGCCTCGAGGGCTGCTCTTTTTATTTTGTTTCCCTCCCTCCCTCCCTTCCAGCTCTGTACGGACTCGGATGAAACCGCTCGCTTCAATTCGATCGAAGTGCTCGAGATCCGCACATTTCTCGAACGACCGAGACGTAGAATTCAATTAGGCTCTCCTCAATGCATACTCTGAATGCGCCACGAGGAGAACGAAACATCAATCGTTGGCAACGGCAGAACAAAAACGCCAAAAATTTCAACCAAAACCGGCAAAAAAACATTTGTTTCAGCGCTTTGAGATCTTGTAGTGTTTTGTTATTTCTGATTATTTGTTGCCCGAGCGTGTGTTAAAGTCGATAAAGTGGGTCAGGCCGACCGAGACTGCGTCCGAGAGCATGAATATAGAAATGCATCTGATCCGAGCCGACATCGACACAGCTGTAGTTAGCAGCTTCCGGTGTTCAAGTCCGGGATTTCGTTCCACAGGGACTTCACCAATTTGAAAGATTTGACCGTGATTCACTCGCTCATTGAACTGCGAGGTCGTCACTTTCCTTATCGCGGAGCATTATGACACCGATGTGAGGCGACTTCCAATGTCTCCTGAATTCCAGGTCAGGAGAATGAATATCTATTCGTCGCAGACTGATTTCCCTGGAGTCGGTCCGGATTCATTGTCGTCGTCGTCGTTTGATTTCTGTAGAAACGGACGCCGGTTTTCATGATCTCGCGAAACAACCCGAACTCTTCCGAGTATGATCGTCTATACATAATTCGATCGAGAAGCTACGTTGCGTAGGTGGTCGTCGTAGAGAGCATCGAAGTCCGCTGATAGATAAACTGAACGCCAATCCAATTGACGATGTCGAGTCGACCCGCGTTTTTGTTGACTTCTTAACAAGCGGCTCGCGAATGAAACCGTGTTTTAGTTTTTTGTTGTTGCGGGTGGTCACTCCGTGGGCGAAAGTGTCTTCCTTCTTCTCCGAATGTTCATTGTTCAAGTTTTCCGAAAATGTGTTTCTGCTCAGGGCGGTCACGACCAAAACAACGACGACGACAACGGTGATGATGATCTAGTCGAGCAGAGCCCTGCCAGAGCGAGCTGGAGAAGGGGCCCATGGCTTTCTTTATATGGCGAAAGACGCCAACGACAACTGCGACGCCAGGTAGCACTCGAACGAAAAGAAACGACTTCTTCCTCCGCCTATGCAGCCTTTGGCGAGCGAGCGCTTGTTTGGAGTGTTCTTTACTAGCTCTGCACGGGTGTCCCAACTGAGAAACTGGGGATTCCGATCCGTTTTTCGCCGTGAGGGATGGGACAGCGATGAAAACAGTTCACGGCTTGGTGGAAGAAGAAAAGATACTGATGTACCCTCGATTTCTCGATTAAATCCAAACAGAACCTATCTCTCTCCCATCTTTATCGAGAGCTGGGGTCTGCGAGTCTCGGAACTCGATGTCGCCGGTTGTCTTTCGAAGTCGAGTCTTCTTTGTTTCGTCATTTGAGTGGCTTGGAAGAGAGCATCGAGATGACGTCGTTAACTTTTTCCGTGTGCAAGTGCGTATCCGTACGTCCGCATGATGACTGATTACTTGACTCCGATGGCTTCTTCTGCCGTCTGTGCTCTTGGAGACATCGATCACCTAGGAATATTTTTTTACTCTCTGATTCTCTCCTCGGTCCCGCTTCCCGGGTCTCGTTCGCCCGATCCCTCCGCATCGTGAGCACAGCTGGAATAATTCCGTTCCAGCTCAGTTTATCATCGAATGGCTGGTTCTCAGTGACCATGACGCATAACAACTCGATTTCGCCAGGTCGAGCTGGTGCACATTCAGGTTGTGGGCCAAGTTTGTTGGCTTTTTCGATTCGATGCTCACACGTCTCGAGATTAGCACGAACCGCCGTGTGGTTCCTCGATCACTGTGAATGATCAGGAGAGCGAGGACAATGATTCCTAGAAAGATTTGAAGAAACATCGATTCCCTCGGCGAAGGTCGTCCCTGTTCTTCTCATCATCGGCCGATAAGGAAAAATTTCTGAAGAGCATATCGAACAAGTAATCAGGCTTCTCGATCGAATCGGATCAAATCAGTTGCGACGCTCCCGGGGCGTTCCGCTATTTTGGCGAGTGCACCTGATGGCATTTGTCATCTGACGAGCGAGCAACGAATGAATCGACAACCGTTCGCCATTACAGGGAGTCGTCTCTATTGTTTTCCGGTCGAGCAGCGAAGAATGGAAAGAAACGGAAAGGAGTGGAAGACTGCTTTGGTGGCTGGCTGGCTGGCTGACTGACTGTGTGACACATGGATGGAGTTAGTCGGCGTCAGTGCCTTGGTGGGCCTGGATTGGATGAGTGACAGATTTTCAGATCGAGCATTGATTTCCATCGGCTTCTATTTATCCAGCACAGTCACCGTCGGCAGCACATGGCGCATTATCTGGAACTCTCCAGCGAGTCTTTGACCTGCGCGGCGGACTCATTCATCCACACTGACGGCTCTCGCGCCGGCTCACTTGCTCGCTTGTCCGTCTGCGTGCCAGCTCGGCTCAGTTTCTTTAATTTTCTCGAAGGAGTCGATCTATTCTCTCTGTTCTCACTCTCGACCGCAGACAGTTCATAATTCAATCAGAATCGACTCATCTCCCCGTGCTGCTGCATCGCTTCCATCCTCCAAGTTCTCACCCGCAGCTGCACCGGCTGCAGAATGAGGTTAGCGGAGACAGCGGCTGTTGTGGCCGCTGCTTCTGCTTCTCCTGCGGAAAATCGGGTTAACAGGGAGGGGAGGGGAGGGGGAGGAAAATCAACGAAGAAGTTGTGGGACTGGAGAGAAGGGGGAACCACGAGAGCGACCAGTGAATGGAAGCCACGATACTTTTCTACCATTGGAGACGACAGATCAATTTTCGGAACAGCGGTGGCCACAGCCTTAGTAGGAAGGAGCAGTGAACCGACAAAACTATATTTCATCCATCCATCCATTGCGCTTCTGGGGAGCACGAGTGCGGCTCTTGTGTTCGTGAAAATTTCCAAGTTAGAAATCTGCTTAATTTCCGCTCCTCCGTCTTCATATCTGCGCGAATCTCGAACCAGATTGAATAGAGGATGGAGAATAATCTAGGACGCCATATACTACACAATGCATCCGCCGGCTGCTCGAGCGAATATGAAGACGCTGCATATCGCACCAAGGTCGGTACCCAAACACAGAACTCCGACTAATTGCCGACATCAACGAAGCGTCAGGATCAGCTGCTCAGACGAACGCCGTGTTGTGAGCATCTGATGGCTGATCGAGGCAAGACATCGCTTCCACCCGGAATACGATGTCAGCTGCTCATGAACGATGGCTTCCAGAGTCTAACTCGGAGGCATCTTTCGTTGTCCGAGATGAATGTTCTCGAGACAGTGTTTTAGGACTCCATGAGGATTTTTGAGCCTGGCCCCGTGCTGATTCGTTCGGAATACTGTGATCGAGTGATTCGAGTTCCATGAAGCGACAACGAGAAAAGCGTTTCCATGACAGGAGCGCGGCAGAACTCTAAACGACTGAGAACGAACGAATTCGGTTTGATTGGTGTACATGATGAAACGTCTCCCTCTGTTCGAGGAGGAAAAACTTTTGGAAACAAGTTGTTCTCGGAAAATCCGATCGACTGATGGTGAGTCATGACTCAATTATTCCGGATGCGATTCCGAACAAGCCGAGCAATGGGGACTAAAAAGCATCCTCTCAGATTGTTCCGAAGATAGAATCCAAGAAAGGATTCGATGATTTTCCAGCGAAGTAAGAGGGAGACGAAAAACTCGGAAAATATATCCTTCCTCCCTCCTGAAAGTCTGCGCCCAAGAGTCAGGCATCGAGCTGTTATGGAGGTAGCGTTGCCATCGAGGAGAAACACATAAAAAATCAGTCTTTTCCCCCACTTTTCTACCTGGAACTCGGCGGTTTTCGATCCTGAACGACCCGAGTAAACTGCGCGGGTCGTCCCACAGTTTGCAGTCGGTTGCTAACTCAGTTTTCTGCAGCGAATGTTCTGACTGGGCCGTAAACCAGGTAACAGCCGAGTCGGCACATCGTCGATATTCAATATGGTCGACAGTTTTTCGTTGTCGTTTTTCTCACAGAATTTGAACGTCGTTGTGCGAGGATTCAAGCCATTGAGAGTGATGAGACGCAGCCATTACAAGTGCCTAGAAAGTCGTCGCAGCAAACGTCTGCATGCGTGACTCGTCGTGTCGTCAAAAGTTGAAACGCTCCAGATCTGCACAACTCTGGAATGAGCGCCACTTCCAGAGAAGTCACGCATCATTCGCCCTTATTATGATCCAGCGTAATTTGTTCGAATAAAGAAGTCTTCGGTTGCCTCTAATGCCCTAATCTTGATGCGGATACACGAACGCAGATTTTCTCCTCGACTTGTTTTCCTTCGGGTCGACGTATCCTCTGCGATAAACTTTTGTCGTTCGAGCTCGACGAGAGCATTTCTTCCTCCTCACTTGTGTCGTCTCGGTTTGCTTTCGCGCCGTTTTTCCGTCGTTCTCCGTGTGTCTATCATGGTGTCGGAATCGGTGGAGATTTACGGCCGCCAAGTTCAATGATCCAGACATTATTTGTGGATTTCCGAGAGGGAAAAAAAGAGAAGAATGAGCGCAGCACCGACAGTGGCGCCGGTTACCCGCTTGATGCACTCTTCTTCATGCCGAGCCATTTGCTTCTGTCTGATAAGTATCATCGTGTAACTAGTTTGGAACAAAGATGGATTCACTCCTCGCGGGCATAGTTGTGCCCTCGATTCCTTCGTCGGTTTTCTACTTGAGGAAAGAAAGAGTTTTCAGCGTCATTCGGTGTCCTGTTATTGCAGATGGACTATTTCGGAATTCCTCCCCTCAGAGATACATATGATAGCAAACGTTTCACGCCACCGCAAGATCGAACGACTGACAGAAGGGCACGAACGCAGCGAGTGTCTCTGAAGCGACGCCACTTGTTGGTCTTTTGGAACACCGACATTTTCCACGCGAGGTATGTATTGTTTCCAGGTGACTTCGAAGGACCTCTATTAGACTCAGGAACTCCGCGTGAGTCTATTTTAGCGGATAGCGTCGAAGCAAACGATGAAATCAAACAGGTCTCATCTCGTCCTCCTTTCCTTGAACGGGGAATTTATCCAAGACTTGGTTGCTCGTTGTTCCGGCTCGAGGAAAGCTTCGACGAGGAATAGCTTCAACTCCGGGCCCTCTTTACGGCGTTGTCAAAACAAGCGAAGCTCCATCGGACGCCAACTTCTAGGGTTTCCCCCTCAACAGGCTTGTAGCGATACTTCGAGTACTATAGTGTGTATTCTGCGCCTTTCCTCGTCTTTCCGTCAGGATTGAGGGTTCTTTTTTTCTTGCTAGTCTCCGATGATGGTATTCGGTGATCCATCAGATAAAGCGAGCTGCTTGCCGACTACGCCAACCAGCCAGCAGCGCAAGCACGGCGAAGAATGAATACCATAGGAGCTAGGCTTGGAGAGAGCCCATAGTTTCGGAGCGATCATCGAGATGCTTTCTGCCGTCATCACAACGAGGACGACGCATATCGTGTTTCCATAATCTAAGGCCGACTAAGAGAGAGAGAGAGAACCAAGGGGCCTAAAAGCGGGCCACAACCAAAGATGCGTTCGCCGATCGTTCTCGTTGCAAATCTTGTGTTCCGAGTACCGGGCTCGGTGGAAGCCAGACGGGACGGCCGGGTGGCTGACGGGAGCCAAGATCCTCAGAGAGTGGAGCTCGACAGGAAGAAGCAGCGGAACAAAAATACATCCACCCGAAGCAAACAATACGGGGTACCAATAATATGGATTCCAATAAATCGAGTCTTGCCTTGTAGCATACTCCCAGAGAAGAGAATATCGAGCTTGCGCAACTCTTTATTCCCAACTCACTAGCTCGGTGTGTGAACAGTTCAGTGTGGCCGCATGAGTTCAAACGGTGGATTTCAATAGAAAGTTCGAAGAGGAGCTCAGAGGAAACTTCAGCGCTGACGGCGAACGAGCTGGATGTGAGAGGAGCAATAGGTGAAATCAAAGTTTGATCCCGCGTGAATTCCAGGGAATATTTCATATATCAAAGATTAGTTGTGGAAATTAGGAGCTTTCGGACTGTTGTCAGGGGAACGGTCCGTGAAAGAAAACGCGGGAGGTCGAGCCAGAGGATCAGGGGGCTGCTATGGAACGTGCGCTCAACACCTTTATAACCTGCCGGTCGGAGAGAGAGAGAGAGAGAGAGTGCGCGTCATAAATTCGAGTTCGCAAGAGTTGGGCTGAACGGAGAGTGTAGAGATCCGGAACGCCAATGAAGCTGTTTGCAACGTCACGGTGACGGCTCCAGAAGTGCTTTCATTGTACAGGGGGGAGCTCTTCGAACAAGGGTTTATTGGCAGTAGTCCTGTCATTTTTCAAATCCGTTCCCATATCTCTTGTTTGGTCGCTTCTCATGGAAATACTCACCAACACTCTGCGTAAATATGTTCTCTGAGTTAGGACGGCGCACTCTCGAGAGTTTCCGATGCAGATTAGGGATCGATTGCATTAGCTGCGACGGATGCGTTATCACTCGGATGAATACCCTCTCTTCTTTTCCGCTCGCCCCTCCCTCCCCCCTCCTTTGTAATCAGGGTGATGGGAAGGATGCCCTTCTTCCGGAAGATCTCGATTCTTTTCTCTGCCTGGTGACATTCTTTTTCTGTTTCGAAAACAAAAAGCGACTTTGTCGCGGATTTCTGAATCTGCTTCCGTCGATGGCTGACAATGGACTCCATCGGTGCCGTCAAAAGCAAATAATAAAATATGAACACATGGGCAGTAACAAGAGAAGGGCCTCAAACTTAAAATACGAGGTACTATATTGAAGACCGATCCGGAGTCGAAGTCCAGTATGGCGGAGGAGAGAGAGTTCGTGTGTTTTGGAACGGCGAACGAGCCTTCGTGACAGGAAAGGTGGAATTTCGCTCCTGAGTGGCCGGCTCCAAGAGGCGGTGGAGTAAAATGGGGAGAAGAGGAACCATTTGTTATACGGAGCGGCTCCCAGGGAGTCCGCTCCGGTCGTTGTTTCTTTTTCCAATTCTTTTCCTTAGACCCTCTCTGGTTTTCTCGTTACGTCGTCCACTCGCTGACGAGTAGGTTCGTTCGTAGATTGCTTATCGTGATGATCCTCCCTTCTCCCCTAATCATTCGTTCCGCGAATTAGACTCCTGTAAGGCGATTCCGCCCGTCAAGTCTCTTCATAACGCTGCGGGTAAGACTTCACGCTATTTCCGTGAGACGAGTCTCCGTCTAATTCTCGAGTCTCTTGGCCTGAAGAGGTCCTCCGGAGCATCTGAAGAACCCGGGGTTCTCTAAACCAACTTAGATCGAACCAATCCAGGACAGCGCCGGGGTCGCGGTCGCGCAGCGTTACTACTTAAGAAAGGAAACATTCAAAAGCCACAGTCGGCAGATACGACGAAAAGAACGCTGTAAAAGGAGCCATGTATCGTCTGCCTGAACGGATGTATCCTAAGTGAGGAATCCGTAAGGGAGAACTGAGCGGGCATCACTCCGAAACCCAGATAGGAAAAGGCAGAGCAAAACTTCGTTCGTGGCGGCTCCAGCAGAACCACCGCGAGTACTGCGAAGCATAAAGATGAGTGAAGCAGCGAACGAACGAGCAGAAAGAGTTCAGGCGAAAATGACTGACGCTAGACGTCAAAGTGCCACTTCGCTCGCTTACTCCTCGTCGCCGTCATCATCCTAAGCTCTCTTTTCAGCGTCTTCCTCTCGCTAATTTTCGTCTCCGCTCTCCTGCTTGCTTGCTTTTTTCCTCTCAGCCTCCTCTGAGTCTTACCCTTCGCCAGTCTTGCGACCGACCGGCCGGCCGGCAGGCAGTGTTCCCGCTGCCGCCACGAGTCCTTTCGTTGTTGTTCGTCTGCTGTCGTAGACGATGCCTGCCTGCCTGACTGGCTGTTTCTCTCTGGAGATGATAAACTGTCACGCAATAATTACACTGTGCGGAAACTCCTTCGCAACTCCACCGTAAGACTGCCTTCCTGCTCCGTCTAATCTCCTGCTACCTCGGAACTAAGCTCGACGCTTGCCGGTCGCTTCTCCTCGAGTTTAATAATGAATGTTTGACTCGATGGCCGCGGCGCCGGGTTCTTTACTCACTCACGGCTCAACTGAATGCATTCTGACACGATATACCATGCCAACTTCATGACGTACCACCAGACGGGTGGGAAACGAAAACCGTCGGGAAAACCAGAAGAGAATTTTAAAACCGGAGTTGGTTGCGAGTCGTCGGCGCTCGAGGACGGAAAGGCGTTCTTTGGTTCAAGTACGGGACCAAACTTCTTTCCATTTCTTGGCCGACGGAATCGAAGTCTGCGGCGATGAAGTTTTGAATCGATTATCCACGAAATGTGTCGTCGCGTCGGCAGTTGAGAGCACAAAAGTTCAGCGCCACGACGGCGATTCGGCAACGACAGGAGACCAACTGGAAAGCCAACGGGTGAACAACTCCATGCAGATCGGAACGCTAGCGGAACGTTTCGAAAGAAGCGCGATTGAAAGACACGCTTCGTTGGAGGCGGAGGCGGTAGTGGTGTGAGAAGTAGGAAAAGGAAACGAAAGAAAGAAATGAAGGAAAAAAAACACAGGACAACGTTGAGAAAGTGACGTCGATGGCAACAACGACGGCCTTGTTGTCAACGACACGCGAACGATCTATGGTTCTCCTTGTCGTCGTTGACGTCGCTGTACTTGTCGTATGTTGATATCCTTTCGACGATTGAAGCAATATCCTTCTTCTCCTTATTTCCTCCCGCTTTTCCTTTCGTTTCCCTCCGCTCCCGTTTTCCCCGTTCCGTCTCGATTCTGTATCGATGCCATCCAACTGTACTATCGCTCTCACAATCGCCCGTCACGAGTTCGGCGTCGACGCCACACGACTTTGTCGGCCGAGAGACATCAACGACGGAGACGACAACGATGATAACAACTGACGTGAGTGAAGGAGACCGAAAGGACGTCGGAAAGGACAAAGGAGACTTCACCAGATCTTAATGGAATGTCCGTCTCGCCGCGAATCGGCTCCATCTTAGACTTCTACGCACAAAAATCGCTGCCAAGCCAGACCTGAGCACTTGGATCGATTTCGCGAGTTTTTTGTGGCTTGAACGATCAACGAATGGACTTTCCGAAACAGAGAAATCAACAAAATCCTTCTTCATAATCAGATGTATTCAGTTGAGCGTCGATCGAGGTCGTGATTGCCGAGTCCGAGCCAGTGACAATTCTTCGCATTCATCATCGCGTACCTTCTGCAAGAGTTTACCCACACCACTTTGCGGGACTTTAGCGCAATCATTCCAAATGATTCTCGTCTCCGACGAGTACTGTGACTTGAAATCATTAATATTTGCAGTCGCTGGATCGGCGACGTTCCTCTCAATTCAAACACCAAGCACTCTGGATGTTGGCACGGGCCCTCTCTGATGCTAACAGCCGAGTTTGTCGCAACTGAGGACAGCGCGGAATCAACAATGAGCCATGCCCATAGCTGTGTCGGCTCATGCGACCGCCCATCTACTCAGCCAGTCCTTCGTCGAATCAATTTGAGCAGCCGTAGGGTTTCGCAAATCGTATTCGATCTATTCGGAACACCAAAGCCGAAAGCAATCAAACGTGGATGAGCAGATGGATTGGAGCACAGCGACGGACGCCTCCGCTTTCCTCCGCCGGACAGACTCCGTGGGAGTAGAAGTTCGCTCCTTTGGCTTTATGTTCATTTATTCCTCGCTACCCAACTCCTCTACCAGGAGTGGCAATTCCGTCCTCGACGAATCGTCTGGCAATCTTCATTCAGAGCAGTTTGCGTGTCCTTTTGTTCGGCCTCGTTAGCCATCCACAAAAGAATTGCTCAGTTGTCAATTAATTGCTGTATTGTAGACTGAAACACGATCGAAAACGAACACCAAAGCTCGCATGTGTTTCGATCCGGTATACACAATGCTAAGGTGGAATAGCCACATGGTGAACTCATCGAGGGGCCGTCAACAAAGAGCATATTCGAACATTAGACGCAATGGAGCCGAGGATTCCCTTCCTTTCATCTGTTCATTGCGCTCCCCTCATCACGAAGTGAGACGAATAGAATGGCGAGCGATCTGGGAAAGAGATGGCGTATCATAAAAATATAAGTAGATTCGCAGATACAACGTTTTCATGATTCCTACTCATTTACGGATACCTCGTGGGGAACAATCGCATGATCGAACGCCGCTCGAATGGAAACAATCCTGACCAAAGCCCGCAGATCCTGCTCCTGGCCGACTGCATCGAGGTTTGCGAGTAAATTTTTGACAATGCGCTTTCTCTTGAATCATGGACGCTGCTTGCTTTCCGCGCGTTTCCATCCAAGGCGGAATGAGAGCCTCGAAATCTGTGCGTCCGTCCTGCAACCTTCCTGATCTAATCAAATTAAAAGGAGGATCCTTTGAAGTTTTCAAATCGGAAGTCCAGCAGTCTCAGTTGCCGAACGATAGATGAGTGACATGGTATTTACCGAGCTTCTTTGAGCGACAAAGGAGGACAGTGCGGGTGTGGACTCACTGGAAACCTTTTCGGATTCCGCAATTCGACCGAAAATCGAGAGAAGTTCCGAACGAGAACAGTAGGTGTCCCGACGTCTCGTTATCTTCCACACCCATTCATTTTTCGTTCAGTTGGCTTGATGTGAGTACAGCCATGCCTCCGTCACGGCTCAATTGTGAACGATATCCTCAGGCTCACTATCTCGGGATAGATGAGGTGAGATGAGGCTTTCTTGCTTCTACTTCCCGTCTCGCTTTTGTTCTGCGTTCCTACCTTTGCCACACGATGCAGCGAACATCGTATCGAGTACGGCTTGCTGGAGCATCGGACCAAGCCAGCGTTCCATCATTCGTTGCCACATTGCAGCATCGGTATCTGGCGCGCTTCTTACTTCTGTGCCTGTGTGTAGACCTGCTTGTTGTCTGTCTGTCTGTCTGTCTGTCTTTTTTTCTCTTTTTCTTTCTTTCTGTCTGTCTGTCTGTCAAACACTTCAAGTGCAGTGAGAGCCCACAGCTGCATTTGAATGCATTCCATTCTCAGTGGTTGGTGTAGCAAGTCCCTTGAGTTTCTCTTGCCGCGCGGGCGTGAGCCGTGGCTGCCACATTTTCAGAAAGATCGATGAGTAATTTACGAGCTTTGAGTTTTCCTCTCCTTCGAGCACTAAATCACTGTGAAAGTCAGAGACGATAAGTTTTGAGTGTATCAGAACCGATCACTGTACTTCTCACCCCTTGTTTCTCGCGGAGACAGAGATCATGCTCGTGGTCTTCGAGCAGAAGATCCGCTTCATCAAAAATGTGGCTAAAAGTATGGAATTCACAACAAGTGGTGTCGAAGCGGAGTTGATATGATCGAGTCTCAGGTTTTGTGACATATTGCGTGGGACTGATGGATTCTCATTGATAATATAATTGATGAAAACGAGATGGAACACGGTGGTGTTTTGCTTCCAAACGGTAATGACGAACACCTCGACAGAATAATATTGGTAGTGGGCGAGCACTCGCTAGAAAGACAAACACTGTTCCCTCGGTATAGCGACTGTATCGTAATCGACACCGACAATGTGAACCATATTCTTCCGCGACATCTTGAGTAACACTTCCGCACGACGACGCGAAGGGAATGTCCTCGAACGGGATCGTGTTCTCCAACCGCCGATGAAATTGCGCAGGAGCAAGGACAATGTCATTGCGAAACATCGCGAACAAGGACATTTGGCAACACGGGATCAAATTCGGTTGGATTCACGCGGATTCCTGATAGGTCGAGATCTAACCTGACCCCAATCCGAAATCCTGTGACCTTGAGAGCCACAGGCCTGACAAGTTATCCGAGTGATCCGCGAGGAAACTCACGCGAAGTAGTGTTCGCGACGATTCCGTCTCCGGGCGACTCCTTCACGATCGAAGTCAGAGTGAACGCTGCAAGCATCAGGAGACAGGACGAGTGACGGAAAGCTTACGGGAGCGATTCGAAGCAAAACGAAGTTCTGTTATTGCCTTTCGGTCCTGCATATAGAATATATTCGCAACGGGTCCTCACGCAGTCGAATGAGGGATAGGCGGCAGAGGAAGCGTCGGGCTGCAGCAACAACGACGACGACGACCTCCGAGAGGTGCTTGCGCTTATGTGCGAACGGTAGTGCCAAGGGAAGTCACAAAGAGGGTGACAAAGAGAGTGGGCGGTCAAGAGGGCAGAAGCGCCAGCGGCAGCAACTGCTTCAGCCGCGGAAGGAAAAAGAAACGTTGTGTGATTGTGATTAAAATGAGCCGCTCCCTCGCATTCGGTCAGGGCAGCTTCTGTCCTCGTCGCCGTTGCTTCTTTTGGCCGCTTTATCGTTCAGAGCACTCTCAGACGAGACGGCAGGCTGCTGCCGTAGCTCACAGACAAACCTAAAGCCGGGAACCCGGAATGAATGGAAGGCGAGCCGACGGGAGAAGACCGAGAAAAGCAGCAGCTGCTCTTCCCATAAGAGTCACCGATCGCCCTCGTAACGAACTGGCAGTCGGGCCTCCGTTCATCAATTCGTACGTCCATTCAGCGGCCTACGCGTCGGAACTACGCAGATTCATGCCGATCCGAGAAAGAATGATTAGATTGGAAAATCCTGAAACGTGCGAGAAGTCCTTCAACCGCGGCGACGGTAAGCCTCATGACCGATCACTTCACGGTCCCCTCGTTTTCGTCCACTGCTCCTTAATTTATTGCGGTGAAATGAGCCGCTCGCGCAGTCAAATGGCTCAGAACGATGGAAACTAGAGAACGACAGTGAAAGTAAGAGAGTGAGTGATCTCGAGTATGGGCGACGACGGACAGAAGCGCTGCTGAAAGCCGCCACGACAACGGCGACGACGATGATCACGACGATGAGCGGAAGAAGATGAGGAACGAGGGGCCACGTCAATATTCTTGCCGTCGTTCGCTCTTTCTCTTCCATCCTTCCGCTTGCATCGTTCTGTCATTCCATCGTAGCCATGCCCGTACACTCTAACCCCCACACTCGGAGAGACACAGATGGGACTCTTGAAGGGACAGAATCGCTCACTTGCCACTTCAACGACAAAGACAGCAACGACGCATCGTCGACACTGACGACGAGGAAAGAGTCGATGGTCGCTCGCCCGGTCAAGGCTCTTCCATAGCTTCGGACGTCGAAACTCATCGCGGCCGGCACAAGAGAAAAAAAAACGACGAGAAAGTAGTTTTCAGGGCCATCCAACTCGATGGATCACGGAGGAAGACCTAACAAGCCTTTTTCTGAAAAGCTGGAGGCTGAGCAGAGCTTTCCGTGAACGAAGATGGAGTACGGGCACTACACGTGATTCAGGAGCGGTTCGAATGTCCTCCTGACGGCTACGGCGAGTTTCATCCAGCTTCGGACGGATACTCCCGTCTCCGAAATTCCATCGAGCTTGATATCATCCACTACAGTGACTCGAAGTGTTTCGAGCGTTTCTCGTCCGAGTTCCGTATAAAAGGTCTTGACTGGCATGTAAATTAGCGAAAGCTCTATAGCGTTCGCTGAAGATGAAAGAGAATTGTCTGCCAGTGCTCTGAGCAAGAAACTTTCAAGGTGTTCCAAGCGCCCTCGTCACTTGAGATGGATCACGGCTGTCTCCTTGAGGAAGCTCATCCCAGCAGCGAAGAAGAAATCTGCTGAGGGAATCGATGATCGAAGCCTCCGTCCTGCCATCACGGGAGAAATGAACTTCGCAACGTCATTAACTGAAAAACCCTCAGGAGAGGTATACGATCCGTTGAAACGAAAGTGAGTCTTTCTGTTCAAGGGACGTCAACCCGGTGCTCAGATATGAGTCCTGCAATCTGCTCCTTCTTTGGAATGAAGGAGCCGATTTTGAAAGTGTCCCGGAGTTGATGTCTTGCTTCTATAAAGATGTCAGCAAGCGGACGCTCCACGTCCCTCGGATAATTTTGAAAACATGATTTGAGACCTCCAGAGACCACGCTGGTCTCCCTCCCGAGGGAAACCTGGCATCGCTCTTTCTCCCTTTGACAGCAAAGTATTTCGAAATTCCACGAAACGAGGACGTTCCCACATTCTTGGGAGTTTCGCGGATTCGAAAGTTTCGAAATACACAAGCCAACTCCCGAGTCGACGGAGTAGGAGAGAAACCAATCGGCAAAGTGGTGGTCGGGTCCCTTCTAGGTCCTAAGCAATGTAGATCCTCATCTGCTCAGAGCATTTCCCCGTGTTTCACAAAAACGAACCCACCATTACTCCAGCAGACCAGAATCACTCTCTCCAAATTCTTGAATCTGCATCTGCCATCAGTACATCTGGTTCGGGACGATTGTGAGAAATGTGTAAATTTTTGCGCGGCGGCATCCGCTTGAAATTACGCGGACGGAATTTTTGGTGGGACACAATGAGCGAAACGTTTACGCTGAACGGACGGGGATGACCGAGGAATTTGGGCGAAACAACGCCCGGGCACGCACCGGTCGAGCGCGGGAGACGGGAAACATGGGAAAGTTTGAAAATATAAAAGAGGCGGACCGCTTGGGAGAGAGAAAGTTGGCTTTTCAAGTCGGCTTACGACTTGACATACATGCCACCTGTGAAGGCGCAACTGACTGCCTCCACCGCTGGCGGCCGTGAAGGCGGATGCCAAGCTGGAGCTACGTCGAGGCCGACTTGAACGAATTCTCTCGCAAAAGTTTCTTCGGCACCCGTGTGCGTCTGAGTGCGATTGGGTCTGTTGACAAACTGACTTCATGTCAGTCTGACAGGAGGAGAGAAGAGCAGTCGGTGGTCGTTCGTAAATCTTTGCCGTAGTCAACTTCCGAGCATGCCTCTCATACAGTCCAATATCAAGAGAAAATTTTTGAAAAATCTCGGAGCCAAGTCACTCCAATTTCGTTTCTTTGTGGCTTCGTTACTTGCTCTGGTTTCGGGCCTTTTTTGTGCGAGCAATATCCATGGGGGTAACGACGGCGATGATGAGGACCTCCTGTGTTCTCCTATTCAGGACATCACTGAGCTAGCAGTAGGTAACGATCTCGTTTGCTGTACAAAGCTGTTCCTTCTTACAAAGTGTGTTCCTCTCAGCTTGTCTTGCTGTATGTAGAACCAGCCGGGAATCTATATCAGAGAGGCGGCTGCATAGACACTTAATTCGCAATTAGCGGTCAGAGAAGTCTTACGTCCAGCCAAACGACCGACCGACCGACCGACCGACCGACCGACGCCGACGTTCAGCTTCCCAGCACGCCGGCTGACCAGCCGAGCAGGCGAACCATCACCAGCCTGAACGACCCCGTTGCAAGTTCCCGGCTGCCGCGCAAGCAATCGAGGAACAGATGGTGTTTGTTTTTCCAGACCGAATGGGCTCTGTTGGAAACCTCTTGGTTAGTATCAGACACGTTCCGCCGTGAGGCCGGGCATCAGTTATTACATTTTTTTTCTTTTGTTCAATTGCCCCGAAACCCTCAGATGAACATCATCATGGGAATGAGGCGACCGGAAACTATGTTTCATTCCCAGCATCTATGATACCCCGGGCTCATTTTCATGAAGCGTTCCCTTTACGGAACAGTTTATTCTGGAACTGTTGCGGAGCCACTTGCTAGCATGACCTTAGGGAGAGCCCGGCGCGAACGAACTCGAATCCATATTCCGAGCTCGGAGACCGCCTGGAGAAGATTTTACTCTGGAGCTACTGATGGCGGACATATTTAGAAGACCGGCTCGCCGACGTCTATGCGATAACCGGAGCTTCTTCTTTAGCAGCTGAGCACAAGTGCCGACACCTGTGAGCGACGTGCACAGAGCGTCTTATATTAGCATACCCGCGCCATGCTCAGCAGCCTCACTATTCCTTCGGCTAGCTAAACGATACGTCGGTTGGTCGCTCGCTCGCTTACCGGATCTTGCTTAGTCAAACGACAAGATTGGAAACAGATCTAGCTATCGGTCTCTGTGAGTAGGTGAGCCAGCCGGAGTCGCTACAAACTCCGCGTGCGGTAAGGGTGACATGCTTTTATAGCAGGCGCTCTCGGGGAACTAGATGACTCGGCACTTTCAATGATTCCAATTCTCTTCAGGAGGAGAAGACTTCGACGTTTAGAAGCCGTGACCTCACGATGGTCACGAAGAACCGCCCTGGATAGGAAACAGGGTGGAACATATGACCTCAACTCCATTCTCCGATTCCCTTCTTCGTTCACGTCGGAGAGCCGAAACAGTTTCTTCAAGATGAGATCCTCGCTGAACTTCGTCTATTCGGGAGCTCGGCTCGTTTCTCTCTTGGAGGAGCTTTAGCGAAAACGCAGCTGATAAGAGGAAAGACATAGCCTGGAGGACCGAGTCGAACAACGATTTTCACTAACAAGTTGACACAAATCCGTTGCTGTTGGTAATCCTCCAGTCACCGACAGCGTGCGACGACTGCGAAGTATGCGATGAAAGTATAGTCGTGCGACAGCCTTCTTAACAAATCACGGCAACACATGATGCCACACCCTTTGCTTTCCTCGCTACATTTCTCCCGGGATTCGGTTTTCGGCAGCACCGGGACCATCACCGGAACAACTTTTTCCCGACGAATCATCGAGGTGTCCCTGTGTACTCCGACAAAAAGCGATCGAAATCTTTGCAGCGCACTCTTTGCCGGTATCTCGAGCCTCGAACCCGTTTCTGATCTCCCGCCTGTCGTCAACGACCGTTCGAATTGAGGATCGAAGAAGCTGTGAGCGTCATTGCCTACGTTTGGTTCGGGACCAGACTGGAAACAAGCTTTATGATGCAGAACTGAAGAAAGGAAACTTCTTGTGAAAAGTACGTGAACGAAACAAGCAAAAAGAGAAGTAATGGAGAACTCGAGTTCTCGTGGCATCCGAATCGCTTAGAATCTGCAGAGAGTTCCAAGAAAAAGTTCAAGAGGACGATGGAAACAGAAACGAGAAAAAAGTGAGAGACACGCGCGCATCGGAATTTGAAACCGCTTCTGAGAAACTGTTGTCCGTCCAGCGGTTTCGTGGGTGCGAAAGCCGCATGTCCGATTGTTGTGCATTCCAGCGGCAATCGAGTTGAGAACGCGAGTACTGTTCTTCACTTCAGGACTGCTCGCAATGTCTCGCGTCGGTAGAAGCGCGGCTAGATGCTTCAGTTCGCGGCCACTTGCAAATGCACGACGAACACTTGAGCCTCCACAAACTCGGCTTTGCGCGAGAGAAACTTTTCTATTAATGCTTTGTCCGAACAGCAACTTGGCGATCGACGAAACAGGATGAATATAGAGATGAGTGGGGACGCAACTTATTCTGCGCCGGTTTTATCGATCTTGACTCAACATACCTAAACGCATTGGAATCATGGAGCTCGATTCCGCGTTTTGCGTTCTTTGCATCCCGTGTCGGGTTCAGATTTTTCTTCAGCAGCTCATATGCGATGTTCGGAACATATTGAGATGAGGAATGAGTCATCTGATTCCTCAGGACGCCGGTTCGAGCGCAGAGAGGAACCTGGTGAAGTCGTTTTGGATTCCGAGCATCTCCTGGCTAAGGAAGTAAAGGAGCAAACAGGGGCGGGGATTGAGGATCGTGGCAACGCGTTAACTCTGAAATGGCTCAGAATGAAATGAGAAGAGCCGTCAGACAAACAAGAGAACTTTGAGCTTCACAATTATGCGATTCAGAGCTGTTTGTGGGCTCACCAAACACGCTCGATGGTAATCCTCAAAACGAGAAAAGGAGCATCGCGTCGGTCATTATGCATGCATGCATTAACATGAGAATGACCTTGCATGAATGACCTCGGGAAGGAGCAGCCGCACAAAATTGAATTTTTTCATCCTCCGCAAACCACGTGAATTAGGCAACTTGATTCGATGAGTTCGATATGCCGAAAACTACAAGAGAGTGGAACACTTGGGATTTGATGATGGCACAACCCTCGCATCAGCGACCGAAACTCTGTTTGGAGCGTTAACGAATCCGAAATCACGTTTTCAAGACCGTTTGGCGGCAGGGGGAATCTCCGAACTAAAGATTTGTCTCTCTCATCAAGAATCTAGAAACGACAAAGAGGATGCGATATGAGATTCAGCGACTCTCACAACGACTTTCGATGCGCGGCGCTCGAACAAAGCATCACGAAGATGGATGAGGTTCCCGTTGTCAGGGTTTTATAGTTGTTCCGTAAATAATGAAGCTGTCTCACACGATAGACAAATTGAGAAGCTCTTTCAAAGCGAACCAGTGATCGACGGCAAGGATAATATGCAGAATTTCGGAAGATAGCAAAGTCTGAGCGTTTTCTCTTCCACTTTTCCATCGCTCGCGACGAGTTACTCGTTGTCGAGCCGAGCGTGGACGTCGGAGAATCACAACCATGGTGATGAGCCGATGACCTTTGAGCCTTTTCAATAAATGGGAATTCATCCCGAAACAACTGAAAGACCGACTGCTGACCACAAAACTCCCGCGATTGAGTGACGCTGAGACAGTGCTTCTGTCCGTTCGGTGAGTCAGTCTCCATTTCCCCCGGGCCAAATCATATGTGCGAGGAGCGGGGTACCGACTAGCGTCACCATCAGATGTGTCAAGAGTTCATCAGTGACAGGCGGCCGAAAGATACTCGCCGTCTGCATTTTCAGCGATAACCAATTCAGGACGTTGAAATGTTTGCTGTGGAGAACAGGTGCGGGAATTTCACCCGCGAGGAGCTCGGAGGAAGTTTCGGGTCGGCCAGGCATGGCAAGACACAGGAAAAACTCCGCGGTCTGAGTGAGAATGCTTTTCACGCGAAATGACAGCCTAAAAGTCTGATCTCGATCTTGGCTCTCCCTCTCACAAAGTGTTTTACTCAACCAAGCGCGAACCGCTCAATTTCGGTGTCCATCGTTCATCCCCGACTCTCCGTGGTCATTTGTCGACGCATGACAGAGACTTAGATCCTAATGCAGCCTCAAAATACTTCCTGATTCTGAAATTTGACGGTTCACTTTCTTCCTCTGAGGTCCGCCAGCTGCAAGTTGAAAATCTTATTCACCGCCATTGCTGAGGATGCGCCGTGGGTTTCTTGTCGCTGCCGCTGCCATTTCAGAGTTGTTGACAGAGACTGCCGGGACGAATGTTGTTGACATCCGCGCTGGCCTCCTTCGCGGTCTTCACTTTCGTTAAAGTGCTTTGGCCGTTCTGCGTCGGTTACGCGGCGTGCCTTCTAAACCAATTCTTTGGAGATGAGCATGATCGTTTCCAACCTTAGCAGACCGAATCATGAAATTTCGAATAACGCTCCAGTGGAAAGTCAAGAGTTTCCGAAGCATAGGTTTGGAGTTTGACGGTTTCGATTATTCTCGGTCTCTAACAGTTACCGTTGGCCTCGCTGGTAGTTTCAGTTATCGCGTGAAACGCCGCCCGGGTTTTGACATCCGAGCTCTCGGGTTGTTCGCCGGAACCTTCTTTGAGGAAGCCTCGTGGTGTTTGATATCGATGAATGAAACGGAACGCGTGCTCGATCAACTTCCTCCGGAATCTCCCATCTGTCCCTCCTACGCCAGCCACTGGGAACAAACAAATGCGGAAAAGCTTTGCATCCCACAAATCCGATCGTTGACAACGACGTGCCTCACTTGCATCGTTCAGCGGTGCGTGGCTAGAGGCGACAATCTCGAAGGACCGGCGCTAGCCCGCGCTCATGACGCATGCACCCAATTAAACATGTTTCCGTCTTCGTGGTCCGTGTCGCTGCCGCCACTGATGCTGTTGCTCCTGCAACAGGGAATAATTGTCGATGTCAAGTCCTTCGAAACCCCGATCGACAGCGGGAATTTTGCTTTTTTTTTACACCCTTTTCTCGCGAAAGCGTCCTCCACGTTTGCAGGGCTCTTTCTCCTTCTCCAGAGACAGGATATTTCCCAGGACTGAGAAAAATGAAAAATTTTCGACATCACTTCAGCGGAAGTTTACTGAAATCCAGCCGCTACGATGAGAATGTCGACCAAAAGACGATGAGGCGATGGTGCCTTTCTCAATTTGAATATATCACCGACTCAGTTGTTCTTTCTCTCCAGATTCCACTTACGGAATGAGGGGAATAGAGGATGATCAGAAGGGCCTACGGCGTATACATTACACGACGAACGGATCTTACGGATCGCTCCACGGCCTACCGACCGCCCGACGCACCGAGTCACAGACCGACGGAGAATCGAAAGGAGCCGCCGCAGAAGCGAAGCGAATTTCCCCATTCGGACGAACCACCACCGAATGAAACCGTCTGAAGGGAGCCGACGACGCTGAGGATAACGGAGAATACGTCGTCCTTGGCTTGCTTCGCCCTCCGTCACCTTCCTTCCTTCCTTCCTCCCTCCCATATGCGCTCCTTTCGGAACTGACTGACTGAGTGACTCGCTGGCGGACTTGGACGAGGTAACGAGAACGTCTATAATCTATTTCCCATATCCCGTTTCTCCTTTACAAAGCCTCGTCTCTGCCCATCCGTCCGGCACTTTTCCAAAAGCCTGAAGTAGAAAGAATGTTCGCCATCATCAACGTAAGCGCCTCACCACCGCGTCGACTGGTGATGTTCGTCGGGTCTGCCTGCGCTACTGCTGTTAGAGGCCGATGCCAAACTTCCTCCAGGGGGAGCGAGTTGCCACCGAGTTTGACCTCATCATCATTCCTCGCCCGAAATTTCTCTTGACAGCCTGCCGGTGCCGGAGCGAAATTTCTCGCAGAACCGCACGACTGATTGTTCTCCTGAGGATGAAGTCTAGCACCTTGATGGCAACTTTCAGTACTTTCTGACGCCGAAATCCTCGACTAGCAGACGTGGTCCCCACAGCAGAGCCATATGATGATTACCGTGAACGCTAGCCCTGTAAGCGCAATGGAGGATATATTTTTCTTCTTCTGTCGGAGAAAATTCTGCTCCGCGAGGCGTTCATTGACTACGAATCTCACTGACTTCATTCGAGCGAGTTTTTAACCAAACGCATCTGTGCTGATGCACTATACTCTCGGAATCAATTGAACCTTTGTCTTGCTTTACATCGTAGAGGACGTCTCAAGGGACCGCTGTCGAAAGCATCGGTTTTCTCTCACGTTGTAATGAAAAATGCGTACATTTTTTTCCAGTCCCGTCGACGCCCGCAACAAGTTCATCCATCAGCTGTCAGATGGACTCCGTGCCGGAAGGCTTCCTTGGAGACGATGGTTAGATAGATAAATGGATACATGAGGAATAAGGACACGATAGGAACCAGGGAGAGGAAGACAACGAGCGGAACGGAAGTCAGGAAGGAATAGCGACTGAAAACGGCCTCGTAGGTAATTTGGCCTGATTGGTAAGGCTCGTTATCACATCAGATCTTGTCGGGTCAGCTGAAGCCTCGCGCGCAGCCCTCGATATATGTACAATCCTGATTGAGTCCCGAGTGTTGTTCCAGCAGAGAGTTCCTCTTCACTTCAGGAGGTTAACATGACTCGGCAGAGAGAGAAAGTTTACCATTCCAATTCTTGAACGTCAGATCTCTCAGAAGCTGAGAGTGAGGAGCGACAGTTTCACTACTACGCCTTGAAGGATTAGTGAGCGGTCGGCGAGTTTCCCAGTTAGGACTCGTGACAGCGATTCCGTGATTTATCAGTCGCATCGTATCTTCTTCGTGCTCTAATTCATTCTTTCGCGGCTTCTATCGCCCGTCATGCCTGCTTGCGGCCGATTCTTATTGCGAAACGGGGACCAATCATGAACGAACAATCTCCGAAATGTCCGGACGAATCTCGAGGTGAGCAATGTTCCAATTCCGCTCGCCTTCAATCAGTTGTAAGTCAAACACACTCGAGACTCGAATTTCAAGCTCGAAATCCACGCGTGTGTTCGTATATCGACCATTGGAGGTGGCCTTCGCCGAAATGCTTGAGGACAACTCATGCGAAATTTCATAAACCCAGGCCACGATCGAGAATTGTCGACCATGCTTCACCGGAATTGCGGACCAATGGAGACCTCGTCCCGGAGCCATTCTCGTTTCCGCCTCGCTGCATGGAACGTAACGCCCGCTCTGACATGATGTTGAAACTCTGCTAATCCGAATGTCTGGAATGGGTGGCGTTCAAAGCGACGACCGAGCGTTATCTAGTTATCTTTTGGACTCTATGCAGGAGTTCTGAGCTCCTCCGTAGAGTGGTGGCTTCCACCGGCAGCCAAGCGACCGACAAGTTGGCTGGTTGTAGCTCGAAGCAGTTGTTGTAGAGGAGAATATTGGCGAACGCACGCAGCTTTACGAGCTCAACGAATCGCCATAAATAAAATAACTGGCTGATATACGACTTCAGAGGCATAGTCACCTTAACGACTTCTACCTTTACGAGGTCACACTTTATTTGCAAAGCGGAAATTCGATTTCAGGATGGAGCAACAGCAAAAATAACAGAATATGACTCCGTGGAGGTGGATTCGAAGTCGCGTCGCGCGAGACCGAAACTTTGGTATACTATATCTGATATTGAAATTATATTTCACAATGATTCTCGTTGTAAGGCTCCCGTTGCCTTGAGTTACGGTTGATTTCAATGCACTCCGAGAAGATTTCGGTGCTGTTTCTGATTGGTCGTGCATTCTGGGCCGCTGACCTTTGATTGCTTGACTCGTATATCCGCGACTAGATCCCGAGATGACATCTTTCAAGAGAGGAGGTCAGGTCAGGAATCATCCGAAATTTTCCATCAGCAGAAGACGTCGCACGGAGGAATCAGTATCAAAAGACGCGACATCTTCATGGATTCCAACAGCTTGAGTTTCCTGCGGCTTACGACCCCGGTATCCGAGCGCAGTTGCCTCCGTCGTTACCGGAGTTTTCCTGTCCTCTTTCAATCATCCTTGACTCCAGCTTCCCCTGACGTTGGCTTTGGCGAGTGCGGAGGAACCCTGAACTCAAGGATCGGCCCGGACTCTTTTTTCGTCGTTCGTTGCTCATGATTTATGGAGCAAATAATTACGCGCGCAACCCGCCTACCTGCCGGGTTGCTTTCGGCCTGTTGGTTAGGTTCGTTGGTTTTCCCTGCGGCTGACGGCTTGATCTTACTTCCCTGCCCGCTAGGCCTCGTTCCAACCGCAACGCAATTCCTTCAACACAGCACCTTGCTCCCCCGAATCTAAGCCTCGTTCCTCCGCGCCCGGCCTCTTACACCCCTTTTTCGACCGAGCCACGGTTTCACACTTCCTAGAACACCTTGTTGCCTGTGTTTTGCGCTCTGGTTGGGAGCCGTTCGTTTAGACATGTCCGCTAAAGTTGCTTGCGCACACCGTTTAATCAATTTGATGCTTTTCTCGACGGCCGGCGATAGGCAGAAGGAGGGCCAGACGGTTAGCTGCTCTCGACACTGCCCCTTCAAGTTGAGGCTAACGTGTACGTGACCGGAGTTCTGCGTGAGCTGCCTTGAGCCCGATGAAGTCTTGCGAAGGCTCAGACTGTTCCGTTAAACTGAGATCTAATGAGTCTGGACAGATCTACTTGAGTGCTGAGCGATTTCGGCCGAAATACTTCTTTTTTGCTCGCCTACGCTTCACATTCAGCGTCAACAACAAAGAATAACATCTCAGACGGCATTTTTCCTTCTCCGATTTTCATCGCCAAAGCTTGACCATCCTGGAGCGGACACACAACCATCTTTCGTGTTGTGGACTGCGAGTATAGTGCTGATAACGAAAACTTCGAAGAGAGTTCTCGTTTTTCCCAATACGGAACCGGGATAGAACCTCCATCGAAGGAGATTGCACACGGGAAGGATCATCTGCCAACACGATTCCCTACGAGGAGGTGTGAATTGAGCTGCGAACCTGGACAAACGTATTCAAATACATCGTCAAACATCTGTGGCAGAGATGAATGCTGTGTTCTGCTTCTCGTGCAGATTTATGCACCATCAATTATGCTAATGGTGAACTTGAAGTCCCTCTTCTCGCGGGTGCCTGCATACGGGCGCGTAGACTCACAACCTATACGCGTGCTCACGTGTATGGATAGTTCTAAGTGTTCCTCATCGGACACCTCGCTTGGACAGACAAAGCCCTCGACAATTCTCTGATTCTGCATTCAATTTAAGGAGGATCTTCATTTTTCTGAAACATTGTCCTCCGCGCTTCCAGTAAACGGACTCCCTAATGGTGGGTAGTTCCTTTGAGCAAGCGCTTCCTCTGGCCTGAACGTAGAATGCGCGAATATGGCAAAAAGCGGGAGATTGCACGAGATTGGTATATGTTCTTCGTTTCCGAGCTGCGCAAGTGTTTCGTCATGACGAAACAGCTGAAGATTACTTCGAAAGCAACGCAGCTTCGCATAGCTTCACTGTCACATCATTCACTCAAAACAAGTCCGCACGAGGATCATGAATCACTCCCGATAATTATGTATCTCGCCGGTGAACGCGCCGGTGAGGGAGAAGATGATTAGTGATATGAACGACAGATAAACGAAACGAAGACAGATTGCTCGCATGTACGGTCGGTAATTACTGATTTGTAACTTGATCCACGTCGGAGAATGCTGCAGGAAAAATCACTACCATAGCCGAGGCTAGAGTGCCCGAGAACTTACCGGTTTGCTCGGCTTTGATCGACATTGTAGCGATCGAAAACAATGCGAGTGCCAGGAGCGTAGACTTCATGGTGAAATGAGGCGTTTCCGGTTTCAGGACAGAAAAATGACACTTCACTGATTATCGATGAGATACAGTAGGTGATTTGTCTGGTGAATGCGAACCACTCATAATAGTGTGAGAGTCGCCGGGTGATTTTATGGTGCACAACGATCAGCCACGTGAATGTTCATCGAACTCCTTGGATCTGATGTCAAAACTTGGTCGGCGGCATTTCTGCTTTCTTTTTCTGCTCTTCCTGTTGCCCCGCTATGGCATCACTAACTCACTTCCAAGTCGTTGACAGATGCTCCCCTCGAACGACAATTATCCGACGCATTGGAGTTCATTTTGTTGATACGACGTATATCATTCATGTAGTCATCCTCTCAGTAATTATTGTAAAAGCCGGAATTACTGCGGCTCGTCTCTTTCTTGTCTCCGTACACTGAACGCACACGTGGGATCGGAAAACAAAAAAGAACTCAATCGAACTGAGTCGGAACTCGGAGCCGGCAAACCGCGCCGGATTCACTGCGAGAATCGAACTTGCTGACGCACGTGCTGAATTCAGCAGAGCGAGAGGCCCTGGAGGTCTGCGCGCTCCGAGAGCTTGTCTGAGACTGAATCGCTTTTCCACGGGGCCTTCCACCCGAGACAGCACAGCGGCCCCTGGTGGAGGCCGAGGAAAACCTTCTGTGTCTTCTAATGTCTATTTAAGAATCCCATCCCCTTTTCCCTTTTTTCGCTGCATCCTCTCGTACCCATTGACTCTACATACATGGGAAGAAAAAGCGGGAAAAAAAACTTTCCCTGTCCAACCGGAAAAAAACTTCCTTGATCACGACGCTGGTCGATTACGGTGAAAATCGAACAGAATTCAAGATCTGTTTTGATCGTCAGAAGCTATGGATTCAACGTTGATAGATTCCGGGGTCGATGCTGCTGTGTGGAATAAATGTTGAATCGAGCCATGATAGGTTGGAGTCTCGAGAGAGGCTCATACTTCATTGGAGCCGCTTATCTCGAAAGTCAGATTCGAATGTTCCTTTCGGACATCGGAATGTCTTCAAGCCCCGTGAAATACACGGAATACTTCGAATACGGAATTGAGAGGAATACCGGACGAGATGAACTACCAACAATCCTCGGAAGTCCTTCATTAGTCTCACGCTTGCTTCAAAGGCCAGTGATCCAATGAGCGAGCCAATGAACATTTTGCCAATATACTGCAAATTCGCGAAGAAAGATATTATTCAGACCGTTTTTTTCCATTGCTGATTTATTGAGGAATAATGAGTCTGAAAAGGAGTCTGAAGAAGAGAAAAGCCACACGACACAACCGACACTCAATGTATAGTTTCTGTTTCGTTGATTCAATGCGAGCTCGTGTGTTTGAGTTGGAACCGAAATCATTGATCGTCGAGAGCCGGCTTTCGAGAATGTGAAGTCTCAGGCTGATCGAGCGACGGCTTGGTATTGGCCTACTTCTGCGTTAGCTGGGACGCCGCTCATTTCGGCCACATTGGAGGGGACGAATGCGTATGAATCCTTTTCAAAAGAGAAACAAATTAGAGAGGGCGTCAAATGAGGCAATTCGAGCGGTGCTGTTTATCACTGAGGCATGGCATTTGTGTTTCGTGATTGAATCGGAGTCAGGGATCTGTTTTGTTCTGAGCGTTCGCGCTCGTAACACGGGTTGCAATCGTATAACTTGAAAGAGACTCACATCGTTCTGGTCAGGAGCGGGCACGGATCCTGATTGCTGATACGCTGCGGGATCGATCGTTGTTCCAGGATAATCTGTGACGACTTCTGTCGAAGAATCCGGATAAACGGTGGCGGTCTCGTCGACAGGGGCAGGCGTTGCGTACTGTTGGGCTTCGGTACCAGTGTCGTAGTTTAACGCTGGCTGCGGCTGTGCGGGGGCTGCTGCGGCTTGCGGGTTGTAATTTGGAGGCGTTTGACCGTTCAATGCGCCTCGAATGAGATTCAAGGAGTGTTTTACGTGAGCTGAAATTATTCTTTCGGGCTTAGTGATCACACTTGCCATTTCGTTCCCTCCAATAAGATTTTGCTGGATCCATGTTTGATAAAATTCCGAGAAAGCACGACTTTGAAGACATCTTCGATATCTTGTGAGAAGACGACAAATCTGTGCGGGAGTGGGGAATCATACATTCCAGATCGATTTGTCTCGGCTCGACCTTGTCGTACAACCCAGCTGGTTGCTCATGTCTCCTTTGCCGGGAATCTCAGAGATGACGGCTGCCGCATCGGCGTCGTCACCGCTCACCGAAATAAAAAAGGAAGTCAGCACTCGAGCTCAATCGGGCCCTCCTTGGGGTTATTACCTCGGTGGCCTGCCTCGATGGTGAACAGGCAGGCCTGGTCGCTCGGTTCACTGGCAGGCAAGCAGCACTTTTCGTCAAATCAAAATAGCTTCACACTTCATTTGATTCTTTTTCGTTGGTTGGTTCTCATCTCTTTTTGCCAGTTCGTTCGAGAGCCAGGCATCGACTCTGACTGGCGGAGGGCCAGCCGAATGCAGTGATATTTTTCCACCACCAGGACCACTGAGCTCGTCTCTTCCTCCCACTTCCTACTCCTCACTCGTTTCCATCAAGAGAGAGAGAGAGAGGAAGGATGAAAGCGTGGGGAGAAGAAATAGAGAGAAAAAACGGCACTTTTCGGCTACAACGATCGATACCAAATGGAGGAAACTGCTGCTCGGCCAACCTCGTCCTCTCACAATAACTGCCCCTTGAAACGAGGTGCCATAATTCATTTAATCTCGATTGAATCCGGTCCGATACTTTCCGTCGTAATCTAACCATTGCGACTCAATCACCCTGGATCTTAGGAAAAATTCGATACTCCCATTTCCGACGATTTTCTCGAATGAAACGATCCGCCGCCGTCCACCGATCCTAAAGTCTCATTTGCATCTTGAATTTCTTGATGCTCCAGGTTTGGCCAGGACCGTGACAAGAGAACTATCAAATCTTATGGATGCGGAAGAATGGCTCGCAGCATCCCTTGATGTGTTATCACTCTTGGAACATGTATTTGATGTCAGAGCAACTCACCCGGTCTTCTGAGCATAGCCATCATGAGGTCGACAATGATGTTGCCGAGATGTGGCGTCGGTTCCTGGGACCCACCTGCTGCTGAGCCCTGATTCTGCTGATTAGCTTCCCTAAGAGTTGACGAAATGGACGACATTCTTCCCATGACATCATCAGGCGAGCCCTGCAAAGGATTCATGAGTCATCCGTCTTGCCTTCCCGTCATGAGCGAATAAATTTCATTGTTCAATCGTGCTTGGTTTTTCGAGTTGTCTTACTGAGTAGAGCGCTCGTCGGAGATCCACTGCAGCTAGGGCCAGGTTCGATCGTTGACCGTCGCTGAGTCCAGGCTGTCGTTGAATGAAGTTCGTTGCTGGACGATTGAAAGAAGAGGTAAATCGGAGATCAAAATCAATCTTTCACTCTGCTGTCATCGTTAAAGGGTTCTCTGTTCACGTTGGATTGCTGAAGTGTTTCGTCTGTCTCGCAAGTCGTACGTGAACTCAGCACGTACCTTCGGAATAAAGGTTGTCCATAGCGTCGTTCATAGAGTCGGTGTTGTTAGCACTAATCATGTGTCGCACGTGTGGCCACAGCTTCATGAGAGCCGCTGGTGTCATCTTCGAGAGCGTTTCGCCGAGTTGATTCTTCTCCTCGGTATCCTCTTCGTATACATCCTGTCTGCAAATGAATTCGCTCCGCATTTACTAGTTTTCCGGAAACAAACGTGAGGTCTGTATTGATCGTCTTGAGACTTTGATGGCGGAAACTGGTGGGCCGAACGATCGAAGAATTGAAAGTGACCGAGACGCCTGCAGTAATTCGGCGAGAAGAGATTGAAGAAATTCGAAGGGCATCGAGAGCCGCGGAAGAGAAAGTCCGTTTTACACCCGACGGCGGGGACGTGCGTCGCATACCATCACCCCTAGGTTGGTGTCAAATTCTCACTGAGCTTTTTCTCTGCCCCGGCTTGCGAAAAATTGTTCGAATTTCTCGGTTCCCCTTTTCCTCCACTCGCTTGCTCGCCACGGTGATCCCGCTTCTGACCCTCTTCCCCATCTCTAACGGCACCGCTATTCGGGACACGTTCCGTATTAACCTTCGGTAACAAAGCGGTGTGGTCCGCCACGGGCAAAAATCAATAGCGGGGCTCTCATCTGCTCCCTCTCGCTACTGATCACTCGTGTTCATCTCCCTTAAAAGCTACGTACACACCGTTTTCGACCCGATACGTTCGAAAAGGATGAATGAACTCGCCTGATAACAAACAGAGGCCTTGGTTGTCCATAGGGAGCGTTTCCATACCCGATACCTTGACCTCCGTAGCCATACCCAGGGCCCGGCACGGGATAACTTGGTCGAGGTCCACCGTAAGCGGGAGGAGGACCTCGTTGGTAGGGACCGTAGGATCTCAGTCTCGTCTGAGTATACTTTCCTGGCTCGGGTTTCTGGTAAGCTGGTTGAACGTAGGGCCCTGCAAATATTCGGAGAGCTGTTGAGATATTGTTCCGTCGGAACACGCTTGCGTGGCTACAGGATCGGCTCCGAGGATACTCCCTAACTCATCAGAGCCTTTCCCCCTAAGCAACTCACCCCGAGACGGCTGGTACTGAGCTCCGTAAGGCGCTCCCGGGTTTGGCGCAGCGTACGACGATGGGTTGGGGTATGTCGTCGGGTCTCCAGCACCATAAATACCAGGAGCTGCCCCGTACCCGCCGTAACCTGGAGCTGCACCACCGTATTCACCGGCAGGTTTTCCGGCTCCATCGTAAGCACCATCCCCTGAACCAGATCCATCATAGGCACCCTCTGCTGCTGGTCCACCGTAGGCCGCTCCAGATCCACCGTAGGCCGCTCCAGATCCACTGTAGGCCGGGGCCGCTCCAGATCCACCGTAGGCCGGGGCCGCTCCAGATCCACCGTATCCTTGGGGTTTCGCATTGTAAGCAGGGGCGGCTCCAGACCCACCGTAGGCGGAGGTTCCTCCGGATCCACCGTATCCTGAAGCTGCTCCAGATCCACCGTAGGTAGAAGCTGATCCAGGTCCACCGTAGGCAGGAACTCCTCCAGATCCAGCGTAAGCGGGGGCTGATCCAGATCCACCGTATCCTGGAGCTCCCCCAGATCCACCGTAAGCAGGAACTCCTCCAGATCCACCGTATCCTGAGGCTGCTCCAGATCCACCGTATCCTGAGGCTGCTCCAGATCCACTGTATCCTGAGGCTGCTCCAGATCCACCGTATCCTGGGGCTGCTCCAGATCCACTGTATCCTGAGGCTGATCCAGATCCACCGTATGCTGGGGCTGCGCCAGGTCCGCCATATGCAGGGGCTCCTCCAGATCCACCGTAGGCAGGGGCTGATCCAGATCCACCGTATCCTGAGGCTGCTCCAGATCCACCGTAGGCGGAGCCTGCTCCGGATCCACTGTATCCGGAGGCTCCTCCAGATCCTACGTAGGAGGTGGCCGCTCCTGATCCACCGTAGGCAGGGGCTGCTCCGGATCCACCGTAGGCAGGGGCTGCTCCGGATCCACCGTAGGCAGGGGCTCCTCCGGATCCACCGTAAGATGCTGAGGCCCCTCCGGACTCACCATAAGCTCCCGGCGCTGCTGAATATTCTCCGTGAGCCGGAGCCGCTGAAGATCCACCGTAGGTCGGAGCTGCTCCAGAACCACCGTAAGCAGAAGGGCTCTTTCCGTAACCATGTCCACCGTACCCACTCAGGGCAGCTCTATGTCCACTGTACGCACCTGTTGCGGAACCGTGTCCACCGTAAGAACCTGACGCTGCTCCGTGTCCACCATATGCACCTCCTCCGCTGTAACCTCCATGGTAATTGCTCGAAGCAGGTTTTCGGTACCCAGCGCCATGTCCGTGATAATCAGCGGCTGACGGCCCTTTGTAAGCGCCAGATCCGTGTCCTGTAGCATGAGCGTTGCCAGCAGAGTAAGCGGACGAATGTGATCCTCCGTACTGCCCGTGCGAGGCTCCGCCATAATGACCGTGACCCGACCCACCGGAGTATCCGTGGCCTGAGCTTCCGCTGTACGAATGAGAAGCTCCAAGAGAGTATCCAGGCTGGGGAGCATGATAACCGGCTCCAGAGTAGTCCGCGGAGTGTCCATAGGTAGATCCGGCAGAATGCACAGATGTATATGGGGGTTTCTGAGAGCCGGCAGAGTAGTGACTTCCATAGGCACCGCTTTGAGCATGAGACTTGGCGATTCGCCCGTAGCCGCCGTAGGCGGCCGCGGATTGTCTTGCGAGATGAGAGGTGGCATATGCACCACCTTTTCGATATGCCGAAGATGATGATCCAGGATACGAGCCTTTCGCATTGGGAGCTCGGTAAGGCAGCCTGCGTAAAGCATGATGAGGGTAGGCAAGCCTTGGCCTGAGTGTCTTTCGGTTCTTCGAATATCCTCTGTTTGCTGAAAGAGACATAGTTCAATGAATGAGGTAGGAGAATTCAAATAGTAATTCTTCCGCTCTACGAAGTATCGGTTTCAAGATGCATTATGTTAGTCAAGTTCCGACTTTTACAGGGTCTTCGGTAAGGACGAGATGCAGATGAAGGAGAGCGCAACGACTTTGCGGGATATTTCGACGCGGGGGGATAGGGCCTGCCACTTTGAGAACAAACGTTGATTAATAATGGAAAACTGAATCATTGGGTATGTTGTGTGCGATGAAGGCTTGCTTTCCGCAGTTGGCAGCCCAACTTCTAGCTCTTGAAATCTTGCAGGAAATTCTAGACTTACGATGATCTGCTCTCGGCGGCGCGGTTTGGACACTGGTCGAGGAAATTCTGAAGGCTTTCATTATACTCCTCACTTGCTTCCATCAGCCAGATCGTGGACAGATCCAGATACGGAGCCTCGCTGTCTATGTCTCGTTCCGCAAACAACACCAGATGGTCGTCAACTACATAACGTGTGAAATCAGAGATCAGAACAAAGAACTGCATCTAGGACTGGAACTCGCGCTCAATTTGACGAAATCGCTCGTCTACGTATAAGAGAGAAGCTTACGATATTTTGTGCAATTAGTCAATTCGATGCTGCTGTTGGAGAAATCCAAGTCACCAAAGTGGTTCATCGGAGAGGCGATCAGGTATGTGTCGTTCACGTCGCGAACCAGCGACAGAACTGTGAAAGAGATTACGATTCATTACGATTGTGTTAAGGGAGCGAAACTGGCGGTAGGGGTCGAATACCAGTTCTGTGGTACATAGCTGCTATGGTCGAGGAATCTCGAGCCGGGATACATAGAGGAAAATGGGACGACTGCACGAACCGTAGAAGTCGCAAACGAAATCAGGATATTCGTCGATTGGTTCATGAAAATAGATGTTGAGCGGACATGACGGGTCCACAGGAACTTCTTCATCATCACCGACGAATTCTGCTCCTTCTCCTGAAATCGAGAACTACAGCTCTCGGAGACCGTGTATGGAGTTGAAAAAATCGCTGGGAAATTTCCACGTACGCGTGTCGAAACTCACTCAGAGGAGGGGCGTAGTCCGAAAAGTCCGCGGATGCTAGAAGTATTCCTCACGATTACAATCTATTTCATTCAACTCGAGGCGAGAAATTCTGCTTCAAGAGGTCAAGCTCAAAAGAAATGACGCAAATCTTGTAAAACATGAATTGCTTCAGATAGTGAGATCTAAAATGAGCTCATATCGCGAATAACTTACTTTGGTTTCTTTCGGGTCCACTTGAGCCTTCGCCTGCGGCTCTGAAAATATCCTCGAGCGTTAAACATCTGAATCAGATGGATTTTTCGCGATTTCGAAATCACACATCATAACACTTAGGCGCGAGTCTAAGAAGGTGGCAACAGCTGCATATTTTATCGCAGCTGTTGTTGCTGGCCTAGCTCGTACGTCACTCGAGCAAATCCGATTTGGGCTCCAGTAATGTATTGACACATACACAGAATCCTCATGCGGGACGACAACGGGATTCTGCAGCGAGACCTCGAGGCTCAAGGATAATAGTAAGGCCCCCAGCAGAAGCCTGGCCATCTTGGAAACGTGTTGGCAGGCAACTGATACCCGTTCACAGACGTAGATAGACCATCGACTCGACGATTCTACAACTACTCATATCGATCTCGCGGTACTGTGTTGCTGACGAAAGTGTTCGCGTACAGTTCATCCACGGAGGAAGAAATGTGGAGAGCGTTTCGGGCTCACGTTCTTCCGTAAAGACTCAGACGCGTAAAAAGGAGAGACCGTGGTCTCTTGCTTATGACTCTCCGTGATCGAATAGAGAACTTCCTCCCAAGGCTCGAATGCAAAAATGGCTCCTTTCAGAATCAAGGGCCCGGACGTCAAGATAAATGTTAGCTGAAACCAAATGTTGCTCTTTGGCGAAGGGTTCGGTCCTTTCGGGCTTCAAATCAATAGGACACGGATCAACATTAGAGACAAGAGCAATCGACAATCGTTTCCAGCAGAAGTTCTTGGAGTCTTCTCTCCTAAAAGATAAAAGTGAAAGTATACAGCCAAAACCATGCGGTTTTGAGGCACATCGGATTCCAGCTTTCGAGGGAACAGTGTGGTCGGATACTTTTCCAAGCACACTGCTATGCCAGATGATGTTATTCCCCCAAAACTGGAAATGGTTCTCCGCGCGCGTGGCATCAAATGCCGACAAGAAAGCACGGCATGACCAGACGACAACGGAGATTATCATCGCCCAGACGTTCGGAATATTTGTGCTTCCAGGAAGCTGCAGCGTCTTCCCGCCAAGGCTTCTCCTGGTACGGGTCGAGGCATGCATCGAAGCTATCTGCGAGGGGGAGGACTCGATCAACTCTCCCTCATTGCATCAGGTTAACCCAGCCGTGCTAACGAACCGCCGGCTCGATTCGCGAAGACTGATACCAGATCGTTATCGAGAAATCAGCGATTCAGTTTTCTTGGCACCCTGTGGATCATCATCACTGCCCTTGCCATGTTCCACTGTCGTATCCTCGCTAGAGCCGTGGACGGAAAGACGTCGTAATGCGTCTAATGACGGGCTACTATCTCAAATGCATCGGAGAAATCCGCGCAGACTCTTGATGGGATGGCTTTGAAACGGAACGCTCGCCTTCAGGCGCGTGCTCCTCTACCAGGGCGGGCGCAGGATTCGCAACGTTGCGGTAGCCACTAACCCCTCGAAGAGCTCAGTTGAAATTATGTCGCGAATCGCGATGGATTGATTCAAAGCATCAACGGGAAGAGAACAATTCGATTCTACGAGTTCTCGATCGAGAACTCCTCAAGAAACAGCCGGGGCGAGTACCTTTCGAAACGAATTGAATCCAGGTAATCTCGTCGATATTTTCATTCGAGAAGACACACATGAGGAAGGATCCGTATCATTGCGATTAATTCATTGATCGATCCGAGGGAACCGCAACTTGAAGCTATTCAAACAAATCCCGCGCGCAGTTCCCTCTCCCGCCCTTTCCAACTCTTCTGCTTGTTGATGTTCACTACTACTGAGCGCTCTTTGTTGGGACCGGTGGCTGTCTGGCTGATCAAGTGACTGACTAGCTTCACATCATCAGAAACGATAAAAACATTGCATAAGTTATAATTTTTAGAGCTCGAAGTCCACCGCGCCTCGAGCTGCATCGCAATGGTGAGTGATCAATGAAAAACATGAAGGGGTTCAACAAGAGAAAAACGCGTGAATCAGCTCCGAAAAACATCTGCTTCCCTACACGGTCTACACGTCATCGCTTCATTCATCGCTCATTGAAAAGAACTTCTATTCATTTTATCGCTCCCGTCCAAGTTGTCGAAAGACAGATTCGGATTCTTTCTCGTTATCCTGGAAAGATCATTCGAGCAGAGAATGCAATCAGCGATTCCGAGACCTGAGAGGAATAGCTCCACCTGACGAGTGTGTGCATTTGTTTCAGACGACTGTGGTTAACACGGTGGACACGACTCATGAGGACATGATCGTAAGTGTTTGCCCTAGAGAAGCTTCCGTTCTTTTCTCTTCCCGTCCTTAGCTCGATGCTGATGAGCAGAAACATTCATGTCTGAGCAGAGCAAAGATTGGATTCCGTTTCGAAAGTGAAGCTTGGTGAGGACACCCTATTCTCATCCGGAGTCTTCTTTCTATTCTTCCAGCATGACTGTCAAATGGACTTCTACGGAGTCCGTTTGGCGACCTGTTCCTCGGACATGAGTGTGAAGATATTCGATCTCCGTGGTGGAAATCAAAAACTGGTGGCTGATCTCCGTGGGTGCGTAGCATCGAGCCGACTATCCTAAAGCTCCGGCACAACTCCTTGGATTATACTCTCAGCTAATTGCAGAGTCGTCTAAAATGATGTGACTTTTTCAGCCATGAGGGACCCGTCTGGCAGATCTCATGGGCACACCCAATGTATGGACCTCTCCTAGCCTCCTGCTCATACGATCGTCGAGTGATTTTGTGGCGGGAAACCAACGGTGTTTGGCAACAGTGGCATGAATTCAAAAATCATGACAGTTCGGTGAACGCGGTTCAGTTTGCTCCCTACGAGTTCGGATTGATGCTCGCTTGTGCCAGTTCAGATGGAACCGTCACCATTCTAAGTAGCAGCAACAATGGCGCCACGTGGGATGTCAACAAAATTACCGGTGCTCATTTGGTAAGCGTCATCCTAGAACCGTATCCCATTCCCTTCTTAAAGCCGATCATGTTACCCAGCACGCGAATTATCATGAGCCCTCAACAAGCTTCTTCACGAACTCGGACTGTCCATTATATTGGAGAGGCCTAGGTTGAATGAGTCAAAACGGACATTCACATTTTCGCAACAATTTTACAGATGGGCGTGAACAGTGTCAGCTGGGCGCCTTACACAGCTCCGTATTCTCTGTTCGGCAACGCGGGTGATCAGGACAGTCAACCAGCAAACAGACAGATGCGGCTTGTTACAGGAGGCAGTGATAACCTCGTTAAGATATGGAAATTCAAGTAAGCCATCGACTTTCAAGAAGTTTCGTAAACTGTTGACAAGCGGATCAAGAATCAGAGTTTCGCCTGCGTGGATATATCAGTCGATGGGTTGCCTGCGTTCGAATCAGAGGAGAAGAACGTGGGAAAATGAGAGCAAGTTGTTCACCTTTTTCGCGAGAGATTCTCTTTTATTTGAAACCGAGCCATGAAAAGACGAGCCGTTGAACGTGAAATGCCGCTGCTGGCAAACACGGACTTTCCACCGATGCATCAGAATTCTGATCGGCAAGTATGGACCGCGAGTTCGATCAGAGCTACTATCGAGCCCAGAATGATTTCGACGAAGATATGACGGTGGAAATTCAAGTGAAAAGCTTCCATGGTCAGGACTCGGTACCTAATGTCGTTTCTGTGTTTCTTTATCTCGGAGCGTCGCCACAACTTTATATGACCGCTTTCCTCGAGTCGGCGGAGAACCAGAGAGAAGTTTTTTCTGAGCGTACATCCTTTTTGCAACATGACAGTCTCGTACATGTTATTCAAACCGGTGATCGCGTTTATATAAGTATGTTTATGCGCTGGATCCCGTCGACCCAAATGGTACGCAGCTGCTGATTGTTCGTCCATGATGAAGTCGTTTTCACTCCCGCCAGCATAAACAGTGATTTTGTTGTTTTCCGGTCGACTGCCGAAGTCGCTCCGATGGCTCAAGAGTTTGCACAGCGCGTTATCTTGCGGACTCAGCTCGGCTTTGCGTCGCTTGATGGAGTTCAGTCCAACTTCGACCGAATCGATGATGTGAGAATAACCCCACAACTTCGTCTGAGGATATTTGCGAAGATGCTGGCTGACTCCTATGACGTCTTTGTAGGCGAATAGAATATTCGACGACATCATCTGGTCGAGAATATTGGCGCTGATATGAGTTGTCAGCACAATCACGGTTAAACGTAAAAGTGCCAGAACCACACAGATCTTCTTTCCCGGAACACGAACGTTGGACGCCATAGGCATCAGGATCAGCGCGACGAGCAGACTCAAGAAACTGCCTCTTTCCGACGATCTTCTCAGGTGCACGAAAATCGAGCAAATGATCGCTGTCAAGACGTACAGGTAGATTACCTCAGAATGCACGTTATCGAGCACGAACCTGCCGCTTGACGGGCTCCGGTGTACTCTATTCAGAAGCAACACATCTTCGATGGAAAAGACGTTCGTGCTTGAGAAAAACTGTTCTCTGCTCGCGTACAAGGTCACAGAGCCGATTGCGAAGAGCGATCTGCGTCTCATGAGAGCGTTCAGACCCCCGTCCCAGGAATGAGACAGATTCAAACGTCTTCCTGCGCTGAGCAGAGAGAGATGTTGTCCGTAGAACTCGTAGCGAGACGGTTGGAAACTGAACGACATGTTGAATCGCTCAGAGAAGACCTTCAATATTTTGTTGCAATAAGGTAGATCTCGTTCCCTCTTTGCTTCGGGGAACGGCGCGGAGTGATCCTCTGCAGGCTTGAAGATCCATTGGCTCTTTGGGACTCGGATGTGCACGTTCGTGTTTTTCGATGTCACTTCGACGACTTGACTGGAGAAATTCCGGAAAGGACCGCACTTGTTGCAAAGTTGCTTTGAAAAGAACGGAATCACCCGCTCGTCGAAGGAGTCTTTTTCGATCTTGAAGTTCTGTTCCTCGAGCTTTCCCTGTTCGTAGAACGCATCGCAACACCTCAAAGTCTCTTCGCGCTTTATTCGAGTGCTGCACAAGATTGCAACCCACGGATAGCACGAGCGAATCGCGTCTTCGATGTCTTTTTCTCCCGAAATGTTTCCCAAGAAAACCACAATGGAATTGAGCGGGTCGAAGTTTTGATAAGAATGTCGACTCCGATTTTCCGCGAAGATTTCATCCTGGATGAAATGACAAGGCTCATGTCTAGTGGTGAAGTAAACAGCGCCCGAGTTCATGAGAGGGACGTGCTGGAACTCCAGAAGTAGATGACGGCCGAAATTAGCCGTCGCTGCCAGGTGTTCTGTCAGGTTTAGAATGTGTACAATCACGCTACTCATCTTCTGAGCCCTCGCTGCACAGTATGGGGCTTTCCGTGGCAATGTGACATCCGAATAACATGGACGACGATCAGCGGATTTGCGATCGTTTGAGGTGCAATGACTCGACATAGTGTCGGATCGTTCAGTAGGCGCCGTCAATCGATCCAATGTGTTCTATGGAGGGAACGCTCATAGTAACAACAATCAGAGACTAAGGCCATTCTTTTCACATATATTCTTGCCTCGTAGCTCCATTCCTATACACGGGTTGTGAGAATTCAATATGGAAAAATTACGATACTATCTAGCTCCCGAAAGCCAGCTAACATTATATCTCGATCGCAGTGATACCCAACAGCAATGGGTCGAGGATCAAACGTTGGAAGCCCATCTTGATTGGGTGCGTGACGTGGCATGGTGCCCGTCAACGGCTTTCTCCAACTCGTCCATGATCGCATCATGCTCTCAGGACCGCAGAGTAATCATCTGGACATCCACCGACGGAAATAAGACCTGGAAGGGACAAGTGAGTGCGATTCGAATCCAATTTCCGATGTGGTTGACTAAGAGCTTGATGCGAATTTCCAATTTACTCTGGTTTTTAACATGATTTTCTTTCCCTCAACACAGGTTCTCAATATATTCGATGATGTTATTTGGCATGTGAGTTGGTCGTTGAACGGCGACATGTTAGCAGTATCAGGCGGCGACAACAAGATCACTCTGTGGAAGTGCTCCGCAGACCACAGGTTTGTTGATTCTCCTCTGCATGCCCTACTCGCTGAACCCCCTGTTCCTGAGAACTAGGCTTGAGACGGCACTCCAAATTCATCTGTTCTTTCTAGATGGATCTGCATCTCAGAAGATGGAGGACGCAAGGTCCGGGGGCACACCCCACATTTGGCGGAACGGGCTCTTTGAGTTCCACCAGAGTTAACCCGCACGTCGGCAAATACGTTCCCTCTTATTTAGTGATTCCTTCGCTATTCTAAGTATCCTCAATAAAGTCGAGTATTGTTCAACAGTGAATAGAAGGTCATGTATTATGTGAATCGATTTAATAATCGCTGAGCGTTTTCACGCGGGATACGGCATAGATTGCTTCTTTATGGTCTGTTGTCGAGGAATCGAAGAGCAGATTTATTGTTCACAGTTTCTCAACTTAGAGTTCGCGTGACGGTTTAAGCTGTTGAGGCGACTGTATCAGTTCTTGGCTGGTTCTCTCTTTGGATACAATCATGCTCGCGCAACATGTCATCATCCTTCACATCCTCAACGCGTCTTGGCTTCTAGAGAGTGAGGCTGATCCAGCTTTCTTCAGGAGTCGTTTCGCTAACTTGGCTCACATCAACAGCTCAACGATTTTCGTCGCAACGAGATTCCAGCCGTGTCTATTCAGTCGAGATTTGATGTCACTGGCCTCTAACAAACGTGGCTCTTACCGAAGATTCCAATATTCTAGTGCAACCGTAATTTTTGTGGGTGAAACGTAACCTGAGAGTCTGAGGGATGTTGTGAGATTCTGTTATCCATGGATAACTAGATTCTGTCGCGTGACGATAGCAGGGAAACCGGGCTCGGAGTGCTGCGACGCCTACATGATGAACACCAATCGAAAATATCGTTAATTCGCTCTGATATTTCGCGATTTCGACAGAGCTGAAAAACCGATTGGAAAATACTTTTTTGAAACGAGTCATTACGCTTGTGGGAAATGCGGACCTTGGAAAGATCTCAGCGGCAATCTTTTTATGATTACGTCTGAGGACTCCGTGATACGTTGTCGCGTACCTAGCAACGGATGGATCTTTCGACCCCATGAGGATTGGTCAGCCGCCTACCATGACGTGAGACGCGAACGGGAACTGCCTTACGGAAACCAAATCTTGAAAGTTCTCTCTCAGAAAATGAATTTCTCATTCCGGTTCGATAACAAGTTTCCGAGCGAGTATTATGGCAATGGATTTATGAACATTTCCTCGGTCAACGGAAGCACGATGAGGACGGCGGAATGGGAAGGGGCATTGGATGCGCTGTTGAAACGAGGAACGTTGCTCGCAATCGGATCAGTGTGGTTGTACCAAGAGAGGAATCAGTACTTCTCGAATGCAGGCGTTTTCTCCCAGACTCATATTGAGCTTGCTAATCACGTGGAAAGGATTCATTACGATAAGTGCTTCCTCCTCGACTCGTTGTCTTCGAGGGCTGTCGCTTTCTTCTTCATGATTGCTCTCGGCCCCTCGGTCTGGATTTGGGTCTTCGATCGAGGAAACTTCCTTGAAGTGTTAATTAACCTGATCGCAATGCCGGTAGCCCCGTCTAGGAAACTCCTTCCCGAGAAGCGATCCTGTGTCCTCCTCGCGTTCCGTATAGCGAACGTTTTCCTGAGTATTCATTTGACACTCATTGTCATGGAGAAACTGACAACGCCTTATTATCGATCCCTCTTCTTCGATTTACGCCAGGTCAGGGATCACATTCGGCGTCATCCGGACAGCAGGATTTGGGGCAAAGAAGACGAAATCGAGACGATCAGGGAAGGACTTCAGGGCTCCTATCTGGTTTCTAGTGTTCGGAGCCAGATTCTTAATGAAATCCTCAACAAAAGTGCCTACTTCTCCGACTTGCCTTCGCATAACAAGCTCGCCATCTTCGCCCGTCAACATGTTTCAGATTTCATATTTGAGGAAACCAAGGACCTCGCCTACCATACGAATCTGCAGCACCAGAGGAAATTCCTGCATTCAGTAGCGGCGGTGAATTCACTCTATGAGACTGTTTATCTTCAGAAGGGGTGTTCGGTTCGATTTCTAATTTCGAAAATACTTCGGCGTCTTACAGAAACCGGCCACATACATCATTGGCGAAGAGGGAAGACTCTGAGGAAGCACTCTCGACATTTGACCTACTCAGTTATCGATGCGGAATCTATGACGGGAATCGGAAATCACTTCTGGTGGCAGATGATATTTGCTGTGACCATTTTCGCGATCGAGTTAGCCATCGATGAGTGTATCAACATGTGGCGGTCTCGAATTTCAGACGATGCCCAACCTGAAGCGAAGAGTATACTAGATTCTTGAACAAGGGTCCCCACGAACGGGATCTTTGCCACCGAGGAAGGCGTGAGAGAAGTTTGTCGCAGTCCTGGACCCTGTTCACGGATATCTCATGCGAGGTATTTCTCTTCCTCCCGAGATTATGTTGCGGCAGCGCTCCACATTCCCTCTGTTTGATACAACTTCCGTTGGCGCCCGCTTCGAGGAATAGCTTCACCATTGACTCAGTTTCAGCGACATGCCTGAGAACAGGAGTCTGTAGTCGTTGCACATAGATATGGATAAAATCTGGGTGTTGTAACCTCACTCTCGTAAGCGAATCAGTCGTCTCCTATGCTTGTCAAGTTGCGCATGGACGAATTTATCGTTTAGCTCTTTGACCCGAGTGATCTTCCCCGGCCGGAGCAATCAGAGCAAATGTTCGTTATGTTCGAGTCAATCAAATCGATACTCCACTGTATTTTAGTATAAGAAAGGACAGCAGTGCTCGTTTGGGAACAAAATTCACAAATATATCAACGAGTTTATTCCTCGTTACAAAATTGAGTGGTTCACAAGGAAGAAACATTCTCACTCTGACAGAGTTTCAACGACGACGAGCATCCATGATCATGTATACAGCTGAGAGAACAATCTGAGCACCACAAAGGAAGGCGATCAAGTTCTCGTGTGAATTCGGCTCGCTTCCCTGTGTGAGTATCGTGGCCATTTTGAGCCCTGCAAGCACTATTGCAATCCAATGCGCCGATGTGCTGAGTTTTTTCGGGAAGACGACTTGATACCCTGCCAGCATCATCGCGAACAACAAATAGAAATAGTTCAGAACCGAGACCGCGTATGCATGGCTGAGGAAAACTTTGTAACTTGGCTTGATTTCCAGGTAGCTCATGAGTACCACAACGTCTAATAGATACGCTGCCAGGCTGGTAACGAACGCTGCGAACACAAGATAGAAAAGCGTATTCGAGCGCGCATCTACGGCGAGTGAGGTGCCGCTCGTTGTTGTAATCATAGCTTTTCATCGCATAGGTCACAAAGACGGGGCTTCAAATTCGTTATTTTCGATCATCGATGATTCTCATTCGTTTCGGATTGATTGGCACTGGAGTTCTGAAAGCCATTCGCGGAAGTCGATTCGAGTTTCGGGAAAAGCCATTCGAGTTTGTTCCATCATAGCTTATTTGAATAAACTCTTCGCAGCTTTCTCGAGGGATCCCGTCGAGAGGTCTTTCGAGATGGTATTTCCGGTGCAATGAGTACGTTACCCCTGACTGCTTTCTGAGCAGTGGGAAGCTTCATAAGAATGAACTTCGAACTTTCAGGCTTTCCTCCCGGCCGAAAAATCAAGACAAATCGTAGCAAAATTGTTCAAATATAAGTTTTTATTGATGGTATCTAAGATTTCGTGAATCACGGCAGTATACAATGCCAGAAAGTATCGATGAGCCGAATAGTACACCAGAATGAGAACCTCACCGGAGAAGCTCCCGATTTCTCGTCTGAAGTTAGCAATCGTGAGTTCCTGATTTAATTTCATCAGTAGAAAGCAGAGATGACTTTATCTTATGTTACATTGTGACTAGATTGAAGCAAAGTGTTCACCCTGTCAGTTATTGCACGGACGCCCGCCTTCTGACTAGAGTCAAAGGAATGAAAACGGTCACCATGTATGAATATCTGTATAAGTGAGTATAACACCTCTTGGAATTCTAGCACAGGGTCGGTGAAAATTCTCCAGCCTAGCCTGAATTGTGGACCAAGTGCAGGCTTCGGGGTCTCAGCTTCCTCCCAAACACCCCCAAGAGCAACCAAAAAGCAGATAGCATTTTCCGAGATCCGAATGCGTTTTTAGTGAAGCATGGAAGTTCAGGCTTTCATCATTATCTATACTGTATCCATCAATACACAGTAAACCTCCATCGATATATATGAGCGGATTGATGTCGAGGGTGATCTAATCGAGAAAGCCGCTACGTGGGGTCGCGAAGTTGGTCATGTGGAATCGCACATCGGGCTACATTGTGGCTCTCGCAGTTTGTCATGTGGGGGTCATATAAGGTCATGAAGGCGGATATAAGCCAGGGCAAAATACACGAGAGGTGACAAAATCTAGGTTCTACTGTAGATCAAGGGATAGATAGATTGCTGGATAGATGATGCCTGAATTCCTGAACTCGCTGGCAATGCGGCATCAGTCATCAACCTTTCTTGAATCGAGTAAGATCAATATATCCAGAACTGGTACTTGATGAATAATGCCTGAACTTCCAAACTCTCGTGATTAGACCAATGAACGAGTGTTGACCACGACCTTGTCCTCATTCGTAAGGATCCTCAGCCACAGCGCACCGAGGCTCCGAGTTTACCGACCACTGATCTAGCATCTAGCAGGTACGTTGTATTGTTACGCACTCCAATCTCCTGCTAGCAATTTCCGCGAAGAGTAATTGATATCAAAATACTTTTCTGCATAAGCACTTTCGCCGTTGGTTAGGAACTTGTGAAGAAATAAACGATGGGAATGCAGGGTTGAGCTTCAAGCCCTCTCTGTGAGACAGTCCATAATATTATTGAGACTTTGTTTCTTTTCCGACTCGCTGAATTCCTTGTAGTCTTCTGTGTTGAACAAAGCGATGAGACTCGTTGTCTCAAAAAATGGAAACTTCTTATCCAGCGACGTCATCGAATTCAGGACGCTCTGTGCATTTTTCTTGAAGCGATCCGTCTGCGGCACTAGCGATCGCACGTGCTCAAGGTGGCACAAAATGGTCCCTAAACCGAAGTCAGGCCCAATTTTCTCAAGCTGAATGCGCTCCAAACTTTGGCTGAATTGCACTAACAAACTGACGTAAAAATAGACGTTCGGCACGCACGTGTTCGGAGCCATGCTGTCGCAATTATCAAGAAGGAAGGAGATTTCCTGGCGTAATTTCGTTTCGAAAAGCAGCGCTAGATTGGTGTTCTTCTGCCTCAAATCCAACCAGAGCGTTTTCTTCGAAGTGACAGCCCCGGACATGAGGCCCATCATCACACACTGGAATCCGAAGAGGTCTCCGAGAGCGGACTTGATCTCCGCGGCGATCTGAATCCATTTCGTAAGTATCTCAAGTGCGGCTCCCTGATTTTCCTTAATCACAATCGAAGCTATCACCAGCAGTTTAAGGTATTGAGCTCTCTCGAAAAGATGTTCTCTCAGTTTGTCCCCATGCGACAGCGTGAGCACTTCGAGGGCACTCTGAGCTCCGAGAGCACATTCAATCTTCGTGTCCAACTGAAAGAGTCTCACGTGAACCAGAGTCAAACTCCGAGCCAGGACTCTCGCTCCGGTGTCTCGCAAATCTTTTTGTATCTTTCGGAGCTGACATTCGTTGATTCCGCAGTTGCTGAATTCCACCGAATCGAAATTCAGCTCACCCATCGATTCATCCACCGTTCGGAAAGGAGTTTTCGAGTACTCCTTGCGCAGTATCCGCCGCTCCTTGATCTGCGTGCAGTTGTAGTTCCGCTCGGGCTTTGGTGGAGGGAGAGCATCCACGTGCACACTGAGACTCACTTTCCTGAGCACTGGCTTCGAGATGTGAGCTCCTGATCGTTGTGTAATCGGTTGTTTGTTGCCAACATAAAATGTGACTAGATCCGCAATCGTGTCGAATAAATCGTCCTCTAATTGATACTGAACTCTTTCGTACAATGTGTTCGGTAGGATATACACGCGGTTGATGATGAAATGTAGTTTTGTTCCGGCATGCTGGCACGATAAGACGTAGTCGTTCACTTGAGAGAGGCAATCACGCACTAGAAATTGTCCGTTGATTGTGAGAAGCGACTCGGCGACCGAACGAGGTATTGGACCATGGTACCATCCATGGCTTCGCAAATCCGACGATGGAAGCCGCAGCTCTTCCTCGAGGCTCAAATGCATTCCTGAAAACAAGATCAGAATCAAACTCTGTCAAGATGAGCGCAGCGGCCTGGGTCAGTGGTTCGCGGAAAGCGATGGGACACACCCGTATCGATGGAATTCAACATTCAATGTCGTCCACGATGAAGGGAGTGCGCTGAAACTTGACTCACTATTCTCAAAAGAGATCAAGTTTTTCAAGAGGAACAATCAGCACTTGCGAATCGATAGGCTAGGACAATGAATCGCGCATAATTCACTGTCAACTGTCACTATCACTGATGTGAGTGCGCTGGCCTCACAGGGTCTGACCATGAGTCAGCCAACAGCCTCAGGCAATTCAACTTACCGTCGCTCGGAGCCGGTCACATCGTGAACAGGGAGTCCATGAATTTCGCAGAAGTTTTCAGCGTGTGAATAATCGATTTTCCGTCCACGACATCCTACGATGCGGAGACTATCGCGGTAGCCCGAACACGGCGGATTTTTCTCGCTTGTTTTCAAAACAGGAAAGGTGCGCGAGGGAATAGATATGCAACTCCAAGGAACGGGAGTCCAGCGGAACGGCAGCCCCGGTCGTGCGGGAGGCACGGGCTTCCTTGTGGTACGTGAGATGAGGGATCCAGATCATAAGTTCGAACGGCACGGGAGGAACGAGTCAGCGAAAATGAGGACATATGATTTTAAATGCCAAACAGAATAATCTTTGACAGCAGACCACCAAACTCATGACGATGATGACGATGATCTCTGCTGAAAAGATGCGAAACGTGCGAATTTTCGGACTTTTCCACCTTCTTCTATGGAGCGCTAGACGACAAAGAAAAGAGATGATAATGTTTCTCTGAGATTCGAAATCTTGGACAGTGTTGTTATCGGACCCTCCGCCGAATCTTTCATGGTCCTTTAGCATGTTTTAGAATCTGTAAAAACCAAGTTGCTCGACTGCACGATCCAAAGATGGGAGGAAACGATTGATTTGAATAAATCCTATCGTCTGGCTACAGAATCGGAATCAAGCGAGCATCCAGGATCCTTCTCCACGACAATGGGAGCTCAAATCAGGTATCGGTGTCCCGACAATATTTGTCCTGAGAACCGTTGCCATCTGTACTCATCACAAAGAAGCTCGGTTGATCATGCATATCATGAGTTTTTCAGAAAAAGCTTTCAGAACTGAAGGCAAACTGGTTTCTCAAAGAGATTTGTCCGATGTTGTTCTTCGAAAAATGAGGAGGGAGAATTTACCCATCATTACACATCGTTGGGGAGATCTAGGAGGCTGACCCTGGATTGGCTATTTTCGACGCTACATAGTGCGCGCTTTCATCTTGATTCAACAAATTCTTTTCGCCCCATAACTTTCTATAACACGTATGGCAGCCGTCGCAATCCATCTGTAGGCAACTCGAGGGCTTCAATGGAACAAATATGTATCTGCTCCTCGATCGCGCGTCTCAGCTCACCGCATCAAACAGGGGTGCACGGTAAAGTCATGCTGCATCTCGAGAATCCGTTCCTGTTTGCATAGTCGACCACTAAATATCCGTGCGAGAATCCGAGTCCTAGTGAAACTCCAACTCATGTCAGGGGGAGTCAAGGCTCATCGCCGTCAATTTACTCTGTCATCCGATTTCTATGCTGACAAAATCGTAATTTTCCCCGAGGTTGTTTCATTCCGCTGGCCATCGAACGAGTATTGGTATAGAACGGAATTCCAGGAAACTAATGAATAATGGTAAGTTTGCTCGAACTTTCCAGTCATAGCATAGAGGCGTTTTTGAAGTTGACAGCCGCCGAGGGCTGGTCTGGAACTCACGTGAACTTATCACTTCAGGAGTGAGAGAATGAATCTTGAATCGACTTCAACGCTTATTCCTTCGCCGAGTAGAGAGGGCATCTTCTGTGTTTCCTCTCCCGAGCCGGAGAAAGTGACTGTCGCCAGCCCTCGTCAGGCCGGGACGGTAGTTGGAGACTCGGCTTCTGAACTTCCTCAAGACCCTCAAGACAACCGATGAAGAAATCTGTTTTGTGCATCAAATGAACTCCGTACAGAGGATTGACGAGCACTGCCTATAGCAAACAAAATCGTACCCGACAAGAATTGCGAAACCTCAAGAGAAGCTGAATCTTTCTTGGGGGAGGGTCACTCTTCAATTCACACGCTCGGTTTCCTTACACTCACGGAATCCAAGAAAGGTGAAGTTGGAACGTGTGATTCCGTTTCACCTGGGAGCTCAACGGATCTAGACTCCGCGATGGACAGGGAGAGAATCGTGAACTCTGTGAGCAGGGGACACAATAGCGAAGCTCCTGTTGGCAAGTGACGTATCTCCAGACACCGTTTCAACTTTCCTGAACGCGATCTGATTCGGAGAATGGTTGAAGAAATGCCAACCCTTATCGGATGCACCTAGAATCGCCCAAATCCATCCCCTCACAGCCCGAAATGGATTCCTACCTGAATACTTGATAACGGACGGAATTCTCGAGGTGCCCGGAAATACGAGTCAGGCCTGTCCGAAAGGAACAAACGAGTGTTCCAGCTTTGTGACGAGGAAAATGATTCAAGATTCAATTATGCTGGTTTCGTGTGCCAAATTCTTTACATAAAGGGCCTTAACAACATGCCCGCGCTCAATTGAGTAGTCTGCGCCTGTGCCAGGGGTGGAGAATTTCAATATTGATATACAAATCATCTGACGTGCTGGAGTAGCATGATGATCCTTTCAGAGAAACCAGGAGGGGTCATGTACCTATACCAATTATGGATTTCAGTTCAACTTTTTTCGGCTGTTTTTGCTTTTTCCATAATTTCACATTTCGAGTGTTCATGACGCTCATTTTCAGTGCTTAGAAAGCTCATTTTGGGTTCTTGAAAGCCTTGGGCTAAAAGTGCTTGAAACGCTTATTTTTGAGTGCCTAAAAAGCTCACTCTTGAGTGCTTAAAGGTACGACCTCTACTGATATCATTGAATTTGCGAATGCATCAATGCAGTCGATTTGAATGTTGGATAACGAAGCGAGGAGATGTCAAGTGACAGCGAAAAGCCGAAGTCGAGGCTTCAATCATTCCTTAGCTTCTTCGAGCTCGCCTTGGCTCTCGGCATCGTTGGGACATGCTGCATCAACAGCGGAGGAGGTGCTGTTATGCTTCTATGCTCGATCGCATTTTTTTGTGCGGTGATCGGGATTCTCGTTCCCGTGCTTGACACTTGTTCCTATCCGACGGTTTCCTCGTTGTTCATGACTGTTGTTTCCGTTTTCGCCACATGCATGTATTTCGTTACCTCTCTAGCAGTTTATAGATCGAGCGATCTCACTGCGACTCTGTCGCTTGCCGCAACCGGGGGATTGGGGGCGTCAGCCGTCCACGTGAGCAACATCTTCGTCCGGTATTGCGGGGGCTAACCATGAAGGACCAGATGGAAGAATGGAAGAGCAATTTTGACACATTGTGAGCTTCGGATGAATAAATGGTATCGTGTTTTCATGCACACATTTCCTGGTTCTGGTACAAACAGGATCCCGTATCACTCATTGCTCAACTGAACGAAGCAGCTAGGGATGAGAGATGGGCCCTCGTTTGAAGTATGTCTTCAACCCTCCATGTATCCATCAGAATCCTCGAAAGTTTCGAACGACGCTTCGTCGTAGTATTTGAATCCAAGGTTAGAACACACTCATCCGTTTTCGAACTTCTGTACACCCCTCTTATTTCCGAGGACCTGCAGCGCATCCATGAAACTGGAGAGTTCTATGTAGGGAGCGCTGGCTGATAACTCGATGCAAGTGCGACTCCTTCCCGCCAGCGCAAAACAAAACCATTTCTTGATCGATTTCTTGATCATTCGGAATACCCTCCTGAAAACAAATCGATCTTCTGCGAAAACTTGCGTATCGGCACTGAGCTGAGTGCGGATCGAGCGGTTGGTGCATAGAGACAATGCGCGCACAGGGTCCCTGGAATTGGATTCGAAGCGGAGCTTCCGGAAGAGGCGATCGGAAAAAAGGATTAGTCATTTCTGTTTGAGCTCATCCATTCACGGAGAGGTCACCGGTAGTTTTCAAGCGTGAATCTGTTGAAAGTCTAGAGCCAAAAGCTGAGTCCGCTCTACGCTTGCCTTCGTTTAAACAGGCGGCTTCTCGTTTTGATAGGTAATGGGGACCATGAGTGCCGGAGAGGCCAGAATGACTGTTGGTGAGGATGAAAGAATTCCGGATTGTCCCGACCAACGTAGACTGTATTGAAACGCGTAATATGGATTTCGAATTGATCACGGTAAATGAGATGACATTCTGATGTAGCGATTCCCTCAGACGCTCAGACAAGCTTCAAAACCTCTCTTTCTCTGGAAATCGATGAGTTCGCTGAGATTTTCGGAGTCGAAGTCCGTCGAGTGACCATCCCACCAACGTTTGATCAAAGCGACTGCCTCCCCAAAGATAAGCCCTGCATTTGTTTCTTCAGTCGTGTGACAAGCGCCAACGATCGAAGCTGTCATTCAGCGCCGGATTCGGTTCGAGAGCCCAGCTCATCCTCCGGACCCGGGGAGGTTCGGTGTGATGCTGCCAGCCGCATAGCAAGCTGTGGGGTGTCGCACGCGACATCTGGCCTCGTGTGTCGTCACAGCCGGTTCACCTCTCATTCATTCAGTTTTAGCTCGATCCACTCTTCTGGCTCGGCCTCTCCGGCGTCGTTCCTTCAGTCCCCGCGTGCCATTCCCGTCCCTTCGACATGGCTTCGTGGCTACTTTCCCCAACGACTCGACCCCTACCCTCCGCGGCACTGTCATGGCGGAGATACAATCAATGAAATCCTCCGACATGAACTGGATCTAACGATTCAGCTTCGATCTCGGATGTATCCGAGCGTTGGGTTGCTTTCATTCGAGCCGGCCGTGGGTAGAATGGCTCGGCTGGCTGACGCTGCAACGGAAAATTCGAATGTTCGATGTCTGAACAATGAATTTGAGAAGAAGAGCGAACGCGACAATCCAGCTCAATGTGCACAAATCATCTCCGATGAGATAAAGAACGGCTGAAATTCCTGGAATGGATCAACCGGATTCGTGGCACATTCGATAGCTTCAGCTCGTCGAGCTGATAGAACAACTTCCTGGTGGGAAATCTGGAATCATTGATCTGGTTGAACAATGTTGTAATTCGATCGTCGTCGACAACAGTTCCGTCCCGAGGTTTTGTTCTTGGCTTTACTTCAGATGAGAATTTCAAAGGACCGACAGGCTACGGTCACAAGAGTTTGGTTCCCGGTTGGACAGCGATCGATTTGAGGATGTGAGCGAACGTGGACGAGTACCACGAATGAGCTCCGAGTGCGAGGTGCTCCAATTTCGAGCAAACGCGACGGTCGTGTGCGGCAAAGACTCGACTCACTTGAGGGACCTGCTGTACCTGCGATTGCTAGTGTGCTCGATGTCATACTCTCGGTTTAGGCCGCTGGCTGGCTGGCTGACCGACCGGCCTTTCGGTCGGTCGGCTGGTCGGCCAACCGGTCGGCGATGAGCGAGCCAGCCAGCCAACGAAGAAACCAGGAAGAGAACTCGGCTGTAGTTGCTGTACCGGCATTTGGCTCACCCGCTGGCTAACTCTGGTGGTTTCTGGCTCTGTACGACAGAGGTTTGTCCACCTTGAAAGCAGCTGAGAGCCGAGCCGACTTGCGACCAGTTGAACGAGTTTTCCGAACAAGTCAGCCAGCGGTAAGTCAGGATGAGCTTTCAGAAACTGTCGCGGTGGATTTTGCATCGAACTTCATCAAGTTGGCGGCCTGGAGGAGGTTATGGAAGAAAGTCCGAGGCGACCGTGTTTCAAGCACTAGCAGTACTTGCACATCCGGACTTCAAAGGATTGAAGCAAGCGCTAGACACAGGTTTCATTGCCAGCTAGCCTTCAGATTCCCGAAGTTCAGTCATGGATTCCAACTGTGTCTTGATCACGATGGTTGCCGGGGACAAACCAGCTTCAAAACTCAGTTTATAGCAGAACAATCCCAGGTTCTGGAAGCTCTGATTTCACACTTACGCGACGCATAACTCGGGAAACGTAAAAACGTCAGGATTCCCAAGTTAGTATGCTTTAATCATATCGAGCGGAGCTTTCCAAGCTCTTGAGTTGGAAACGAAGTATCTCGTGATGATTCGATTGAGAGAGTGAGAAACGTCAGAAGCTTGGTGCGAAACCTGTGTGGGAGTCTCAGACGATACACTTGATTATTAAACACTCCGAATGAACCCTTCGGAGCCAAACGGGCTTTTGCATTGACTCTGGTCTCACCTATAGATGATATCACTCAATCAAAATCTATCGCGGTGAGCGGATTGATCCCAAGTTCTCGGAACCAACTGTTCGCATAGAAAGTAGAGGAGATAAAACCAAGGCGGCTGACAACCCTCGAGGAACCGGAGGACAAACGAAGAGATTGACGGTGATAAGAGGAGACGGTGGACCAATGGATAATTTGACGTAACGACTGACCGAAACCTGACTAGACGAATAGACGGACGAACGAATGAACGAACGGGCACTCGATCGGCCAGGAGCCGTGCAGCCAAACGACTCACAGAATGACGGAGAGAAAGATACACACTCAGAGAACTAACGGCAACAGTTGTTTTCCTCCTCTGATGCCATTGCCGCCAGCCGCTGCGCCGTTGCTACTGCCTTGCTGCGACTGTTACGACGTCAGCTACGAGAGATCTCTCATCCATCCGGATCTCCGTTGTCGTTGGTTTGTTGGTGCACTACCGATGGAGCCGTGTGCGCTCAACGCCCGATCGAGACTACGTGCATGCGTGCGTGTGTGGGTGTGGATGTGTTTTGAATCGAGAACCGGTATCCAGAGGTAGTTTGCAGCCGACCTGCCGACCGGAAGGTAAATCAAGCCGACCAACAACAAACAAACTACTCGAGGAAGCAACTGCGCGAGCAGGCAAGACCAAGGCAAGCGATCGACAAGCTTGCCAACCATCCATCCATCGAGAGCAAGCAAGCAACCGAGCGAGCGACCAACCGACTAAGCAACAAACAGAGCGCAGGATGGATGGACGGACAGACCGACCGACCGACCATCTGAGCAGCAGCGGCTGCAGCGCCGAGAGAGCGAGAGATCGACCATCAACACACAACTGTTCGCCGCTGTTATGTTCTCGGTTCCTGAGAGCCAACCAAGCAAGCTGCCTGCTTGCCTGCCCGCCTGCCTGCCTACTCTGACGGTCGTTCGGGCGGTCGGCTGGCTGGTTGCTGCTGCTGCTGTGTCGGATGGAGGCGGCGGCGGTGGCGGCCGCGGCTGTCGTCGTAGATTTCTGACAACAACGGTGCTGCCTACCGAGAGACTACGTACGAACCTACCGAGGCCGAGCAGCAGTGGCAGCAGCGGCACACTTCCCGAGCGGCAAATGATCCAACCAACCAACCAACGAACCAACCAACCAGTAAGGCTGGCTGGCTGGGTGGCTGGCTGGCAGCCTGGCGGAGGCCAGTTACTCAGGCAGCAATTGATTGCTTCGTGGCAGCGAGCGACTCTCCAATATTTTGAAGCTGTTCAGTTCGGAATAACCCACATAGCGAAGTTCGGAAACAACAGTGATCTCGATCAGCTGCTTCTTTTGTTGAAACGGTCCCGCGTTAGTTTTGACGGATTTTTCTGCGTGCTTCGAACAATGAGTGGATGGCTGCGCGCATTCAGCTGCTGAGCTAGCGGTACTTCATCCGCGCACGAGGATTTCTCGCTAAGTTCTTTGCCACCGCCACGACCGCGACTCCCGTCGGCTGTGGCATCGATTGTTGCTCTGGTGCTCTCCGAAGACGTGTATTTCAAAACGAGCGGAATTGACCGCGTCACTCGCCCGATAAAGTGCACGAGAAACTGACTGAGAATCGAATGTCGGGCTGGAACACGACGAAAACAGAACCCGGCGATGGTTCGGAGATCGCGTTGGACAACTTCGATTCATTTTGCGACGACTTTTTGTGCGAATTCGCGCCGTCTGTTGTTCGCGTTCGTTGTGAAATTGATGCCATGCTACCAACCAGTGCTTAAGTTCCCTCTTTGTTGTGGTCCATCTCGCATGTGATGTGTTAGAACTACGATGCCGTCAAAAGTGGAAAAGGAAGCTTCATTTGAGGTGGGTTGACATCTAATGAACGACATCGGATTCCTCATCAGTAATTTATGGGAATCTTCAAGATCTTCATCTGAGCGGAGTTTGAAATCTGGCGCAGTGTTTACAATATATCCCGTGGGTGTGAGTGCTTCATGGGCGCTCCGAGGGGACTGGCTGCGATCTCATTGTCACTTGGTCGTCACAACCACCTGCTGCAGGGCGACATAGGAAACTCTTGGCGCAAGTCCTCATGAAAGGCTATTTGGCCGTTTTTCCGATTTCGTGATCGTGTTCCATCAAATGGATGATTTTCGCCTTTTCCGAGAATTAGCACAATATTCCTGGGTGCGCTAAATCAACGAATCATCAGCACGAATAAAGAGCGGTGAAAGTTCCAGACTTTTGGGATTTTCGTGGGTTTCCTATGGCGAACAGCGGATGGCTGAAGTGAAGGAGCCAAGGCAAAATATTTGTTCAGTGTCTCTGTCCGGGATTCGCCCGATCTCCGCAGTGTTATACCTGGCCTAGGCTGAGTTGGCTTGCCTTGGCTCGCTCGGCAACGGTGGACGCTGTTGTCGGAGTCGACGGCTGGTTTGTTTGCTGGTCTGCCAACTGGTCGCCCGCCTGCCTGCCCGCCCGCCCGACTGCCTACCTATCTGGATAGCAAGCTGGCTGGCTGGCGGCCTGCCTGGCTACGTCTAAAGACGTTTCCTACCGCTGCCACTACTCCTGTTGCTGATATTCCGGATGGCTCTAGTTGCGTCGAATGGATTGCTGGCAAGCTAGCTGGTTCTTTCCACGTAAGTCGAGGGGGCCTGTCTGCCCAGACAGCTAACCTGACTGCATGTTCGGCCGTTGGTCGGTGCGTCCGCTCAGCTGAGCTCATGAGTTCATCAGGCTATGGGATGTCTGTGAACGACTAAACGGCTGACCGCCCGAGAAACCGACCGACCAACCAGCCAGCTAGGCAGCCGACGGACGAGTCCGGTTTCATCGGCCGTTTGGCTCGCTCCGAGCAGTCAGATCTCCGAGGATGGTTGTTAGTTGTTTCTCAATTGCCCGTTCATTCGCTTGAAGAACTGGCTGCTGTTCTTAGGACCAGACGCTCGACAAGAAAGCGAACGCTGTGGCAAAATTACATGAAAGAGCAAGGATAGCTCAATCTGTGTCGTATTGTGCTCACAGGTAGGCGTTTCCATTATCCACCGCTAGAAGTTCGAGGGTCGCTCCCTAATTAATGGAGAGCCAGATAAGACTAGCGGTCTCGATTTGATTTTCATTCCCTCATCCGACGAATTTGTGAACGAGACGTCCAAAGTATCTTGAAGAGTACTCTTTCTAGTTCGAGCTCCTCGAGGTCGCAGCCCAAACCGCAGATCCGACGTCAGCGGTCGGAAAAGGAACGGAAAAACCTTCCACAAAGTCGAAATTCCACAAACCTCCAATGTTGCGTCTACGATACATTCGTATCCGCGGTCTGGCCATCGCCGTGAATGGTGGAGGACGCTACGGACACCTCAATGTTCCATGAAATCTGTTCTTGAAGATTCTCTTTTATTTTGGAAAGATTCGCAAACTTATTCCCGGAAGTCCTTAGAGAACTCAACAGAAAGACTCCGAACCTGAGAGAATCGTCTTTGGAGCGGTTCGTCAGCGATCACGAATCGTGATATTCTGAGGATCTGGATGCAAGAGATCATCCAAGTGACGTGTGCCTGTCTGGAGAATCTCTGAATGAACATACGGCTCGGCTCGGTGAGGAATCACTCTTAAGGTACTTGAGCTAAGCTTCACAACTCCGTTGACTCTCGAACAAAAGTTCTTGAGCTCGATCGGATCGTGTTGCGTTTGAAGTTGACCGATCCGTCCGACGAATCCAACATGGTAGGCCCGCTATTCCTGGTTGAAATCCTTGGAACAGCGAGGCAGTTCGATGTTTATCTCAATCACTCCGCGAATAACGCAACACCTAGACTTGAGTGTACTTGAGTAGATGTAGAGCGTTTCTGCAATTCCATCCCGCGAGTCAATGAGACGTAATGAAGGCTTTTAGATCGTTGAATGCGCTTCATAGTATGACCAACGCAAAGCGACTCGAGTGGCTCCCTGAATGCCACAGAATATGAGCAGGTTCGAATTTCCGTGACATGGGGCATTTCCGATTGCCGCGGGTTTGAGTTTCCGTGTCTCCAGCGCGGGAACTTCTCTCCTGAACCGAATCTTTGCTTTTAGCGCGGAGAACAGGTACACGCACTCGGTTTCGAACATGAGAGTGCCAAGGAATATTCGTGGAATCTCTGTCTGGAGTAGGGAAGCATCGTACGGGTACCGGGGAGTCCATTGAGAGACCGTTTCTTTCTCTCTTTGTGAGTTAGAACGTCTCTGCCATCTATCTGCCGGCGGCGACGGCGTTACTGGCCTGGCAGCATCTGATCCTCGCTAGCTTGAGCGACTCGGTTCAGATGCCAACGATACTTCTTAACGGCTGGCAATCCAATTTGTAGTCGAACATCAACCGAGTTCGGTCAGATGTTCGTTCGTTCGCTCGCTCATTTGTTCGTTCGGTACTGGTTGAGTGCTCCCCGTCGCGATAGCGGTAGTTCTCCTCTAGGCGGCCGTATGTCTAAGCTGTGTTTATCGTCGTCGTCGTCGTTGCTTCAACTGTCCTGGCTGTATTCGGAGTAACGGTCCCCCGATTGAACCAAGCCAGCCAGCCAGCCAGCAAACCAGTCATAGGGTGACTGAGCGAGGGACCGGCGAGTCAGGAGCCAGCCAACAAGCTAGCCGGGCAACCAAGCCACGAACCAACCAACCAACCAACCAACCAGCTGAGCGGTCCACGAGGAGAGTGGTCGTCCCCATTCGTTGCTCCGAGCACCAGGGGGAGTTTGACTGGAGTTCAGAGGGAGAGGCGCCCGGTCGCTTGCTGGCTGGAGCTGGCTTCGGGTTGAGGGACAGACCGAGCGCCTGGCTGACAGGCCCACGAATCCAAGGATTCGCCGCCGATCGGCTCACCGACGACCGACCGACCGAAAGAGAGACCATAGTTCAACAACAAGCTCACGCAGTGCCATCAGGAGTAGCCGTTCAGGGATGTTGCTTACTTGGCTCAACGTCCGGAGAAATAGTGACCGGCCAGCCAGCCAGTCAGTCAGTCGAGCAACCAAGCAACCAGCCTCACCGAGCGTCTGACGGACCGAGTGACTGACTGGCTCACAGTCGGACAGACACTCCTTAGAGAAAGGAGCTCCTACGGTCGACTTCTGTTCCGGAGAGCGTGCCAGTTCTAGAACAGATAGACGATTCGCGCAGCGCGCTCCGGACTCCACCGTCAAATCCTAGAAAATATGAAACAACAAATCAAGTGCCTCAAAGGTTGACTGTGCTGTGTTCATGACGGATAAGCAACAGATCGCCTACCATACCTGGAACATACGGGCACCTACTTCCACATGGTGAGTTCTGTACGGTCGCACTGGCAAAGTTCTGCGTTTTCGTTCCAAGTAAACGCGTTGATCGTGTCCGCTGCTTCCGATTTTGGCTCGTTACCGCTCTCGGAGGAGAAGCTCGGGTTTTTCGTTGTTTTAGAAACCTCAGTGTTGGAAATCTCTTGTCCTCATTCTTTTTCGTACTGTCAGAGTACTAAATGTGTGTTGTCCAGTACATGTGGTTCCCTTCCTCTACGATATCGGATTCAACAAGCTTGCAGTTTTTGGGATGCCCACGTGCCCGAGTTTGAGCAAGTAAAGTATAACTGCGATGATGAGCGGAAAATGGATTTGTTGTCCAAAATGTCTGCTTCGGACACGGTTGTCAGCCTCCGAAAACGTCGTTCTCGAGAGTGATGTCCACAGGTTGTTCGCTTGGTGCTTCGCTGCGCGTTCGTTGTTCATCATCTGATTCAGCCGATCACGTTATTCCTTCGGCAGAGGAGACGCCATTCCCGAGTGCTCTCAGTGAGTTCGCCTCATCGAGGACTGTGGGTGTCATGAGCTTGGAGAAATTCGGTGATCGATCCCTAAAAAGATTTTCGCTCGCATTTCGATTGTACAGTTTTTTGACGACGGGAAATTCTTTCGTTGATTCCACTTCTCGTGGAGATCCGATCTGTTTTTCAATGCGAGATAAACGACGTGGTCATCGTTCTGAGTCTAAATTGTGCAGAACAAAACGCCCGTTCGGCGCCGGCCACATCGTTTGCCTGACTGGCTCTAGTTGCCGCCTGATTTCTAAATGCAACTGTCGCTGAGTTGCGTCGATCTCCAGTTCGCAGATGGTGTTCCGGAGGTCGCGAGCCGTCCGGCCCGCCTGGCTGCCAGCCTGTTTGCCTGGCCGTCCGCAGCCAGTTCGTCGGACCGTCAAAAACTGTGCCACCAGCGAGCAAAGTAGACTCAGGCAACTCTGTTTTTTCCAAAGTTTCATCTTGACGTCTCTCCCCTCTCGTGTAAATGGTGCATACGCAAAGTGCCCGAACGGGTCGAGTCAAGTGGCCGAGGTAAAAGTTGTCGAGGGCAATCTGATTGCGGAGCCTTCGGCGTTGCCGTTTGCTCTTGATTTTCTTTTTCATCGGAGTGATGAGGAAGGTAGCCACGAGATAAGTTCGTGTGTGGCATGTCCCTTGTTCGTGTGTGCTTATGGGTGTCAGCGTATGCGTATTCTCGGATATTCTTACAGAGAACCAAGACTATGGCGGCTATGATTCGCGGCTACGTGGAACCGTTGGGTGTCGGTTACCGGATTCAGGTGGACTTTGCTCAGAGTCTGACGGACGGTCTTGGAATCCTCATCCGACACGAGTTTACGTTTACGTTAGATCCGACGTCGGTATCACCCGACCTACCGACTGCCTGCCTGACTGACGGTTTGCCTGTTTGACTACGGAACCGAGCCCTCACGTAGTTCGCCAAAACAAACATTACACTAGTTTGTGCTTCTTCTGACGGAAAAAATATCTGACAAGGCGTTAGACAATGCTCCTAAGTTAAGCCGATTCCGAAACAAAGCTACAGTCTGCACTTTAGCCCCTACAAAGGGTCAGACCGCTCGGTTGAGCTCAAAAACAGGCGATTCGAGTGATTTTCTAGCAGACGGATGGGTTTCCGAGTCTTCTCCTACCGGGTGAACCCGCCGAGAGAGTTCCGAATAAGAAGTTCTGGTGCCGATAACTGAAAGATACTCAAATCATTCTAAGGCTGAGCCTCAACTTTTTCTGTTCTATCACCCGAAGCCATCTCGGCAAATCAGTTCTGGATTTCGAAGCGAGTTTCGGGAGAAATCGCTCGAGGTGATTCTTCTATTTCTCGGTGGGAGCCAGATGTTGACGGAGAGGAATCGTTTCCGTTATTCTTCTGATTAAAGAAGCTCCTCGGAGCGAGCATACAAACTTAGTACATGTGTATCTGATTCAGACTCATTGAACCTCGGGAGAATGTATGATTTTGTGTAAGCCAGAAGATTTTGGCTATCGAGTGGCACGGAAGGACAAGGGGAGTATTCACAGATGCATGAGTTGCTCTTGCGGAATGTTTAGCATAGATTTCGATTCCCCGCGTCGCCTCAGAATCTGATCTTACGGAACTCAAATCAAAATTCTAGATTTTGGTTTCAGGAGCAGGACTTTGGAGTGGAAGTGTCGAGAATGGGTTTCTCGTTTAGCCGGTGACACAAATCTGAACCAACGAATGGACCAAGTTGAGTGCTGGTCGGATGGCTGCAGCGGACTCGATAGACGGATGGACCACATTATAGATAGAGAACCTATCTGGTGATGGTGGCGGCGTTGGTGTGTCTACCACGGGAAACCGGAGTGTGTTCAGCTGACTTTGAACAGACAACACTTTGGCCCACGGAGCCGACGCCGTGGCCATCGGCACATGGAAACCTCTCGCCGTTGACGACGGTCTACGTGATCAAACAATGCCGTGACCGGGGAATCATGTGGGCGGCTCGAAGTCTCAAGTTCGAATATTTTCAAGAAAAAATCGAAATATCAATCTAAAGTCCGCAACGCGTGGAGCTTATCGTTCCCATCTAACAGTCGGTTTTCAATGTTTCAGAGGCGGACAGCCACTCGGGGTTCCTTCATCGCGACTAACGGTGGCTTTTGGCGTGTTTCTAACTCGCGAGCTTCTCACAAAACTCTGAAGATGTTTTGAGAGAATCGGTTGTTCCCTTTTCCTCTTTTTTCGCTAGTCCAATGGTGTCCCGAGAAAAACGTTGAAGAATTTCGCAAACAGAAATCTAAGCTCAGTCTTCTTCCAGGATTAGGGATCATCCACGACGGCCCCGGTCAGTTCATGTGCCCCTACTGCGAACGAAAATTCAATTCGCCCTCGAACGCACGACGGCATCTCCAGCTGCACAATCCGACGGCTGAACCTTTCAGATGTCCTCTCTGCACACGGAGTTATGGTCGACGAGACACGATGAAAGCTCACTTGAAAATCTGTCGCCTGAAGTTTTGCCTTCCCTCCGATAGTGATATTTGCCTCACTTGAAATTTCGCAGAAGTTTCTGCCAGAGAGCAAGTTGTCCGGGAGCAAATGTCCGAAAGAAGTTCGACAGGTCCACTCGCGGGACCTAAACATTAACTTTGTGATAATCGTCGCAGACTCTTCTGTGAGACGCTTCAATCGATTCTGCGACGAATTACCCCGTTCTTTGCCCAATGGTCGACGCCGGGAAGAACCCGAGCGCGGTCAGCAATCACCACGAATGATATTCGAAGGTTGGCACACCTGAGCATTGACAGAAGTGGAGACAAAAACTCCACTGAACATCTCGCTACCATCGTTCAAACACGAATGTACATTCACACATGTAACCAAATCGTGAATAAGTACAAATCAACGTCCTCTTACACGCACTTGTAGACGCCATGGCTAGGAATAAAAAAAGGAATTGCGATCACAGTCGAAAAGCGCGCCTATCTTTTAGGGAGCATGCTTATTTTGTTGAAGAACTAATTCGAAATTGGTTTTGTTGCAGACCCCTCGTCGTTGCCAGCGTCGCCTTGACAATTCTCACTTAGACTTGAGAGATTCGAGTTGTTTTCTGCATGCGTTCCGAGGCTTCACGAACGTTTCTCGATATCTCGGCCGGAGGCTCTCTCTCTCTCTCTTTCTATATTTCTCTCCCTCGTTCTTTGACTTCGATCACTCAATTGTGCACCAAACTCTTAAATCGCAAGGGGTCTTTAAATGCACTGGTTGCTGGCTTTCGCTCTCTGAACTTTTCCAATTCTATCCGAAAAATATATTAGGCACTGGGAGGAAAAAATCTGTGTGTTTCCACAAGTGGTATCTCAGCACTAATTTTGCTTCTAAGCTCGACTTACTCATGCGAGAGTTTCCTTCTATTTACAGACGGACGCAAATGCCTCATATGCGATCGAGTTTTCTACAACAACAGCTCACTGAGAAGACACATGGAACGCCACGAGCTCGTGCGGAGGCGGTACAACTGTCAGGTAATACATGTGAAGATCATCTTCGTCGACTCGCGTGCCGATCCATCCCTGGAGCATCCTCTCGGTTGAGCATGAATGAGTCTAACTGGGATCGTCGTTCTCTGGCAGGTGTGCAACAAGCAGTTCACTAGGAAAGATTACATTAAAGACCACATGATCAATGTGCACGGCATGCTGATGATGCGGGGTCAGGAGAAGAGCCTCATCGAAACTTCGCTACTTCCCGAAAGCCTCGAAACCGAAACCGACTTGGATCTCTCGCCGCACACGGCGGTGCATCTCAAGGAGTTCATGCGATCAGAAACCATCTTGTAACGGTGACATTCCTTGTTATCCGCCTTCAATTACGGCAGCTGTTGACTGCCAATTGTGTTGTATCTCGATTGTACATAACGAACATCGGTAGCAAGGTTTGCGATAGATAGACCAAAACGAAACGTTAGGTACTCGGCGGCGGTGAGGGCCGCGGAGAAAGAATCTATCCGTCTATATATGCATCGGCGTATGTGTGCGTATACGGTGTGTTATATACATATGCGAAATGTATGTATACGTTCCGCTCGGTGGGGTTGAGGGCATTCCTGCGTGAATCTCTAGTCTGAGTTCGAACCGCTGTAGGGCCTCGGGTCGTTCGATTCAAGGCCCAGTATTTTGATTGATCTATGACTCGATGTTATATTCTCAACTTCGATTCGATGGGAACTTTCAAATCACGGTAGAAAACACCGCGTCCAAAGATTTGCGTTTTCGCTGATTTGAAAAGCTCCCGGTCTAAACGAGTCGACGACAGAGGCGCGAAGCAGGTTCCAATAGGTTTTAGTCGCGATTGGTGCTTCGAGGACGGACGTACGATTTAAGGAGTCATTACGCCCTGATGATCAAATCCGATAGCCTACCACTATTTTATTGCACAGGAAGCCACGACGATGGCTGCCAGCTTGGTAACCACCCATCATAGCTAGAGTAATTCCATAGTAACCATTTGTAATATGTGGAGGGCCGCTGACACGCGAAACCCCCATAGTTTCTGAGTTGCGCTAGTCCAAGCTGTACCATATTTAACATTCCGTGAACCATTCCGCTGGAATCAGTTTCTCGTTCCATGAAGAAAGCAAGCTCACCCATGTGGCAGAAATAATATATTTAATAGATCGTTCCTTCAATTCAATTATTTCTGTCGAAGGAATTTCCTGAAGAATCACCACATGATAACTACAAAAATCTCATCTGAGGGTAGCTATCCTTCCAAATCAGAACTGCACTGAACCGAGACGGACGAAAACTAATCATGCCATGTATTGAATTAGGATTCGGAATCGGAGTTCAAATTCTCCGAAACGCTTAGCGAGAAATTCATTCTCCGTTGACCAGAATGACCACTTATCCCCTCTGGACCGGTCACTATCAAGACTAGCTCACCTTAATGTGGATGAAATGAACAACGTTCGTGGCAATATGGAAATCCTAGTCATTGTCCCCGATCAAAACTGATTACTAACATTGAGTCGCGAGATGGAAGCGCTGTGGAATTCCAAAGATTTTTTTCCCAAAGCATTCCATTATTTTGATTGTCGATGATATTTACCACCCATGCGTTCTGTACTATCGACACCAATATTATAAAATAGTGATTCCTCGTCCGATGGGTTTGGAACGTATTTTGCGGAGGAGTTTATCGAAAGTAAGGAGAGCATCTTTATAATATATATGAGAATATATACATAATATAAATATTATATAAGAGCAGAAAATTCATATTTAACGGAGGAGACAGTGGAAAGATATCGACGGTACTTGCGTACTATCACTACTGTCATCGTCATTATTGTGTGTACACGTTATGCAGTCATTGAAGTATATTGTATTCGAAGCGAGCACAGTGACGACTGAGAGGAAATTTACGAAGGTCGCTCTCTGGCTCTCTCTTTGGATCGAGCACAGTTAATATTACCTAGTATAATCATGTGAAAGAACATAATATATGGTCGTGACTGATAGCAAAATTCGAAAAAGGTTGCTACTGATTTTTGCACGGTGGAAGTGTTTTTTTCGCAGATTTCCATGCGAGCGGAACCAACCAGGCATGGCGAAAAGAGAGAGAGCGAGCGAGCACATGCGTGCAGTGAAATTTTGACCTAACATTCCAATAAACACTTCCCTCACTGCGAAATCACACTGGCTTCTCACAATTGACATCGAGAGTCATTTGTTGCACGTCAACTTCAGACTTTGCCGGTTTTGGACGCTAGCCGCGTATGGCGGCCGCGTGCTCTGCCCGACCTTCCGGCCGGAGATGAGATCTTTATTTTTCTACCACTGTGAAGAATCGACAGCATTGGGAATCTTTCCTGTTCGTCTATATTTCTCTCTTCTGTGATTCGAAATATTATATGTATCTAACTTATGGTGTACAGCAGCCGCAGGAGCAACCCTACGATTGAACACCACACGGTATCTGAGTCGTCTCTTCAATATTCGAATGCTAAGCGCGACGCGAAATCTTTTTCACCGAAAATGAGACAGATGAAAATTGTTTGATTGAATGTAATAAAACATCTCTGCAGGAGAAATCTGAACATTTTTTGGAGTTTTCATTCGGAGCCTCATTTCTGTCACAGTCGGATCCGCTTGAATGGACATTGCATTCGATCTGACTCTATTGAGGCACCGTGGCCTCATCGAGTTTATGTTGAGAAGCTTATATATGTACAATCGCTCAAAATAGAACGCGCGAAAGTCCCTCGACGACACAGACTACGTTCACCGTTCGGCCATTTCCCCTCAGTATCGTCGATTCGCAATTCTTGAATATCGAGCAGTTCTGGGAGATACAGAAGTTCCATCATCCGAGAGAAGTAGGGTTCACTTCCGGACGATCATTTTGGGGACAGGACAAAGATTTGAGACCAAAGATGTGAATAATTGTGGTTTCCCCTTATGGGAGCTATCCTAGAACGCTTATAATCAGATCTCTGAGAACTAAAACTATCGCTTCGCCAGCTTTCCAGCCAGACCTGTGGACAGCGGTTCAACCAAGCAGCCAACAAACAAGGCAACAACTCAGCCTGTTCAGGCGGTGATTTCGAGCACCGAGGGTCTATCGCAGGTTGAACGCGATTCGAGAAGGCAACAAGGTCTCGTTTCCACTCCTCGAACAGGAATGAAATCGGACGATCAAACAACCTGCTACTTTCTGCGGAAGTATCATGCGTGAGGAACTCGAAGAGACATCGCTTCCCGAAACGGATGGCAATCCTGACGAGGTCACAAATCTTGGATAAGCACTCCGATTTCTAGAAACACTAGAAACTGATCGAGAGCTCTGCTCTGCGAATCACGGAATGGAACTCACCAAGAACCCGACATCACCGCGTTTCCTCCCGGAGAATGAAGTCCAACAGAGCCCTTGCCGTCGACTTCTTCGAGGTGTTGCAGAATCGTCAACGTGAATGATTTCGAGGCTACCATTCCATGGCACGCAAGAACAGAGGATTCTTTTAGAGGAAACATAACGACTGATCAGCTCGGGTTGATTGGCATCTGACGTTCTGCGACCGTCTCGTCTGATTATGTTTTGGAGACTTGTTTCAACTAGAGGCGACTAAAACGGGGCCATTCAGCAACGCTGTACACTGCTGCGCGGCAAAGTACCGAAATGATGAAATTCAAAGACTGAAATTATTCGTGAGAAGTGGTTGAAGAGCATATTCTGAGTTCGCGAAAATAGTTGCAAAAGTCTTTGACGGGAACTCTGACATTTTCCGAATAGTGGGTGTCTTTTGGAAAAAGCCGAGTGCCCTCCCGGCAGTCTTCAAACGACAACAGACCCGTGACTCAGGCCATGGGCAGATACGAAGAGAGTGAATGAGTGCGCTTCCGAGGTATAGCCAGAAACCGAAAGAAAGAAAGACAGCCGACCGGCTAGCTAGCTTTGCAGCCGCAGAGCAGACATCCCCTAAAAGTTTACTTGGCTGTGTCACACGACCTGAGAATGTCCCTTCTTACCAAAAGCAGCTCACCGGTTGCGGTGGTTTATGTCAACGCCTCCGCTGCCGTCGTAGAAGCACTGCAACGGTCGCAAATCGTGAGCAACGAGTTTTGTATCAACTGTCGAAGCCAGGGAAACCCGCAGTCTACACAACACCTAAAATCTGTCGAATGATGTACATAGAATCGCAAAGAGTAAGTTTCCGTTTGTACTAAATGAAGCGAACGGTTCGTAGGTTTTCGACAGCTCGCGGCTCTTGTTTGGAATCACTTTCGAGCGAATGTTTGAAATATAAGCCATCAGGAAATGCGAGAATTCAGTGGTCGATGATTTAGATGTTCCCAGCACTGAACGAAGTTCCACGCGCAGCTCTGTTTGGACAATCGGTCCGGAAGAAGCGCCCTGTTATCCCAGCGCTCTCGATTATCGTTAGATGTGAGTCATTGTGAGGAGATTCTGGAAACGCGTTTCGAGGCGCTCTGGTACCTACAAGAGGAACATTAACGAGAGTGAAACGAAAAAAATACGATATGGACACTTGAGCGGTGGAGACATCGGTGGCATATGGGTCAGGGATGAGAGCTTCGAGGTCGTCGTGGGCTGCGCGCACGAACCAAAGAGAACGGGCCCTAGAGGAACACGACCGAGAATCGTGGCAGTGGCACCAGCAGAAGCAGCGTTAGGCAGCTTTCCGGACCCCTTGAGACTCTTGCCAGGAAGACGCTCGTGCTGCACCGATACCTGCGCCGATTTCTATTGTCTATCAAGCCGTTATGACACTCTGTCTAAATACCAGAAATAACTAAACCACGCCGAAATGTCGTGTTAAAGATTTCCACGAAACTTTCCGACCCCACGCCGAAATCGAAACGCTACGAGCCAGGAGTGAATTGAACCCTCGAGAATTCCACGGTTCGATCCCCCTTCCTGAGTTCCCTTTATCCAGAGCTACGAGCACGCTCAAGATGGGATGGAGATCGTGCTCGTTCCTGATAGAGGTGCCGCCGTGCAAGCAGGTGTCAATTCTATTCGCCAAGGCGAACGGGAACCTTCGACCGTCAGAATTGACTTATTCCTGAGAATAACCTCGAAGGTGGTCTCCCCCTTTTTGCAACAAAACATCGAGTTTTGTTGAGCTCTGCTCATCCTGGAGAGGCTCACAAAAATATCCCTGAACCCTTCACAGGATCTATAGATGATGTATTCTTGCCTTTGAGTGACATCAGCTCTTCGTGGCGGTGATGGTGGTCGTAGTAGTAGACTGGAAGAGAAATCGATGTGGGCTTCCGAAGCCCCGACTCGAGGAGTCTAAGCGACCACTGCCGGAAGCAAGAATCGAGAGCAAGCCACGGCCGACTACATGGGAAAGAAACGTGTTCTTCGCTCTGGAAACTCGGAGGAACGATCCGAAAGCTCGGCAACTTAATTCAATGGCACTGAGGCAACGCCTGATTCCCAATAGGAAAGAGCTCGTCGAGGCTGCTGAAGAATACCCATTCTCATTGAAGCGCTCCGACAGCGGTCGAAGCGGCTTGTGTTTTGTCCCATCCGGAAGGACGGAGTTTCCGATACACTTGAAGGTACGGATCGTCCGGGATTCTTAAATTCGAATGCTCGTTTTCTGGAATTCGCCGATAATATGATGAGACGCTTCTTTCGATGAAGTCGTGATGTTATCTTTATCGAGTAGCGAGCAGTTGAAGCGGGCGCGGAAGATGCTCCGGAAGCTCCGACGACGGGACGGGGTCAGGAATAGAATCACAATTGTTTGATAATGGTGAGAAACTGCCGCCCTCGCAAGCTTCCAACTTGGTTAGCGGCTCAAAGGAAGCTGGGGAAACCTCTGCTTGTTGGAAGACCCAGTGCCGTGGCAACAGCGGCGGCCCACGACAACCTATAGGAAGTGGAAGCACTCGCTTTCGCAAGCGAAACGCAAGCGACTAGCAAGCGGGCGAGCGAGCAAGAGTCTGGCACTGGAGGAGAAGAAGCTGGACCATAGGCCCGTAGTGTTTATAATTAAGGCGAGTGACTGGTGGCAGGGAGAAACGAAAAAGGAAGGCCGTCATAGCTCTCATCTGTCTGTTGGTCCGAGCGGGCAGGCGGGCGGTCGAGCAACTGACTGACTGACTGACTGAGTCTATGGAGGACTGGTGCCTGTGCTGCTGCTGTTTTTCCCTTCTCGCCCTTTGTGGGTTGGTTGGTCCGCTGCTTGCCGGTCGGTCGGTCGGTCGGGCGTCCGGTGGGCCTGTCTGCCTGCCTGCCTGCCTGCCTGCCTGCCGGCCGGTTCAAACCTACGATAGGTTCTGGTTGTTCCCTCTTTCTCGGAGTTGAAACCTCTCGCGCCTGCGCGCACTCAACAAGGGTATCTATAGGCTATCTGGTGTTAAAGCAAGCCAGTCGTTTGTGGCCGTCGGTTAGCAGTCGTCGTTGCCTTCGTGTCTGCCCTGTTGAGTTTTTCTCGGAGCTCCAGCACCAAATCATACAACAGTAGGAAAAATGGAGGCCATCAAGAAGAAGATGCAGGCGATGAAGTTGGAGAAGGACAACGCTGCCGACCGTGCAGATGTCGCGGAACAGCAATCCAAGGAAGCCGTTCTTCGTGCCGAGAAGGTTCGTCGTCTTGTTTGTCCGTCGTGTACCTCGTTTGCGAGATGATTCCGTCCTTTTGCGAGATATCGTCTCTTCTGCGCAAGTTTATTCGTCTCCTGGTAAATCGACCGGGAGATCAACCAACCAACTTACTGCTGGAGTAGACGTGCTTTCGTCCTTTGTCGTGCTGTTCAGTGTTGTGTGTTCACGCCTGTAGGATAACCACGAAGTCGTAGTGCTGCTGAATCCTTCGCTGCTTCTTCTTATCAATGCTGAATTTATGCTCGAGTCTACTCGAAGCTTGCCCTGATAACGCGGAATTGTGTTGTTTGCCGTTGCTGCTCAGCCTCCCAAGATCTTCGATGGAGAGTGGAGCTGATTCCACGCATCCAACATGGATTCTAGAGGCCTCGTCCCGTCAGTCCTAGACAGTAGTTTGCTCCCGATCACAGAGCGCCTATAATGCTAACACACTCACAGATTTCTTTACTCTTGAACCACTCTGTTGGCGCTCTGCAGTGATTCTGTTCTGTACATTTCGTCAGGCCCGTAGTCTACTTTTGGCGACTTCTTGATCTTCGCCATTGATGCATTCACGCCTCGGTACCAGTTGCCAGATTTCGATCTGCCCCTGGTAAGGCAGGAAGAACGACAAGGTTTTTGATGACGAATTTCCACAGCTTCGGTAACGCTGCACAAACTCCGCAAAGAATTCTCCCGATTTGCTCCTTGAGCGAGGCGAAATTCAGCGTTTTTGAAGATGAATATCAGCATTCCTCTTCATTGTTTTCCGTTACTTCCTGTTCAGAGGTGAATTGTATCTCGGCCAGTTGTTCAAGATGGTCCGGCCCTTGGTCTTGGGTTGAACTGCCCACACCCTACAAGCGGCTGGCCTAGCGCCAACTGTGACGTCAGCATTGCCTTATTGGTATCTACTCGAAGCTGGCCGCTCGAAGCATACCAGAGTTGTTCTCAGCTCTGAGGTAGCAAGCAACAACCAATTCAGTTTTCACTGCAAGCCCGACCATATCTCAGATAATTCTTCATTCATATCATCGAATTAATCATTTGTTTTGTCGAATAAATTTGAAGCTGCTGCGTTACCGCTTACCCCGAATCCCTGTGTTTCCATCCTCCCAACGCTAACGAGCATGATCATGCACTTGAACTCGAAAGCAACGTAAGTGACGAATCTGATCCCTGACCCTTTCTTGGAATGTGAAAATATGTTCTCGAACCCCATCTCAGCGAATCGATATCTCGTCACACTACTTGTACTCTTGCCCGCTCCAATCGATTGGAATTCCTTCCATCAACTCAAAATTCGTTTTCCATCACAGGCTGAGGAGGAAGTCCGCGCTCTGCAAAAGAAGATCCAGCAGATTGAGAATGACCTCGACCAGGTTCAGGAGCAACTTATCACGGCCAACAACACCCTCGAGGAGAAGGACAAAGGCCTCGCTGCCGTGAGTATTACGAATTACTTTCAAATCCCGTTCTACTTTGGGGAAAATCGGTTCGCACCGAAACCGAAAGCTCTCTTCTCTCGATGATTCTGTTGCGATTACCATCGATATTTATCCGCGAAAACCATACGTATGACAGAGTCCGCAGCGTTTCACAGCGGATCGTATTTCACGGACACATAGTTCCGCTTTCGGAGCCTCATGTTCCCTGGAATATTCTCTCGGCAGTGAATTTGAAACTGCGCGAACTTTTGAAAGTCGCGCCAACCTTCACGCCAACTTTGCGATGTCTATTTATGGAGGAGCGCTTCGGAAATCATTTCCCTACTCAGTCCCTGAAACCTGACAATTGGCGAAATCAGCTCGACGCTGAATAATCGAGTCTACACGTACTGCTAACAACCTGTTAATCGTGGTTTCATGGGAACTACCATCGCATACTGGTGGTAAAATGTGATGACCACCTTCTCCATAAACATTCTACGTCACAGGGTGTGTCGCTTACTCCCGGTGGATTTTTCTCCACTCGTCGACATAATTTTTTCTCTCCCTTCATGTGATAGGCCCTGTGATTTGAAGATTTCTGATGTAAATCGATAATTTCTGCCATGTTTCCGATCACTTTTGGAGCAGTTGCAAGTTGGATCTAGTTGTCGGCGTCATGGATCCCTATCGCTCCGCTCCGGGTATACAGCGGGCTTAGCGCTAGCGTCCAGACACAGACGTCCCAGTAGTCAAACTGACTTTGATCCTGTGGTGTGCGGAGCGTCCACTGGTGCTACACGATCACTGCCACGGTATTCCTGCCAGAGTAACGAAAGTTGATTTCGATTGTGTTGCTCGTGTTCTGTGCTGTTGAGTTTCTATCGTTGACATCGTGAACGGAATCCAACCACCACACATCAAGCACCATGTCGAACCAAAGCACGACCGGATCGGCGCTGCTCGAAACTCTCAAAAAGAAGATGATGGCAGTCAAGTCCGATCTCGAAATGGCAAATGAACGGAATGAAGAGCTCCATCGATTGTATAATTCGGAGAAAGCCAGCCGAGACAAAGTAAGCTCAATGTTTTTTCTTCATTAAACCTTCGACATCGGCCTCAATCGATGATTTTATTCATTTAAATCACTGGATGGAGCTCATCCTGAGCAAGCAAGGGTCATCTCGGACGGAATGTTCATTTGTACTTCTCCCTACGTCCCTCGTTGTTCGCTCCTTAATGCATCCGCGTTGCTCGAGGTGTCTCCGCCCAAGTGCCGGCGCTTAACGTTGGGCGCTGCCAGAGTGAGATTCTCCTCGGTTTCCTCGTTCGTCACTCGAACTCAACAGTACTGTGCTCCGAAGCTCGGAGTGACTTCAATTGAGAACTTCTCTTTGTCTAGAATCGGATCCGCTGGTTAGAGTTCGGTGTGGAAGCCCCCGTTGTTTTGGTGCTTTCCTGATAGATAACATGAATCAGCGCTCCCAATGTTGAATTTGTCGAATCAACGAGCCGCTGTCACCTTCTCCGGGAGGCAACATGTCGAGTGTGCCACATGTAGACCGAGAAAGGCAAATCTCTGAGTCGATGAGCTCATGAATTGTCCCGAAAGAAAAATATTCCTACCGGAACGTGTTGGATGCTCTCGAAGAAAATGTTCGCGGAGAGACTTTTGTCTCCTATCTCGAGAAGAATAGAGTAAAGCTCCCAAACTATCGCGGGACTTCTGGTAGTGGACAACGACACTGGGAATTTCGACTCAATGACGTCGTTTCTGTTGAAACATTTTGAGTCAGTCACAGGAGAAGATGCTCGGACACACAGTTAAAAATATCGATGACTGCTGCTGTAACCTAATATGACATGTGGGCGTAGTTGAAACTCGAGGATCCTGCCGTGGATTTTCTTGTTTAGATGATCCCGTCTGATCAAGCTCTATCCTGGATGGTTTCCCTAGAGAGAAAGCGCGTCCGAGGAGTCTGAGAAACGATCGTTCTTTCGAACGTCTCATCATGAACAGCTGACCCACATGCCCCAGAGAAAAGCAACGAACGGTCTCAATTGAATCCTCATGGTCAGCAATCTCGAACTCTGGAGGAAATCGAGATACTCACTCGGCCTCGATATTTTTCAATTCGAGCGCAACAGGGCCCAACATCTCGTTGGGTCCGGAGCTACTATTAGGCTTTCTGAACTCCGGAATCGGGTGACAGCGTGTTTTCCACACAGTGCCAGAATAGGTTACGGATGTGAAGTAAAGGAGATGGTGGAGGATTTTCGGGAGGAATGCCGTCGTCGTTGTCGTCGTCGTCGTTGTCTACACTGACATTCAGGGACAGTCACTTCTAGCTTCGAAATCGACCTTGGTCGACCAATCCTCACAGACGTCGTCATATCGCTCCGTTCGCGTCCATTGTGCTCACTCACTCGTTCGCTCGCAGTCTGTCTGTTTGCTTGCTTGGATCGTTGGTTCACGGGTTGGTTGGTTGGCGGGCGGGCGGGCTGGCTGGCTGGCTGGCTGGCTCTGTGCGCGGGAGTCACACCCGACCGGGATGCCCAACGATTAATGACGACCTGGCAATGAACGCTGTTACGAATTCTAGCATTTCATATCGGCTTCCATTGAGGCCCTTCTGGGGACGTCTTCTAAAGGCGCAGAGGTTTCCAAACAAAATGGTTCCGCGATGGAATTCCCATGACGTTGATGTCCTATGTTTCAAGTGTCGCTCGTTCACAATGTTATCCGAACAGATGAGCACGTCGAGTGACTCACGGCATGGCTCGGTTAGCTCGCCTGGTGGTTCGTTCGAGAGTGTGTGCCGAAAGCGCAGCAGTTCCTTCGTTAGAGCTGACGAGCGAGCGAGCGAGCTCCACAATTCGTTATGAAGTATGTACGCGGGTGTGGCCCGATATCCGCGTTCAATTCACGGGACAGCCACACTACTAGGATATCTGCCGTCGACTCTGATGTTGCTACTATTAAACAAATGACGCGTTCATGTGTCGATCCTTAGCCAAACGCCGGCTTTTCGAACACTTCATATAAAATGGGTCATCATCGACTAATGGCACAAGACAGACCAGACAAACACACACACACACATACTCGCTTGCTCGTCAGTTAGTCAGGCAGGCAAGCAGACGGACCGACCGACCGACGCGCACACCGATAATTACTGATGAGGAATAGCTTCCTATACAGGGAACGCAAGGACCCAATTCGGTGACAACGGACATAATCCGAATTTTTTCTGTTGCTCCTTCCTAATCTTACGAGAAGAACGCATCGTCTCTCAGCGAGCACGAAACGATCCCGAACCGGCGGATTTAGATCCGATTCTCTCTCTCTCGTTTCTTTCCTTTGGAGTACTCGTCGCCCCGCGAAGATATGAGCCACCTTAATTATTTGGTTTCAAATATCTCGACAACAATACGAGCGTCATATCTAATCTATGAATTGCTTCGCGGGTGACGGTTTTGTGGCACATTTGATGCCGTTGCGCATCCGCATTTAGAAACAAGCGAATCAAACACGCCCTTCGCCACTGGGGTTTCAATCGTTGGTCGAATGCTGGAAAAAGACAAAGATTTCCGAAAGTCAAACGTCCGCTCCTGTCATTGCGGAATTCCATCGGTGTCGCTGAAATTCCGTGGAACAGTGAAACTTCCACTCGCAACAAAGATCGATGATAGGAACTATGATGATGATGATGATAACGATGGAAATTACGCTCATGGCGATGATGGCGCTGTGTACCAGCTGAGAGATGTTTTCTTTTTTTGCTCTTTTTCCGTTGTTTTGCTTTTCCCCACGGCGGCGGATGCACATGCAGCCGCATTTTACCCAGAATTTCGCCAATCGGATGACTTCACGGCGCGTACCGAGCAGTCTGGTCTGTCGGCTAGGGTGACCCCGACCGACTATGAAAAATTGCCGCGTTGCTTCGCTATTAGTAGAAAGGAACATCCGCCGCAGCAGTGAATGAGAGGAAATTCCAGAAATGTCCGGTGAACGCCTTTTCGCGAAGATATACTCTATGTAGACGAAGTGGCCGGTTGTTCAAATGTCGCTCGCGGAGCAAGAGTATCGAGAGCGGAGCTCCGCTCCATTCCGTAGTTTGAAGCGGTCTCCGGGTTCAGAAACAACCTTTGGTGAACTTTTCCAACTTCGATTTCACCGACTCCGCCCCCAGATGAACGGTTGCTCAAGTCAGTCGGAAAATATAGTTCAGACACTATTCGGTATCGTTGAGAACATCTGATTCTCCTCCACTTTACTTCATTCCTTTCCCATGGCTCCGAATCGTCTGTGATGGAGAAGAAGAGGAGCGAGAAGAGAATTCGTTATATTATTATTTTTTTTTTTCACAAATATATTTTCCGTTGCCGCTTTTCTTCTGTGCGCTCGTAAGAGGTGGCGACCTTCAGCCGAAAGACGATCGACGCTAGCACAACAACGAGCGAACGAGCCGAAAATACATCCGAAACCCGAAAGCTGTGTCTGTTCTGACTGGTTTTGCCCTCGGCTCACAGGGATTGTATTTCACGATTAGTCGGTCGCCGCGCGGTCTGAGCCGACAGGCGCCATGGACTACCGTTCTAGCGGTCCCCAATGGAGATATTCCAGCTGTCTGCCGGAGGAAATTCCGACCACATTCCGCGAGTGACCGAGAGTGAAACTCGCTACTCTGTTCACTTGTCTCATTCTCTCTGAAATGGCGCCGATGTGGAAACAGAAGCTCCGTATTCGAAAACGGCGACCAGTCGGACCGACGGAATCAAAGGTATCGAAAGGTCCAGGAAGAAGGCCAGGGCTCAAGTTACTCAAAGCAATGAGTTCTGCTGGGCGGCCCTGAAGGAGCATTCATATTGACGGTTGTGCTCAACGAGAAAAAAAAACTTCATTACGGATGAATTGCTTCTGTAGCTTTAGGTAGGAGCGGCTCGGCGCGATATCAGCGCGAGTTACTCGCCATAACAGCAGGTCTCTGAAGTTGTTTAGCTGGCAGGCAAGCTCGCTCGCTCGCTCACTCGCCAAACGACTCGCTGCTCGCTTTGGTGGTGGCTCGCTGTCCATTGTTTGTCGAGAGCCGACCACCGCAGCAGGGCAACGGCGCTATTCGACTTTTGGAACCAGCCAGTCTGCTTGTCGGTTTGCTGCCTCCGCCGCGGCTATCTACACATCTAATAGCCATTCCAAGTCAGAGGAGAAATTCTGCCGTGTCTCTCGGTCGCCTTTTGTCGCTGACCACGTTCTGTCCCCGAAGAAGCCGTGAGAGTCTCTGACAATGATTTTCGCATCGAGGCTTGATTTCTTGACACACTTCAATTTCCTGTCTGTGTGGCACAAAGCGACCGCGTACAACGTGCAAATTAATCACGTAACTACTAGTCCGTCGCCGATGATCCGACTTTGTTCCCCGGGCGGGCGGCGCTTTGACGCTCCACATAAAGCGGTCGGTTGTGCTCGTGGTTGTGAAAGTACCAACCGACGAGAAAATCGAGTCGTACAAGTGGTCTGCACGCCACGTGCAAACCCGCACGTGGGTGTGGATGGGGATGTAGTACCACACCACATCACGTGCCCTGTTGACTCGAGGTGCCACACTCTCGAGCGGCAGGCTGTTGGTTCGGATCTCTTACATGCTTCGAGGCTAATATCTGGTACCGATAAAAGAATAAGTTCAGATAACGGACCCCCGGGCACTATCGTACCAGAGAGGTTTACGAACCTCCGCAACGCAGGCCGCGAGCACCTTTGGTAGAGGGCCGGAGCGAGGGATGAAAAGAAAAGTAGTAGTGGTAGTAGTACACTACGTAGGAGGGGAAAAGAAATCAGAACGGGGTTTCGGTGGTCCGTCGCAAATGAAGCGGCTCTGCTCTTGTCGCGGGAGACGGCGGCGAAGACGACGACGACGACATCCACAACCGCCACGACAATCAGGTCGAAGGGTACAGGCGTTCTCAGATGCCGTCGACTTCGAAGAGCGTTCATTTCATCGAGAATATTCAAATTGGAGTTCCCTAATACGGATGAAATTGGCTCCGTCGCCTGTCGCTGCGTAATCCAGTACGCCTGTTCGAGGTCGATAACCTGAAACCTCTTCCATTGTTCGATTGCATAGTTGAGCGCCTCTCGCGGGCTGCGCGACTTCGACAACCGGAGCGAGAGTGTTCGGAATGACCGCGGGAAAATGAGCCAAACGAGAAAACATCAATGTGCGGAAGAAACAATAAAATTCAAGCGGACTGTTCACGAAGCTTTTAGCAGATGGCGAGAATGTCAGTGCCAGAAAAGAAATTCACGAAAGCGACAACAAAGACGGCACTTGACGATTCCGTGACGATGAGACTTTGCGGTCGGTGAATTATTATTCCATATCTGAGTGAGACTGTTCGTTTGATTCGAAATTTCGTCTGATCCAGCATCGGGCGAGAGAAAAGAATTTCCTATTGTTGCGTCCAGGCGTCAGAGAATGGCTTTTCTCGCTCCTCCAGAAGAAAAAGGAAAACTGAAAGCCACGCAACTTTAACACCATAGAGTTCTTGCATTAGCTGCTCGAAACGCTCGGAGCGGACCCCGTGTCGTATGCTCTTTGGAAATTCAGTCTCTGCAAGCTCTGTTTCGTCATCGGATTCTATCGTATCGATTCTCGCGACAGAATCCCACCTTGACTCAAGTTGTGAGTCGTGACTGGATCGGGGTTCGCTCTTTCCGTCTTTTGCTGGAATACGTGAGAGCTCGAGGATCTCACGAGAAAAAAACGTCGCTTCGGACGACGCCATAATTGCCCCGCAGGCTTGGAGATAAATTCCTCTTTTTGTTCTTCTCTTTTTTTCCCCTCGTACTGTTCGAGTCCCCTGGCTGTCTGGTGCCGAGTGAGAATCCGGCCAGTTCGAACGTGTGAACTTTGAAACACGCTTCGGGAAATTATGACTTGTTCACTGGTTCAACTCGCTCACACGGACTGTGGAGGGGATGTATGAGTCTAGCGGCCGGCCAACCTTGCTTCGGAAGAGGAAAAAAGAGCAACTTGAGAGAAACGAAAGGCCACGGAGTACTGATGCTCCTTCAAACAGCTCCACCGTCACCAGGGCCGAAGCCGGTCTGACTGACACTTCGATTTAGAAGGCGTGGTTTGTATTACGTGGACATCACTTCAAAAACAACCAGAGATGGTAAGCTGGTGATAGCTTTCGGATTTTTTGGTGGCCGTCGACGTCGACGACCACACCAACGGCGATAGCTTGTTCTCTATCTCGCCGACGCCGGAGCCTTGACCCAAGTAGACGGACAAAGGCGCACTTTTTGAAGTTCCCTCTTTTTTATTTTTTCACCGTCTCGACAGTACCACAGAGCAAACGGTAGAAAAAAAGGAGGAGGCGTCGACCCGGAGACGCTGTGATCGATTCGAAGCCAAAAGCGAGAGCGAGAAGAAGAAATAATATAACTCTACGGTGAGAGGCTGATACACAATGACGATGTGGAAACAGATCGAGGTACTTTGATCAATTGTTTTACTGCTTCGGATGCGTGAAAATGTGCTCTTCTCGCGGTTTGAACGCGTCAAGCCGGCCAACTGTGGATATTTGTCCGAGGATAGCTGAGATGTCTCGCGCGACTGCTATGATCGTAAGCTTTTCGTTTGACTCCGGAGACAGAAGTGTATATATTCATCTGGAGAATCGATCATTTTCTCGCTTATGTGTCGATAGTCGATATTTTGTGCATCGACGATTTTCGGCAACGTTACTATCGACTCTTCATGGACATTTGTCCGTCATGTTTTTCCTTTTTCCGTTTCGTCGTCGATGATCTCATTGTGATCGCGCGCGAACGGACGGACGCACAGATTGGCACACCGAACGGGCACAATGGGCAGCGAACTCTTCTAGTACATTTTTTTCTTTAGTGGGCGTTCAGGGGCCAGAAGCATTGTTCCACGAAAAACACAGCGAGTCAGTTCGTAGGGCTTCGTTTAGTTCCCGTTCTCATTGTGACACCGAACCACTTGAGCGCAAAACCACCTGCGGCCTGGAGCTTCCATTTTATCAGAAACATTCTTCCGCCAAAACGCGACGACCATCGGTGTCCGTTACCGATGCCCGGAACCCACGAGCAAAAGAAGAAGGGGTAGATGCAGCCGTGACACAAATTAACAACACTGGAAACGGTGAAAATATCGCTGTGTTGATCGATGAAATATGTCAGTCAGCGTCAGTGTGCCTCCGATCCACTATCAATGCGGGTCGATCGACGCTGTGCATTACACGAACATGTTGACAAGATGCGTTGACCGCGTTTTTTATTTACATTGCTCGTCAAATCAGACTGTGAGACAGTCGTGAGTGCGGCATCCGCTCCCGGCCACCGTCCACCGGAGTCACCACACTCGAGCCGGAACTTCCGATCCCCAGAAATCTGTTTGAGAGTTTCTGGAACGGATGCCTTGGGCTAATTCGAAGTGCTCAAGTGACGGATGATGAGTTCCGGCTACTGTTCTCTTGCATCTCTTTACACCATCGTTGAATTGGGCTTTTCGAATATTGCGGACAGATCCAATGATTGTGACATTTTCTTACGGACAAACTCCTGAATGGCAAATCGTACTTGGCAACGTCACCGAATGTTGAAAGAGATAAACCAACCGGGAACTGTACGTGGAACGGCAGGCCCACGCCTCAGACAATTCGGTCAAGAGCGTTAACTGTAGTCCCTGAGATCCGGAATGCTGCAGCGACAGCAACAGCTCCTCGTACGCTGGAAATCGAAAACTATGCGGTTGATATTTCTCGTGTCCGGCGATCCGCACTCAGAGCAGATTTGGTTATCGGTGGACTTTTCACATTTCTTCGAAGAGAGCTTTCCCCAGTTTGCTTCTCCGGACTTTGACAATCAGCTAATCTTTATTTCAAATTCTATCCATAGGCCGAAGGAGATCTTGCCGCCTTGAACCGTCGTATCCAGCTGCTCGAAGAGGATCTCGAGCGCTCTGAAGACAGGCTGAAGGTTGCCACTGCCAAGCTTGAGGAAACCTCCGCTGCCGCCGATGAGTCCGAACGGTGAGTATCTTACGAAAGCGTCACGAAAAGCTTCCGAAGCAGCTACATTCTCAACTATTTTCGTGAGGCCAGTTCTTCAGGAAGTTCTAGAAACACGCAGCACGATGATTTGAAGTTAACTCGCTAGGTTTGATGTGTTTAGAAGTTGACTCACTGGAAAAATGTATCTTGCGACGCTAGGGATTTGATCTAACGCAGCAGTTTTGGAGTAGCCCTCGACAGAACCGAGCAAGAAGTGCGAAAATCTCTCTTTGGCGCCCCCTTGATCGACGAGTGATTGCAAGAACCTCAAGAATCCATCGTTTTTCGTCGGCGATTCGCCTACAGCTAGATAGAATATCTTAACTTGGGAGGGAACGGGTTTCCCAGTTGCAGAGATAGGGTTAAAAAATTCCCACCAGACTCATCTCCGTTCAGAAATCTAATTCTACATCAACGGTCTGCTCTAGATGAAATTATTCAGTTGTTCGTTTTTGTGCCGTCGGGCTCCTCCGCTCGCTGACCGGCCAGTTGGTCGAATCCGTGTCTGTCTCTGATTCACGGCGGCTACTCCAACTGCCAACGTTATCAGCCCACGTAGATCCTTGCGTGGGGCTACGTCGCAATGGTCCAGAATATTCTGTCCACCAGTGACACTAGAAGTAGTTTTATCTCCCCTTTTACGAAGTCTCATGGTTTCACGCCGTCGGCAACCCCGCCCCGAGTGATGTGACCCAACTAACTTCTCATGACTCTTTTTCCCTCTTCAATCCGCTTGCGTGTGTCTCTGTGTGTGGAATGCAGCATCCGGAAGGCTCTGGAAAACAGAACTAGCATGGAGGATGATCGGATCAATACGCTCGAGGAACAACTCGGCCAAGCCAGATTGATCGCTGAGGAGAGCGACAAGAAATATGAGGAGGTAGGGGAAACAAAGTTGATTTCGATTGAGAACCGTCTCAATGTCGAGTACAAGATGACGTCATCCAGTTGTCAGGCGTTACCGTTATTCCTCAAAGCATCCAATCGATTTCGTCTGACTCCTTCCTCTCGATCTGAAAGTCTTCTTTCGATTTCGGCGAAAAACGTTCTGAAACCAGTTCGAAACGTTCGCCATGAGCTTATTAATACGACGTGCGCCGCCCATTGAATGATGAGTTTTCTGTATAATGCACGATCCCGAACCGCGTTACGCGACCGCTGCAGACCCATACGTCTTCCGATTCGGCGAGTGTTGTGAAATACATTTTGTTTTTCAATCTTCCCCGGCGGGAACACGCCATCCCATCTGAAGACATTGATAACAAACAAGAAAAAATCGTGTGCTTTGGTGTGAATACTCATCAACACAAACAGGATCATCAATAGCCTCTGCTAGGCGTAGATTTATCTCTGTACTCGACATTCGACTGACGTTTATGTGAATTTCTTTCCTTGCCATGGCCAGTATGCGCAAGATGCTCGAGCACAGGAACATCACTGATGAGGAGAGAATGGATCAGCTTGAGGCCAACCTTAAGGAGGCCAAGCTGATGGCTGAAGACGCTGACAGGAAATACGATGAGGTAGAAATCCGATTCAATCGAAGCGGAAACACTAATCTGATTTGCTGTGAATCTTCCCAACATCCCCGGAACAACTTTCAACATTGACACCTTAGTCGTTAGATGGATGACTTTCATCACCATAACACGACAGCCGCTCAGAAAGTCATGAAGTCGATAGAAGAAGAATCATCTCCCTGGCGGTGTTCATTCAAATTGGTTCCGACTGATGCGGAAACCGCCTCCTAAATCCCCAAACCAAGTCCCTAACGAGAGTTCTCCTGACTGACGAGTAGTCTTCTCTCTTATGCGGAAGAAGGAAGCTGTTGAGTGTGTTCCCTCATTTTGAAGTTCGAAATCGATCTCTGAAAGTGATGTTCTGTGGTTCAGGTCGCCCGTAAGCTGGCCATGGTTGAGGCTGATCTTGAGCGCGCTGAGGACCGTGCCGAGACCGGTGAGACGTAAGTACCCGACTGTGTGACAAGCGTTCGCTAACTCAGAGTTCGTTTTCCCTCCCCCATGACTGCATGTTTTCGACTTAACCGTGAACATCGTGTGGAACTAAAGATGGCAAGACGGATCGCCCTTTTGGAAGCAGATCTCGAACGAGCCGAGGAACGCGCGACCAGCGGTGAAAGGTGAGAAAAAATCAAAGCCAAACGCGCCTTCAACAACTACGGTATGACGTGATGCGTGATGATGACGATCGCGCCGATTTACGTCGGGTTCGTTATTCTTGTTTTGGCACACAACTGAAACATTCATTCGAATTGCAGCAAGATCGTAGAGCTTGAGGAGGAGCTGCGTGTCGTGGGTAACAACCTGAAGTCTCTCGAAGTGTCTGAGGAGAAGGTGCGTATCTCGAGTTTCTTTGAATCACTTCAATCTCGCTTATTTGATGAATTCTTTTCGTTTCGATATCATCTTATGTACCCAGAATTCACGACTCCTTCAGTTGAAAATCTTCGTTCTGTGCCTCTTCTCAAGGTATCCTTTTGTTCTGATTTCCCCCCACCCAGTACCATTCTCTGTCCCAATCTGTTTCCCTACGATTCGATCTTCCCCGTCCTGCTAGGATAGAGTTCTGGTTTTGTTTGTCCACGCTCGAAAACAAATGGGAATCATTACCCTCATTGCATACAATGGTAGATACTCACACGCGATTGTTGGTTGCCCGACAGATGCTTACCGTGCATGTTAGACACAGCTAAACGAATAGAGTTACCATCCAGAAGAAAGAGGAGAAATTCTGGCATCAGGATCGTTTCCACTTGCATGACTCAAGAGGACGTGGGCGGGGCTGAGAAAGTTCTCGGAAGAAGACCCTTGAGTTCTGATTCAAAAATCTGAATTCAGTCTGGAAACCGTCCTTGGATTTTTCGATACCTTTTTGGGCTCGGGCGGTTGGTGAATCATCAACCGACGAGCCTCCATGCATTCCAGTTTCGAATCGTCCGTTTTGATAATAGAGCTCTCGATCCGAATTTATTCTCTGACCGAAGTCACTGTCCTGGTTGTCGACGAGTGTGAACGAGTTTTGTCGAAACTCAATTAACGTAGAAAACCGGCTTCCGTTTTTCTGTGACTAAAAGCAACCGCTCCGCTTTCAACCCGTAGGCACAACAAAGAGAGGAGGCATACGAACTTCAGATTCGTTCTGTGACAGGCAAACTGAAGGAGGTGAGTTTTTTACGTAGCGATACGACTATAACAATCAATCATTGTCCTCAATTAGGCTCTGCAAAAAGAAGAGACCTACGAGATGCAGATCCGCCAGATGACTGGTCGCCTCCAGGAGGTAAAACCACTGTTTGAAAAGTGTGCCACATGACCGTCAACATGCGTTTTCGTAGTGCATGAGTTGCGCGATCAGCAACAAAGCTCCTAAATTGAGATTTGAGTTAACGAGCCACTATCAGGAATGATTCAATTCCACATGGAGTTCATCTCGTACCGTTGTGATATCCGAACCGCGCCTCCAGAACTAATACCTCAACGAGCTCCACCCTGTCCGGGTCAAGGACGAAATTTTCTCCGACGACTGTAGTTTAGAAACACGAGCATGGAGACGATGTCGTAGAGAAGCTAACCTATTTGTAGATCGTTTGGATCAGTCGAATCTTATCTTTCCGATTGATTCCGTGATTTTATTCGTGGTGACATTTGCGTCATGCGATGTGCTGGTTCTAATCCTGGTCTCGTCATCATAGGCTGAGGCCCGCGCTGAGTTCGCTGAGAGGTCTGTTCAGAAGCTCCAGAAGGAAGTCGACAGGCTCGAGGGTAAGTTTCCGAATGATCCTTGGTTTTCTGACCTGGAAGTCTTCCAGTTAATCGTTTGGCCTAAAAAATAGAGTGCGGTGTGTGTTTCGATGGCTTGCATAATCGAGAGTGTCTTCGAAACCTCTTGCTAGCAAGACCCGCTCGCCAATCATCTTATGACAACCTTCGCATGTCTCCCTACCTAACGTGTGTTGCAGATGCATTGGGTTCTGAGCGCGAGAAGTGCGCCTCACTGCAGAATGACGTCGAGCTAACCCTGAAGGATCTGCAGTCGATGTAAACATTCCCGGTTCACCCGCCAACGCATTTTAGATCAGCGAATTTTCTACGCGAAGCTGCTGTCACCGTCGGACGATTTTACGTGTGGAATTTACAACCGCAACCGCCCCCAACTTTCAACTTTTGCTAGCCAGGCAACACGAAAGTCGCAAAAGTCTTCAACATCCATTCCACGATTGCAATTTCGCACCTTTTCTATTCATAAACACATACAACATACGAAAAACGAACATAGTTACATACATATACAAATATATATTATTGAAGTCGGATGAACACGAGCGACCAAGCTAGGAGGAAACAGAGACTCTCTATCTATTCAACAAATCCATACCTGAATGAAGACGGGAAGCGATAGACCAACAAGCATGAAAACACAGAAGACGAATATGTGCCGTGCTTGATGAATCCCAAAAATGATGTCACTGGAGGAATCAAAACTCCACTCACGGTCGATTACGCTGTAATCATTTGCCGAACGTCTGAGTGACTGGTTTTTTGCTGCCGCTTCTCATCTGCTTTCTATAACGTATTTAAACAGGTTTGTAGTGATTCACTAACTTTCGTGGAGATCTCCTTCTTTTATTGCACCTAGTTCTGAGCACAAGATTCCAATACCACGAGTCCGAAACCCATACTCGTCGATTGAGATTTCGAGTCCTGGTTTCGGTTGGCATGAGGGGTTGATTACATTTGTTTCATACTTGTAATGTTTGCCGTTTCCTTACCAAAACCATTTCGATGAATCCTACCTTGAACTCAGAGAGTACCGTCTAACCCTTCGACGTCTCTCCACCCTTTCAGACGAACTGGTTCAAGAGAAAGAGAAGTACAAGAGCATCTCGGACGAGCTCGACCAGACCTTCGCCGAGCTCACCGGATACTAAACCGGACAACGCCGTCCAGAAGAAGTTCGATTGGACGTTCCACAACCGGAGCTTCTTCTCTGGCCAGCTATCCTTCATCCCCGCTATTTTATTTCTATATGTGGTTCACGAACAATATTCAATCATGCTGCTCTACCAAACAACCTGCAAACAAACAGTAAGCCAGCCAACCCACAAACCACCTCAGTCAATGTGCAAGCGAGAGAAGAACACCAAGCAGCGTCCATCGATTCGTGGTACTTTCGACATCATCTCACGGATAAACTGCAGCGAGCTTACAAAGTTGAGAGGGTCGCAATCAGCATGCCAACCAGCAAACCTCGTTCGCCTGTTTTTTTCGTTCGTCAACTTTATTGACTATCATTCGCCAGATTGTTTAGATTGCTGGTCCAATCGTTTGGAAGCACAAACGTTGTTCAAGCATATCGGGATAACTTCTTCCTTCTACATTGTCTCCGTTTGTTGTTGTGGTTGTTAATGACGTTAGTGCAAGTGATGAGGTGCTGTCTGTCCACCGGTCAGCTGCTGCGCCGCCTCTCGATTTTTTGACAGCCTCAATCTGTCTCGTCTGAAGTGAGTCGATGCATGCGTTGAGTTGAGGTTGGTACGGAAAGAGCTGCAGCGACTTCTCGAATGAATGAATGAAGGCAACAACAGACTAAAAAGCGAAAATGGGAAAAAAAACAACACCTGTAACAAAAAAAAAGCTGTGTAAGACAGATTGTGGCACTCGTTGAAGTGGAGAACTTCCAAAACCATCGGAGAAACATATTGACTTCAACAACTGCTATTGTGCTGTCTGCTGTTACGACTGTGAAAAATTGAAAGAGACAGAGATCGAGGCAAAAGCAAGCAGATAAATAAAACATAGAAACTCGATCGCATAAAGCATTTCGGTGTCTTTTCCTTTCATCGTTTCGCCGATGTTGAAGTTTCCATCCTCAGCCCTTGTTTCAAGACGCGCAGCTTGATCCGACATTCAAGGAGGGGGGGTTGGTTGGGTTTGCCAACCTCTGTGAACAAGGGTAGCTTTTAGAACACAGGCAGATGCCATGTTTTTCTCCGCCCGCTTGGTCTATTGGCTAAGCGTCCAGGAAAAAACATTCAGATCCCCGTATTTCAACGTTCCCGGTTCGGTTTCCGTGCATTTTGAGAGGGAATAGTCCGAGTTCCAAGCGGGATTCCTACGGTTCAGCTCAAGAATCAATTGCAGGTGGCTAAACTCGTTCCAGAGATCGTTTCTCGAGCTCATCTGATGAATAGGAGGACTACGTAATGGCTCATTCCTGCAACCCCTTCGGATCGCAATACCCGTTTGCATGACTTTTTGCTGAATCTCTATGAAGACGCTGCGGGAGGTGACCCGGATAACAGCTAAAAAAACTTCCCAAGCGCTTCCACCGCCGAATTTCTCTCTCGTAGCATCTGGTGTCTGTTATTTTTGTGATAAAGTAGTCTCGCGTCTGGAAATCAGACAGCCTCTTCATGTTGAACTTCCTAGCATCCGACAATTGTGGCAGAGAAAACATGTACTCTCCTGGCCGTGGTACCGGAGTGAGTTCTCAACCATCGCCGGCATCGCATCATTGAACCAATGAGTCTGAGATGCTGTGATTCTCTGGGCATTACAGCATCACAGGAACCTCCACCACTCACTGAAGCCATGAGCTTCGATGGCTCAATGCTTGAGATGGTTGAGATGCTGTGGTCCCCTTGGCAAGATGCCCTGCTGCTCTTCTCAAATTTTTTCGAATTTCGAATGCAAAATGCCACCGCACGATCGATACACGATACTTCAGTCGCAGAATAGACCATCTTGTCTTCAAACTTCAAACGAGGTGATTGGTTTTGATATCCGGATTGAATTTCAAAAGTTTTTGAAGTGGTAATTGAAGAGCGCCAGAAGTGAAATTGGAGGACCGCCCTAATTCGGATGCGGCTTGCAGCAGAAATCATCGACATCATTGTTTTCATGTTCCCGCTGACAATACTCAATTTCGAAGTTTTTGAGCGCTCGTTCTCTCAGAACGCGATCTTAATAAATAAACGTTCGTTCTTTTCACGGGATCGGAGCCATAAGATTCCCTTGCCGAAAAAACTCCGTACTTCCGTTCTAGCGAATTTCATGCCTGGCAAGAGTCTTGGCACTGTCGAAAAAAAGTTTCCCGAGCACTCGGGAATTTCTTCGCCCGTGCATACTTCCCAGATATGCTTGAGTGTTGATAATCGAACAAATTCATCGGGATGAATTTTGATTCGAGCGCCAGGACTTTCAAAGTTCACGTGGACTCTCTCCGATGCAGCATAGAGAATTGTAGGAGTAAACCAATCAACGGTAAATGAAACCCAATCAATGATTGATAATAGATCACGATCTTTGGTTTCTCTGAGATTCGCGTAGAGAGGAACCTTTTTTCAATTTCCTCGTGTAACTCCTAATCTCTCTCTTCAAAGGAAAGCAGATATATCCAATACCGAATGGTGCAACTCGATGCTTGTGGCTAGACGTTGTGAGTTCCCCGGTCGTATTCCATTGTTCATCAGAATCAAGAAACACCCAGTTTCCATTGAGTGGTCATTGACATTCAAATCGTTCTCCGATCTTCTTCATTTCCTCCCCCTAATAGTATTCGGAGTTGCAGATTCGGCGTCACAATCAGAACCCAAACCTAGCGCTAACGGACTTCGTGTGCTCGGATCATTTCTCTGATGACCAGAAATTGCCAAACGGCCATCTCAAAGTGAGTGCGCTGTTTTCTGAAAAGAGCTCTTCACCGCTGGTATTCACTACTATCCCTTATGATTGGTATTCTGGAGGACGCTTCTCGTTTTCAGAACGAAAACTATCTGAGTTCTCACGAATCGCTCTTTTCGCTCACAGGGAAATTCTGTCCCAAATATTTTCCCGCCAAGTTCAGCAAAAATAGACTCTACCCCGATAAGCTGTCAATTTTGTAAGGAAGTATCCTACATTCGCAAAGAATTGCTAGCGCACGACAAAAAGGTGAGTTCTACTCATTTCTTAGCCGACTTTCGGGGTAATCTGTAGCAACATGCTTGTTTTCGGGCCTCTGCACTATCGAGTGCTTTCAGTGGCATATCTGGGGGAGAAAATACCGTTTTCCGCAATTTTTTCAAAGAACAGTGCGTATCAGAGAAAGATCGCCGATAGATGACCGACCCTAAAATTCATTTCACATCGCATAATCCTCTCAGGCAGCCCGTAAAAACATAATTTCATCGAAATTCCGCTCGAAAACATTTCGTTTCACCACTTTCTCTGTGGGAGACGCGAAAGTAATATCTCTCGAAAAACAACGCATCTCAGAGGAAAATGCCCGATGGATGACCGGCCTCAAAATCCCATTTTACGTCCTCAGAAACCCCAAAAAACCGAATCCCATCGAGATACGCCACTCAGGGAAATCGTTTTACTTACCGAACTGTACATCATGTCAGAGCTTATTTTTCATCTCATCGTCAGCTGTCGAGAAAATGACAAAATATCCACAGAACAGGAGTAGGACATAGCAACTGATCGAGTCATTTTTTCGTTGTGCTCCGTCGCGGGGTGCACAGTTGCTCGGTGGATCGCGAAGTAAAGCCCTAGGCATCGGCGCTATATTGAGCTAACTATCTTTCTGCTTGTCAGCTTCAAGAAATGTATCCATACGGTATATCAATGCGCTAATTTCTGTCATCGTAAAAGCTGGCTCGATTTCAGTACTGAGTTGAAGTTGTTTGCAATTTCCTCTCTGTCGGTCTGTGATCTACTCGTGTGTCCTGGCAAATGTTGAACGTCTGCGTTTGATATGGCGCGACCGAAGACAGCCAGTCTCCAGCTCTCTGGCGCGCTCGACGTCGACTCGCGAGTATAAGTTACCTTCTGGTGAAATATTCAGATCAAAATCCATTCCAGATTCGTTGCGTAGTGCCGTCGACCCTAGAAATCCGAGACCTTTTTCATTTATACTCGTACGGCCCTGAGCTACTCAGTGTTGTGTGCCGGAATCACTTTTCTTAGCACCTACTAAGTTCTCCTACAAAATTGCGTCGCGAATTGATGCGATGGTTCATGCTTTCGTCCATGAACCTACCGTTCCTAGGAGAGAATAGATTCTAGTACCCAATGTCTTCAATCTCTCCTTCCCGATCGAAACTGTGCTCAATTCCAAGCACTGTGAAGGGTGGCAATGCAAGTGAATTCAAATATTCACGATGATTACGCGTCCCGGCGGAGAGTGCGACAGAAGACCCCTCTCGTGATCTAGAACTAGACATGCCGATGAACTTGAAGATCTGACGCTGATCTTTCTGGTTATTGTGACACTGAGATTTTTCGTGGCGCGCTCGCGATTTTCGATATCCTTTCTTGTTATGGCCGCATCAATCAATGATCATGATCTGAGAATCGAGACCTGAATAGTTCGGGTCCAATACCATCTTCACGCGGAGTTTCTACTATCTCGGAGAATTTCCTTCTTTCTGTTGTTCTGGAGAGGCTAGGAAGCGTTCATCGGTGATGCTGATGAGTCAGTGCTGAATTAATTTTTGACATACGGCCACGCAAACACTCCAAATGCTCCGATTCCATTCTCTAGACATTGAGGTAACAATGAGCGATTTTTGTTCCAGAGGCATGAGAAGGAACTCAGTGAATTGAAGATTCAGGTCGTGGAGGCCCCTCCCGAAGTACGCAAAGAGAGTTCTCCCTGCGCCGTAAGTCCATGTTAATCATGACGGATGCGATCGACGGCTTACTGGTGGCTGCGCTCATACTCATAAAAATGTTCGTTCTGCATTTTTATCCTTCTGTAGAAGTGTGTGGAGGCCGAGCAAATTCGTCAGAGTCTCCACAGAAGGCAAGTCAGAATCAAGCAGGCCCTCGCCGGTTTGAAAGCTCTACGAGAAGATCACAAGCAGCTCCTGAAATTGGATGTAGATGACAGCAGCCTGCTCCCGATTCGGATCGACAACAAATGATCATCAAATCACCAATCAAGCGATGTTCTTCGTCGAGGGAGCTTGCAAGCCTGAACGAGATATAGCTCCAAATAATTTTTGTACATGGATATGTAAATATGTACTGAATGGAACATTCGGGCTCGGAGATGACATTCTCAACTGTGAGATGCGAGAGGAAAATTGGGATCGAAATGACCCTTATTGTTAGAGAGTAAGATTGAATAAACTGAGATCCAGTTCATTGTAGGCTCCTTCCTCTACGGAGATTGTTGTATTCCACAGCGTACCTTGCCTAGCACTTTATTGTCGGACAATGAAGGCTGTTTGGAAGGATTGAAAGGCAGTCAAAGCGAAACCAGCGCTTCCAAGTTCCATCAGCCCTCGAAAGGTTTGAATTCCCCGCGACGTAGACGCCGAAACCATGAGGGACCTCGGGACTGGGAGGATCAGATTGACCGTCCCCACAGGGCACTCCATTCCAGCAGAAATCATCATCCTGAGTGTCTGCTATCAAACATCATTCAGCCTCGAGTTTGAAAACGAATTCCGTCGTTTTCCGAAACGCGTCTTTTCCATCGTTTTTTCCATAGTGTGGATAGCGTTCTTTTCCGTTCCAGACCATTGAACCAACGATCCCAATGGCTTACAGCCAGCCCATACCCCCTGCGAGAACAACCGCCCTGAGAGAGAACTGCTCAGTTCGGGTAAGGGGAATTCGAATGGGCAGACGACGACGAAAGGCGGCGGCCGCAACTGCTGCTTTCGCCGTTTCTCTGCATTAGCTGGTGACTGTTGTAGGACGTATGAGGTGTATTTACGACTGTATACGCCACCGGCAACTGCGTTCCAGCCGTTGCTCCGCTCAAGTTGTCGCTGCTCGGTTATGCCATAGCCGCCAACGATCCTCCTTGCCGTGGACACAGCGGCAATCAGGGAGAAGATTCCCGGACTCCCCTTTCCTTTGAGAGAAGTCGTTTTCAATGTGCCGACAGGGCCACACCAAACAGGTGTCATGTGCTGAACGAGCAACGGCTTTCGACTACTGCGTTGGTCTGGTGCCGCCGCCATCGGACGTTTGCGTGTGTGAGGCCTCCTTATCAAACAACAACAACACGATGGGGCTTGGATTTGTTGGACGCCGAGTGAATGCTTCCTGAGAGAGCACACTCTATTGTCAGAATCGTCGGCTTCGCTATAAGTGCCTGGAAGGAACGACAACATCGATTAATCCGATGGATTCCAAGTGTCTGCCTGGCATAGGAGTTTTTGGCTCTGGGCGCGCTGCGCGAGTCATCGTACCTCAGTTGCGTTCGAGAGGTTTTCGTATAGAAGCGTTATGGGCACGCACACAAGAACTCGCCAGAGACGCTGCCGCAGAACTCGATATCCCATTCTGGACTACTCGAGAAGATGAAGTGCTCTTACGGAAAACGGTCAGTCTCGTCGTGATACTCTGTGAGCCCCATCTGCACTCTGGAATAGCCGTCAAGGCCCTAGGGATCGGGAAGCATGTGTTGTGCGATCGACCGGCTGGATTGAACAAAGTGGACGTCCTGAAAATGGTCCAGGCGTCACAGTATTACCCGTCCCTGATTTCAATTGTTGGACACACTCTTCGGTTCCTACCGTGTTTCGTGCAAATGAAGAAGCATCTCAACGATGGATACGTCGGTCAGGTCCAGACCATCGATGTGAGAGTCATGTGCGGAAGTTTGTTTCAGGACCGCTATACTTGGCTGCAGGACTCCAGGGTGGGCGGTGGTGCCTTGGCGAACTTCGGAAGTCATCTCATCGATATAGTGAGTTTCATCACCGGTCTTCGGGCCATACGCGTTGTTGGTACGTTAAGAACGCTCGAAACGTCGAAGGACATCTTCCACCAAGTGCAGGCCGACGATTTCTGTGCCTTCCAAATGGAGATGGAGAACGGTGCTCTAGTCACCGCTAACATAAACACGCGATTTCGAGGACAGTATTCAGAGGAAATGACAGTTTGCGGTAGCGAGGGCATCCTCATGGTACGATGCGGGGATCTGTACGGTCAGAAAACCGAGTCCATGAAAGAGGATCTACTCTACCTCGATGTCGAAGATCTGAAGCAGTCTCCATCGATACTTCCTCGAAATATCAGCGACCTCGCCAAGGAGAAGCTTCAGGATAAAATTCATCCTCCACATCTACCGAAAGCGCACGTGAAGGGCTGGATTAAACTGATCGGCTCCCTGAAAGAGGCGTTCATCTCGAAGTCGAACCAGTGGCAGAAAGACAGCGTACAAAGTGCGGCTACTTTCGAGGATGCATTGTATGTTCAATGTGTGGTTGACGCCGTTCGAACGTCGTCGATCGACAAGCAGTGGATCAGAATTGTCGCCGACGCCAATGAAATCCAGAGAAACACTTACGACCGACGTGACTCTCCGAACAAAGTGTACGCAGGCCTCTACAGCACCGATAATGGACTATCGTTGTGAAAAAGTTTTACTTCTTTCGTAACTCTGTGTCGAGGGGACCAAAGAAGCCTTAATGATGATCTCACAAGTGCCATTCATAGCACAGTTATAGCGCCGATGCTCGAAAATGCCACAAAGAGCTCGATTTCGACTGATTGCGACGTTCTTCCTCCTTGGTATCATTTCTAGAAATGCGTTATCTGCGTCGATTCCGAGAAAGTAGAGAAAATGATCAGAGAATCAGGGCGTGTCGTTCTCCACTCGAAACCTTTGGTTCGAAAGCTAGTCAGATGTTTGTACAGACTCAACATTGAAATGTATGATAGTCTATTGGAAACATTCGTGTCATCCACGACCAATAAATGGTATTCTTAAGCTTAACGAATTCCATGGTTTTCCATGCGAACTGAACGAGTTTTTGCTTAGAGAGGTTTCAGCTGATTCCCCTCTTTATTATTTCACTTTTATTATATTGGTTGTCGGTTCTCGTTCGATGATTCATTTAGTCGATAACTCGCCGTGTTACCTGCTTCTCCTCGCTCCGCCGAACCGCTCGAGGTGTCATTCAATTCCTGTATTTCGAGATCCATAGATTCACATATTGGTTCTCACAGGATACTCGAATGCAAAGAAATCAGCGACGATCAAGCGATAGGAGGAAGCCTTTGAATGCTCTCTCGTGAAGGATGTCATCACGGGCGCGCGCGCGCACACGAAGAATAGTTCACGCTTTTGCGTCGTTGCTGCAGTCATTCCCTAATAGAAGACACAGCTCGACGACCTCTCGAGTTCTAGACAGCGCAATATGCAGCATAATCTACATCGGAACACGAAATATTCACAATATTCGCTCTCTGAACGATCGAATTCCCGGATCGGAGCCATGTTGACCTTTTACTTCTCCATGAAGTTTATCAGTTTATTCAGCGTGGCCACCTTGGCAATCTAAAACTGCTCGCCGATAACATTGTTTGTTAATTTCGAAAGAATAGTTTCAAACGAATTGCCCCATGCTGTGGATGTTTCACTTCATCTAGAATTCAACTAGGGGGAAGGGAAATCTCAGGGATCATAAGTGTACAATGTTGTTGAGGAAGCACGACCCCCGAAGCGGTGCAGGGTTGTCTGTGTCTCTAGGAAACTAACGCTTACTCTCAGAAGGAAATTCTAGACCGTTCAGCGAACTGGCTCAGCCAGAGAAGTCTGAGGTTTTGTACGGCCTTGACTGCGAAGGCACTGCCAGTGGTTCAGTTGTTTGTGTCGGGCCAACTACGAGCCGCGCGGTCGGTACAGCCAATGCCGAGAGCAGGACCCAACCGGCCGGCGCGGGCTCAAGCAACGCTCATTGAAGCTGAGTGGAAGCGAAAACGTATCCGCAGAGCCTTTGGCGAAACGGGGAAGAAGCGCCTATCAGTCTGACTACAATGTTCTCTGAATTCAAGGAGAAGTTGTTGAAATTGTCGCAAGAGAGTACGTTGAGCCGTTCATCCACTTCCACCTCCAGCGTCTCGTTCTTCCTTGAGCGAATTCGCTCAGAAGGGCTCTTCTGTGTTTTGCGAAGAACGCGCGGTCTATCAAACCAAAGAACATTGAAAATCTCACCAAAAGGGGATTCGCGGAGTCATCGCGAACAGAGAACACCCATTGTGAACGAGTGGCGTGCGATGAAGTGGGAGAAACATGGAACGTTTTCTGATGATCGTCGACGAGCGGAAAATCGACTTTTTGAGCTTTTTGTTTTCGCAAACTAGAATCCTCCATCTCATGACTAGTCTAGCAATAACTGGTCACCCTGTACCTCCGCGTCAGTTCACTCCTCGAGGCGTTACGTCAAACCAAAGCTATCTGGACCACGGATAACCAACCGAACAATAAGTTGCCGGATTGAAGTTAGCGGAGTCGATGAGTGACACGCATCTCCTTTGACCCTGACGCGGAAATTCAGTCAAGTCTCGACGCGTGCCGTTCCCTAGCCAAACGATGTTTTCGCATCACTCGAAACCCTACCTCGCTTGTTTGTGTACCAATCTATCTGCGATGATGACAAATGTCATCTGTCACTCGTTTGAGCATCCCTCAACTCTAGAATAATCATTTGTAGTCATGTTAGTGATCACGATTCCATTCGTAATTCAGAGAAAGCTTCCACAATATTCTACGTATATGAACGGAGTTTAGTCACAACTTCCTCGCCAGCGTACGATGTTATCGAGTGAAACGTTTCTGGTGGTGTCTCTGCTATGATCTTGAGTGAGCTCATTCATCTTCAGACCGACTGACGAATCGCCCACGCCTTGTTTACACTACTTGAGTTTAAGATCGCCGTCTTAAAGACACGCTGAGTAACTGATACCGGAACAAAATTCCATCTCGTCCACAGGGAGTCATCCTTCCCAACAGACTCATTGTTCCACTCGAACGCGGTCTCGGACAATTTTCGAAATCGAATGGTTCATCAACTCATCTCGGAATCGTTTCCGAGTCTAGTATCGTCAAAGCAGAATTCATACGGTCGTTTATGGTCACGTTCGTTGAAGCGATGGCATGTCAACGATTTCGAAGCGGTTTCATGGAAAGGCGAACTGAACATTTATGACTGCAGTCCAGAATCACGTTCAGAGAAGTCAATCGCATGATTCTATTCTCGATCTGCCAGATGCATTACACTGAGAAGAAACCGTATCAGTCAAACAAGGGACCAATTCTTTCTCAGGAGGTTGTTTTCTGCGGTTTGAGAGATTCGGTTTCGTCAGAAAAGAGAGAACAGAGAAAAAGACATTAACAGACTTGATGCTACACGCTACATTGTGCTTGACACGGAGCTTTAATGAGGCCCGAGTCAACGCCTGGAAGATCCCGATGACCCGATTGGATTTGCTTACCGCATCAGAAGATATCTGATCCATTCGCGGAGGCCGAGCAAACCAACCGGTAGTCCATCCAGAAAGCAACCGTGCCAACAGCCACAACGGCGTTGGAGCTTCATTTCTCACTTGGTCGCCTCATTTTACAAGTTCCATGAAACCTGATCATCAAGATCGTCAGCTACGTTGTGATTACCGTTGTCATCCGAAGTTCCCAAGGAATATTCCCGATCCGGTGTGAAATGCTGAGTGGGACATGAGTCATGCCGCTTGAGTAATAATAATCGATCCATGCCCCCTAGAATTTCTCTTGCAGGAAATCTAGCTAAAAATGTTTCATTTCTTTCGACGTTGTCAGTTATTTGATCAAATGTTCCCGGGGCTGCGCGGTCGGAAGTTCCTTTGAGTCATCCGCTATCATCGCTGTATAGGAAGGGGAGTTTCTTCCAACATGGGTAAACAAGGAAGTATAAGGTAGTAAATACCAGTTTCACGCGGATTCCCTTTATTGACGCCATGAGCCGGAGCACTGTGTGATGGAAAACCTCCAAGATTCACAGTTTCAGCTCATTGTCGAGTCATAGAGGTAATATTGGCTTCATGAAAGCGCGAAAAGCAGAAAGAAGGTGACAGGACGGGAATACTGTGAAGATTTCAGGCGTGCGGGACCACCTTCGTTATGACGAGGCGCCATCCAGAGTGGAAGCGAAAAACCATGGAAGAAAAATGTACATTGGCGGTTCGTTTCCATTATTCGTAACAAAATCTGAAGCGACACTGAGGTTTCTTCACAAAGAAGCGGGCGGTGTTAAGGCCGACTTGTGTCAAGAGAAATATTGACGAGCTTCAAGCCGGTATTACTGACTTTCCAGTGCAGTAGGTTTGATTGATGCGCTTGACAAGCTCACGTTCGGCGATCCATTCACGATCATTTTCTGTCACTGCGATTCATTCGGTTTCGTTTTCGAGCGTTCACGACTCCAGAGGGTCTTTCAGGCACGGAGCTTCAAGTCGAAACTCGACAATAAATCAACCAACCCTGTGCGCAAAATTTTATAAGTTTCGGCTTCACCTGTAACATAGGATTCGAAAGTGAGTGGGCGCGCGAAGCGGCCTCCTGCCGAGAAGAGGATTTGTGGTGGCTCTACTTGAATCGATTGTGGACAGCAAATGACCTTTCGACGGGGCTTCCGCGTTCAAGCGACAGAGGGCCAAAATATCCCTAAGAAGTGAGACGTCTACTGAATCAAAAGCGAATAGTTTGTTAAGTCGGGACCGATTGTTCAGAAAGCGATGCGGAGATAGATATGTCCTTGTCGCGGGGTTATCATCCAGTTATTCCGGCAGTTCGTCGTGAATTTCCAGGACGAGACCATTGCGATCCGTGGTGAAACATCTGGATTGACAGAGAGAGAGCCGAATTCACCTCCAAAGAGCGACCGTGAAACAAGAATGGTCGAAGGTGACGCTTTCTTCAGAGTCGGAAGGGGCAGAGTTGGAACTCTACGCATGCATATGGAGTGAACGAGGGGGCCTCGAATCCGGACTCAGCGTGGATGTCCCGTGGTATTCGACGATAAGTATTGCTTCGTGACCGCTCGCAACCGATGCCGATGCGACACATACTTTGTATCTCGAATTACACCAGGATCTTGGATCCAAGAACCGGACTCTATGTAATCTCGCAGATTGTCTATAGAAATCGGTGGTGACGGAACAACTCTTCAAGAAGCTTCCCCTGGTGTGTTATACCACCTGTGGAGATTCCTGTTTTTCTGATTTCGTCACATCTTTTCAGCTCATTCCTCTCATTTTCGATATTCCCTCGATCCTTGAATTTCGAGAGCATTTCGTGATGGCTATGAGATCTGGTCGAGCTTTCAGCGCATCAGCTGAACTCTCAAAGTTCGAGAGAAGCGGAGCCCACATCTGTTCAAATTCTACCCGGCGCAAATCAGTAGAATTTAGAGTTCCAGCAAGCCCTCCGCTGTTTCTGACTTCCATGAATTTTAGCGTCCATGAATATTGGGTGATATAGGGCCGTAAAGACAGAAGTGAACATAGACAGGCTCCGGGGACACTTCTGGGAGAATATTCGCCCCGCGGATCGACTTGATTGCCGACACATGACATCGAGACCCACGGAAATCCCTCAGGTAGTTTTGCGGTGATTTTCTCAAGAGAATTATATGAACACATTCGATCGAGTTGGCGCTCGATCCGTAATGATACTTATGAAACACTTCCATGAAGAGAGAATGACACCATCGGGACCAGAATCTTTTTTCTCTTAATTTCATGCACAGACGACGGCATCTCTCATACGTGACGGTCGTTGCAGGCAGATCGAGGTGCGAAATCCAAACGGGAGCTTTCTGAAGGTCGATCATTTTGCTTTTGAAAAGCTCCAACGGATTTCAAGCCCTCATTTCGTCAACCGCCCGTAACAAAGACACAAACGGGGCCGATAACGAGACGGGCGAACAGTAGCCAGGGATGCAGGATCCAATGCAAGAAAGGTGCAGAAACGAGTGGAATCGTAATGAGGAAAAGCATGAGCAGCAAACAAACGACTAATATAAACAGCGAGGTCTCAGTGGGAGTGTTTTCTTTTTATTTCTTTTTCGCTGCCCGATTTCGGCTCTCCCGACGACAACAGAACTCAGACACAAGCTCAGGCTTCGGCAAACATCTGGCGGTCAGATGCAAGCTCAACATCCGCGGCGCTTGTAGCTGCCGAGTGATTTTATTCTGCGGAATAGAGTGGCGCCCATGATTATATTCGTGATGGTTAACATTGCCTTCAGCCTCGTATTCATCATTTCACTCTGCTCCTGGTCCACATGACCACTTTTTTCAAAAGATCCATCCCTCTCCAATTCGCGTGGATCTCCGACGAAAATGTCGGTTCTCTCCACGGCCTTTCTTGTGAAGTAATAGACAGGAGACTGCTGAGTTACGTAGATGGATTGGATCCGTTCTCGAAGCTCCAACGTAAAAACTTTTCTCGCTTGTTCATTTTCCGGAGGAATTCGTCCTCTTGTCCTGATCAGAGGTGAAGGACGATTTTGCCGACGCCAGGGACCACGGTCTGCCGACGCGCACAGATGGCCACACAAATGAGAAAATCCACGCGAAAGCTGAACATTTTGTTTTCCGTCGTTCGTGGAACATCACCACTATCGGCGTTTCAGTGTAGAAAATTCGGAGCCAAAACCTTCAACAAAATCCATTTAGTTTCACCGACCGAACTTCGATGCAAAATGACGACCCCTAGGGTTGTCTAGCACTTACAGAGCTGCGTGACTAGAGATTAAAATGTAATAGATATCAAAATTAAATTTCTAGTCCGGAGAATTTCGCAAATGAAGCCTCTTTCCGTGTATCATTGGCAGGATTGAACATTTTTTCTTCGCTCCGGAGAGGGCTTCTGTCTCGGGGATTCGGAGGATGATCGTGTGCGATTGATGGCTCGCGACACTCGATCGATGAAAACGTGAACAGAAATTGGTGAGATGCCGAAAGCTTGGGAAGTGACTACTCAGGAAGAAAAATCGGTCAAGAACCACTGTAACACGATACCGACAGGTTGGCCCCAAGTACGAAATGGGACCGAAGTTCACACGGCAGAGTTGAATCTGTTTGATCTGGTAGTGAACGTCTGTCGCGTTATTGTGACCTCGTAGGTGAAGTCGTGACCACTGCTTCTGTGCCGATCCACCTACAGTGTATCCGACTTATTGATGGCAGAGCCGGCTGCATCCGATTTGTCTTACAAAGCAACTGGCGAGCCGTCCGCCAACAGAGCACTATTGTCCTCGTTGAATGATACGCAACCCGCGAACTCCGGGTGGACGGTTGTCGTTCGATGCAAACGGACATCGGGAGATGAACCCCAAAAATTTCTCCAGAAACCAATTTGTTGGGTCTTGTTGTCTCATTTTCCATTGACTGAATTCCGCCAATTTTTGTGTTTTTTTTTGGTCCTCTCCCTGCCCCCTTCCGTCGCTCTGGGTCAGTGCACCATCTTTGTACCGGCGTAACCGGCTCTGGCTGCGTTTGGTGATGAAACTGAAGTGGGGATGCAAATTGCCTGCTTGAATCTCTCGAGTGTGACTCAATGTTGACCGGAGATTGGAGCTAGGAAGCCAAAGAGTTGTTTCGCGTTGTCAGTTCATGTGTCACCAGCTTTTATGTTTCTGTGTTTGTCTTTCCTTTGACGAACCGCAGTCTGCGTTTGCCGGGAATCGGTGAGCGGACCGCATTGCTTGCAGACTTCCGTTCGAAACGTTTCTCTCCGCTTGGAAAGTGCTAAAGAAAACGGACAAAAAGGTTTCAAACTGACGCTTATTCGCTTTTGCTCGAAAGCGCCGCAACGATCGTTTCCCGACGTCAGAGTGCGACACAAGACCTCTAGAAAGACCTAGCTGTGTTCCGTTTCGCTCCATCGTTCGTATAAACACAGAAAACCCGTAAATCAGGGGAAACTCTTTCGAATAGGAGCAATTACGAAGAACGGATGTCAATGTTTTCGCAGTGGTATAACCTGCAGTGAGTCAGCTCGAAACTATCCGGCGAGACTTGTAAATTCTTCACGGCTACGTCGTTGAATTCCTTTCAATCGAGTAATTTCCATCTATAACGAAGCTTTTCGAACGTTTGCTTGATGCTAACGGATTGAAGTAATGACCCGCGATTCGCGGAAATCAGCTGGTTTCATCAACGGTGATTCTATCTCACAACGACCTTCACCAGAAATCTGCGAAGGAAACGATTGCCAGTGATGTCACCGTTCACCATCGTTTCAAAGATGTACCGCAAGATTATTCTGGAGACAATATTACGCTTAGGCTCCAACTTATCAAGATCACGATGTCTTCGGACTGATATGAGAACGGCGTGAAAGTTCATTTGTCGACTTTGACCGCCGTCAACGTTTGACAAGAGTGAGTTCCGAGACGAGGAGTTCAAATGTGCGATCTATGATCAGACTAACGTTTTGAAATTGTGACACTCTATCAGATCAATCACCAACTACTCCGTGGATCTCTCATAGTTTTTCATCGCCGAGACTATACATGTGGTTCTTCGGAGTTCCGTTGGGGAGCCCGTGATTTCCCCGCAGAAAAGATTCCCTTGCTTTGAGCTCGGAAGTTGTGGATGACATCGAGAGGATCCAAAGCCGAGCTTTGGGCGTGTGGGATCATCCTACGGCCTCATTCGACGCAATGGATTACAGGTTAAATCTCAGAGACGGATGAGACTATTTAGAAATTGAATGCATCCTTTACGATGGGGGATGCTGTTACGGGAATGTCGGAACCGTGTTTTCGAACGCTTTAGGCATGGAACTGGTTCATGCTCCGATATGGATGAAAACTGGATCAAACGTCCTTAGTGTTGGTAGCCTTGTCAGTAGCCTATATGATTTCCAGTTGTTGACGATTTCCTCGTGATTGTAGCGCTGATAGCGACGTTCGATTGCTTAGGACTCGAAAACATTCGCTTCGATGTGATTCGCCGGAACCAATAAATTCTTATGTTTTCCGAGCGGAGTCCACATCAGCTCTCGCGAGATCTGGAAAACTCACGAGAATCCGAGAAGATGGAGGTCTCAACGATACTGGTGATGTTCCGTCGAGTTGGATAACTCGAGTGAAATGGGTGTAACCACGACTTTGAAGAGAATGTCGATGTGAATACAATTAGGCTTTGACGCCGTTGAAAACACAAAGCATTTTGGGCTGATAATCTAAAAGTAACGCACACGAAGTCTTCCATTTGTGATTTCTGTGAAGAATGGGTCTCGCTTGTGCCGAGCAATCTGATGACGTGAAAAGAGGGAGAAGAAGAATTCATTCTGCCCAAAAGAGAGTTTTACGATCGCACTTTGTGTTTTATTTGAAAGAATTCCACCGAAAATGAATGCGAGCTATCTCGAGACCGTTTGCCCCCGAGCGAAGAGGAGTTGCTCAAAATGCAGACACAGTCAAAGACAGATTTGAAAAAGCTGAGAGTCAAAAGTCACCGCGAACGAACTGTCGAGGCGAACGCACCGTGTTTGATGTCATCTTTCTGAGCCGGTGAGCTGGTTGTGATTCCGCCGAATAAATCGAGCGAATTCGTGGGCTTTATCTGTTTTGCATTTCTTCTCCGGTGTATGTTTGTGCAAGGGAGCGAACTTGGTATTCGTGAAAGTTCCGAGAAAATCACGCAGCTTGAGCGATTTTCATCTCGTCGGCTTTGAAGTTTGTCGGTTGATTGTTCAAAACTCACGCAAAACATCATCGGAACTCCACGCAGTCGGATTCTGATCTAAAACTTGAGTTACTCGTTCTTCAAAAGCGCTATTGATGCAGTGGTTGCCAACCTTCTCGCTTGCTGAGGGCTCTCATTCATTACTCGGTCTTTTTGCAGAATCTTCCACTCGATTCCGTGAATTCGATGACCGCTAGCAACGGAGGCATTCCTGGATTCATCCAGAGAAAATGTGTGACTTCCTCAAGCAGAGTCCGCGTCGATTCAGCGAATCCGTCGACGTAGTCGTACTGTATACAGGAAGGAGTTTGCTCGCTGCGCTGTTGTCGAGTCTCTCACTGATCTCCTGTCATGGATCATGGGCGCTCATGCAGTCGCTTCTCTTGGTTGCCGTTCCGTCGAGTCTATTGTTTGTGCTCACGCGTTTTGAGCGCAACTCTGTAATGTGATTGAGAATGTTGAGCGACCCTTAAACGACTGTGTCGACGGCGTTTGCCGGTGTGATGGACAGCCCTTACCAGGAAACACAAAAACAAGACAAACCCAGCTCATAATTGGGCCTCATTAGATGTCAGCAGCGACATCGTCTTGGAACGCTCCAGAAACTCGCTTTGGTTTTCGTGGCTCAGCTGGCCAGAACCGTTGGCTGCGTTGAGTCGAGTAAGCCGAGCTTAACTGAAACTGAACTAAACCGAACATTCACGTGCGGACCCGTATTTCTGTCAACAGAACGGGAGCAAATGACGAAGCGTAGCGCACATTAAATCCTCGCGCCTAGGAGAGTTCGTCCTCAGCTTCAGAAAACGATGATAGTCATGCCTCGCCTCTACTCTCTGAGGATGCACAACACATTGTTCATGAAACGCAGAATCTGCTCCGCGTAGTTCAATACATGATTCTTCAAAGAGAGAGGTCTTCTGCACCCATGACCGACGTACAGCAAACCTCGGGATTCTTCGGTGCTCTCGCTCGACGCTCGTCCGTGATAGTCGCCTGTAGAAAAGTTTCGGAAACGAAACTCACAAATTCGCGCCATTTCACAAAGCTTTGTTAAATGGGTCGTGTCGTCGGCGGCGGAATTCCTTCGTGGGACTGTTTCTAGATTCGATCACAAGTGTTCCTCGCTATTCGCTCAAACCACGTATCGTTGACTCATTCATTATAATGCTATAAATAAGTCATGGACTGTTTCAGGGACTCCGAACAAAAAACAAGATCAAGATCCATGGATCGGTCTGTAAATGATATCACTTGAATCTAATTTCAACGCATGCGGGCGATGCTTACAAGGCTGATTTCATGGTTGGGATTCTGGTGGATTCCGATGTCTACAAAAAATTAGCAATGCCGCGTTTATTTTGAGAATAGCCAATCGCAATCTGCCAGGAGTTTTAATATATTGTAGCTAATCCGTGTCATCAGCGCGAGTCGAAAAACTCGAACTCAATTGATCGCGTCTTCATGAATATGAACATCGCGTGTGATTCACGATTGGCTTCTTGCTCGACCTATCTCTGAACAGCAGCGCTATAGAAGGGAAACCGAGACATGGAAAGAGATGAGCTACTGCTTGCGGTTCTCGGAAGGGTTTCAGTCTCATCCCGCAACAATCAATACAAGGAATTGGAATCTCGGAAGAAAATGTCGTACAGCTCGTCCCATCGGATGTTGAAACAATCGCGTTTGTCGTATTTCATGTCGCCATCATGAAGTGCTTAACTATGCAACTATGGTCGGAGACTACAACGACTCACAATCGTGTCCATGACAAGTGAATGTTTGACGAAAGTTGTATAATTTCATTCAAACTCTAGTGCTGCTGAATTTCCACCCGATTTGATCGTTTCTACATCGCAGGTTTAAACTATAAAGTGATGCAGTGAAGCGCTTCCAAGATTCGATTCAGCATCGTCCAGAAATAGAATCCAAGTGACATCACAATTCCGACTTTACTACGGAAGCTTCACCGTGATCTTCCAAAATGAAGTCACCGGCTTTGTGGCCGATTAGGATCGCGTGAGCGTTCAAATGTCCGGAAGGAATCTCTGGTATTATAGAACAATCAGCAATTCGGAGTTTTTCCACACCATAAACCCTGCGAGCTAGAATGTAAGTCTGTTAGGTAATGTTTCAGAATCTCGTCACTGTATTAGCTCAGGGAGGGACAGAGAAATTTGATAGGTACTCACTTGAGTCTGTGGTTGACCACGGCCTGTGGATCGCTGGAACGCCCCATTCTGCACGTGCACGACGGATGAAATATGTTGAATGAATGATGCGTGACGAGGCATCGAAGATAAGCTTCTGAGAAAATTTTGTGGGACTCGCAGGCCGGGAACTTGTGCTCGAGTAGTGTGTCGTTTGCGGCCCTCATTGCATCAGACGACAAGATAGAAACAGCTTGTTTGGCGCCTAAACAACGGAAATCGAAATTCAATATCTTGAAGAAAAGGGAAATCGCAGCCAGCTCGACGCAGCGCGAAACCGAAAGAGCTGTGTGAAACTGCATCGCTTCAATCCCGTTACCTTGAACGAGCGTCTCGATGTCATGAGGATCGCTAAAGTATCGGGGGTCAACCGAGGGATCATCAAAAGGATTCGAGCTTTTCAAGCAGACGCGCCCTCTGGACTTTGGCCTCATCAAGACAAGGAGTGGCTGCAGTAAATTTTTGTCCATGACAGGGCCATAAAACGAGAGCAGCGTCTGAAAAGAATCGAATATTTGACTCCATATTTCATTCACTTATCGTGCAGTCAATTTACTCGAGTGAAAGCAACGCTGTCGAACTCTCAAATCACAATTCAAAAATCCAAATCACAACATTTGTGTGCTTCGGTCTCTTACTTGGGTCTCCAATCCGATGTCCATCTCAGTGTTTTTGTGGGCCATGAACAGCATTTCTATGTCTGATTTGCGCTCCGATGTAACGTTCGCGTACATAACACCGAGGTGCATTCCGCAAGGAGAGGTCATGGGGCCTGGGAATCAGATTCGAAGAACTTGAGAGAAGCTCCCACTGGATGTAGCTCGATCCTCCGACCATGATGCCAATCTACTACCTGAATTATCAATCAGCCATCGATGTAGAGCGTCAACGTCTTTGATATCAACTACGGCGTCTTCTGGAACCTCGGTTAAAAGCCCCAGAAAACCGACGTGGTCCTGGAAGTTGTGACCCACGGCGGACAATTCATGGACAAGAGGGATCTGTGGATGATTTCGCATGTGCTGACAGTGGGAACAGATAAGATCTTCTACTGGAATTATGCGTGCTACTATCATTTGTTTCCAGGTCTAGAAAGCTCACGTTGAAATCTGCAAGATGCTCTCTTGGTCCGATGCCGGACAGGAGAAGTAACTGAGGAGTTTTGATTGCTCCGGCTGAGAGGATCACTTCCTTAGCGGCCCTTATAAAAATCTTTTCCCCGTCCTTGTAGAGCTCTACGCCGGTGGCGCTCTTCCCCTCGAAAGTGACCTGGGAGAAATGATGAATCTTAGCAAGACGTGTATCTTGACAGTACGTTTCAATAGAATCATTGTAGAACTTATATCTGACGGTATGTGACAAAATGATCCAATAGATTCGAAGCGCGCGATCAAGTTTTGGGACGTTAGTTAACTCGGTATCGCGAATCAAAGTCGTTTCCGGCATCTCTGATGATGTTATCATAGGTTCCGATCGATTTCCAATTCTAGAGCTGGAGATTTGCTCCGATCTTGGTCACCCCGAAACGATCACGAGAAGCAAACCGACAGAAGCCCCGTGGCGCTTCCCCAAAAGTGCAAGTCGCGAACGCTTCTGCTCCGCCGACCACATTCCGATGACCCGTGTTCTTCTGATCGAATTGATCACTCCGCTCTCAGAGTTGACGAGCCCACGAATACCTCTCTTGAAAATAACCCCTCTCCGACGAAGGAACTCTACATGATCTTGGAAGCTCGAGAAACCCCTCGCTGCACAACCAAGAATCCGAAGCACACCGGCATCCCTACTCAGGTGGCCATTCATGGTGTGTTCTTCCTCAGAGACTTCACTTGATCGTGTTTTTGTCTCACTGAGCTTCCTAGTTGCGAGGAGCATCTCCGATCACTCTGATCATGCTGCTATCTATCGGAGCCTTCCTTGCCGGCATGTCGATTTTTGGGCTCAATCTAACTTTGTTCGCTGCCCTCGCCGAAGTTTATGGATTTGAGTACAAAGGTCTAAGCTTCATGAAAACCAGCCCGAACCCCTCGGGTACCAACAAGACGGCAACTCAAACAGTGTTCGAGCAAGAGGTCCGGGAATCCTTTGTGTATGGAGATCTTGTGAAAGGACTGACCCCACTGAAGAACGAACTTTTCAAAATCAATGATGTGCTCGAGAGTTTGGATCAAACGAAGCAACTAAGCGATCTGGAGTCCCAAGCATCTGCGGCTCTCGACTTAATTCAGAAATTCGACCGCGAGCACTGCCTGGAGAGCATGCTGTGCTCGTTTGCTGCTGGTAGGGATGAATATGAGCGGCGTTTTGTGGCCAATATTTCAGTTTTTCTCCGAAGCTTTCCAGCAATGACGACCGCAAGGCGATATGGGAAGGCCGCACAAACTGGATATACCAAGAAGAGCTTGATGCTCTGCCGACTCATGTTTCCCTGTCGGTCGTTGAAAAGTAACAGAATACTTGGATTTGTTCTCAATGCGGCCCGCGTAGTTGAGAGCCGCACATGAGTTGTGATAGGGTGCCACGAGTGTACCTGATGATGGAGTTCGAATAATCAAACTTTGAAACCATACGGTTCAAGTGTCTTACTTTAGAAACTGTGGAATACAATGAGATGTGTAGATTGTCCCGGCCTAGGTTCGGCTTGAGAAAGGCGTCGAAAGAGTTCACTCTCCGTCCGTCACGAACCGTTGACTGGAAAAAAGTTGCTGATGTTTCAGATGTTTTGGAAGAATATCAGTCAGAACTTTCTCCATGCTGAACAATTTCAATGTTGATTGAGTTTGAATACAACACCAACTTGAATATGATAATATCCCCAATCGTCTCCGTCATTTGTATCGCTAAAGGCCAAGCCCACGCCTTTCGCAGACTCGAACAAAGCCTCTTTTATCGGCGAGTGATCCCGGTACGTGTGGACGCCTAGTTGGCCCGTCCTTCCGTGGAACACATCTGGGAACCAGTTTGGTGAAATATCTGAATTTTCAACGAGTGTACAATAGAATCTGTTTAAGAGTGACATTCATTTTCGGAAGGAAGAACTTTACCCTGATGTTCATCGTTATCGGAACGCTCGTCCTGCTTGAAAATCTTCAACGCTTCCTCCCAATTCCATCCTTTCGCGCCGTATTTCTCCTCCCAGTGGTCGAAATCGGATCGAGATCCTCTCTGATAAGCCATCAAATTCACCGTTGAACCTCCTCCGAGCACTTTCCCCGCGGAGAACGTTCTTCTCTGGAGGTAAAATTTTCTGTGGAATATCCTGAAGTAGCTTCATTACGGTGTATGGTTTCAAGCTCAGTAATTCGCCGCTTTTTTGGATGTGATGGATAGTTACTCACTTTCTCAATGTTAGATAGCATGGCGAACTTCTGAGGTTCAGATTTGATTTGCCAATCATAGTTTTGATTCATCAGAGCTAATGGCGCCATCATCGGAATCTCTGAACTGGAAGGTGGAGGTCCTCCTGCTTCTACAAGGAGTACCCTGAAGTGTTTCACAGAAGAAACTTTCTCCGCCAGTCGGCTCCCCGCTGATCCGCCGCCCACTGGAGATCAAATTCAAAGTCAGTTTTAGTTTGTTGAGAACGCGAATGGTTGGAATGTGGTCACGACGTATGTGGTAAGTGAAGGCTACAGAATTCTACATGAATCAAATGGGAATTCCATGTGAGCCAATTTCATCAGTGAAATCACTCACCAATGATGAAGTCATATTCTTCATACAGATCACTGACTAGAGTGCCGTTGTAGTTTGCCGTCGAGGTCGCGACGATGCAGACCACGAGTGCAATCAGGAGGAAACTCATTGACTTCTCCAGTTTTGCGAATCAATAGAGAAGTTTTGACACAGATTTCTGACCGGAGCTAGTAGTTTGCGGAAACGTCAGAAAGTACGGTGTTTTCGTTTCGGCGAAATACCCTCTCCTCGGCTGCGTTGAGAAGGAAACGCGCTGGAGGTTAACAACCCTGTTGTCGTAGATATCGTATCGATAGCGGCTACCCAATACTTTCAGTAGATGCCCACAGGGTGCAGGAAGCTTTCACGAAGTTCATCCCTTGAGAAATCTTTCAGTAATGTCATGGTTCAGGGCTGCATAATATACTTCCATCCAGCGCTCCACGATCTATCCTCTCGTCGGACGTAAAAGGGGGATAGAGGAAGTCTGGGACATTGGTTGGCAGCCAGCAAGGATCTGCAATCAGAACCGGGTCTCTTGAAGGAGACTCGAGGCGAACGACGGAGAATCCACAACGATACCTTTCCAGATTTTCACCATATTTTCTCAACTCACGTTTCCGAGACTTCTCGTCAAATGCCATCTCCGATCGTTAAAAAATGCTCTCACTTGACAAAAATTCGTCCCGACCACGCCCACGTAATCTTGTGGTGAAGTCGAGCGACGCGTTCCGAAAAACTTGGAAGAAAACATCGCGGCACCGAGTCGAAGAAAAGCAAGTCGATAAAACAATTCTCATCGCCGCATAGTATTCGCTGGTCCGTCGTCAGGAGCACCTCTACCAAAAGATCTGGTCTCCCTCAGGTGAGCATAGTATGGGAATCGGATTTGAATACTTTCCGGTCCATATTTTGTTACACGAGAAAACGAAATTCGATTCTTCGAAGTGTTTTTGCGTTTATTTTCCTCGAGTTGACGTAACATCAGTCTGATGCTGAACATTACTTACAGTACATAGAGAATAATATTGAGATTTTCCCAAACTCTCATCAAATCTGAATTCAGAAGGGTTTTTTCTTCGTTGAAAACAATCACGCCTCAGACCAACGCATTCGACCCCGACATTGTAAATAAATTTGTACAAAAAGTTCACAGTTTCACCCACCGACTTTTTCGACTCTCTCATTGCTCAGTGGTGTTTGAAGAACCTTGGTGCGACGATGGCTACGGCGACGACGACGATGACATTTCAGACGACGACGTCAATGAATACGTCGGCGAATTCTGTCTTGTTTTGGTTAAAACCGGCTCTTGGAGTTTTTTTGAAGCATCCGAAGATGCCCGACTCAAGTATGCTGATGATTTGTGTTTCTTCCGCTCAACCGATGCGTTTACCGCCAACTCAATAACCAGCTATCCAACGGCTCAGTTGATTTTGTGGTCCACCTTGAAATCAGCGGCCGACTCATTTGTGGGGTTGAACACCACACGCTCGCGATCCATGTTCACGACTTATGCTGCTATGAACGAGTGCGTGATTTCGCTCGACTATCAGGCCGCGTCAAAGAGTGCTTGAAGCTCTACCTAATCAACTGCTGAAGGATGTTTCCCACCGATGATCGATGAGAACGATCGAGATTTAAATAAACTCCATGCGCCCTCGCTACACTTGAATGTTGTTGCTGTTGTTGTTATTGTTATTGTTGTTGTTGTTCTGGCGGGCGATATTGTTGATGTCCCTAGATGAGTCGACAGACAAGGCCGTCAGGGGGCTGCTGCCATTGAATACTCCACCCGGCTGACCATTCGCTTGCTGAGGATTGTTGTTCAATATGAGGATTTGAGGCTGTTGGATCAGCTTCTGATACTCGTAGAAGTCGCGGGCACTGCAGAGCGGGGTTTCCACTTCGTAAGTATTGTTGAACTTCGAATAGTCAACCAAGTATTCCGATGAATCACGCTGGAAACGCACGAGCTGCTCGAACCTGTGACCCCATAGGATCTCCGATGGCAGATAACTGGACCTGTGAGACGAGTACGGTCATCGTGAATCAGTCAGATACTTCATTTGACGTGACTTCTTGTCCGTGAAAATTCAATCGACTACGACCGCTGTCGCATCCGGCGCAAAAGATAAGATTCTGTTGTTATCGGTTCTGATAGCCGAAGAGAAACAAACCTTGCTTGAATCGACTGCCCCGTGGATTCGATGGTTCCCTCGAGAACTACGACAATCTCGAAGCGATCCTTCATGATGTCTTCAGCCGACAACGTATAGAGAGGCGAACGCTCGTTGATCTCGTGCACGATGGTGGCCGGCCAAATGAAAAGAATGGATTCGTTTCCGGCATCGAAACGGACATCGAGTGTTGTATGGTAGTATGGAATCACTTCCCCCTCCTGTGTCACCTTTGCGAGAGGAGAAGCCGCGGATTAGTGTTTGCAGCGACTGAAACGATTCTCAGAGCTTCGTTCGACAGATTTGGATATGTTTCGGGTAAACTCACTTTACGCTTTATGATCTGAGCGCTGATGTTGGTGCCGATGATGTGCGATTTACGCATGTCTCCCACTCTGAACAAAAGACAGAGCTTCCCATCACGGAGGCATATCACCGCGTGGCGACTGAACAGAAGGGTTTGGGAACGTTTCTTCGGGCGCGATAATTTGGCGAAGACAATGCCAACCATAAAACATTGGATCATAACTCCAACCACTGACTGGAGACACAGAATGAAAACAGCTTCCGGACATTCTTCCGAAATGTAGCGGTTGCCGTACCTGGAATCGAGACAGATACTGAGAGCATGAACTGGAGTCCCCACGACCTCTTGAAGTGACTTGTTCTTCTTACGAAATTCCCGACCGAAATGTATCTGGGCATCAGGGTTATCCAATTTGCGTTTTTCACGGCTCTGTCTCGACTATTCTATCTTTGGGTCGAGGTCTTCAATTTCTGTTTGAGAAGAACGAAATACGGGCTTGCCAAATGAAAGTTCTATATGCATGCACGGAGTGATCGTTCGTATCAGCGCCCTGTTTTTCTTGAAGGTTCGAGTATTCTCCGAATGAAAACCTTGCCCTCGTTTCCGTGACTCGACTTTCGCTCGACCACATATCACCGACCCGTGTTTACGTTGGAAGGCTTGGGAAATCTCGGTTATGATAGTCCACAGTGGAATGTCGACGAACACATTCATGAGATCATCTGATACGGCTGAAGATATCGGTCTCGGTTTAAAACTTTCACTCCCCTTCGTCGCCGAACAAAGGTCTCGAGTACAATCGTGGAAAAGGGGGTGAGAATGCATGCCTGCCGACCGTCGATACAACAGATCAAAGTGCATTCAGCGAGGCTTATTGATCTCGGATTGCTAAGTTTCATTGTTCGGAACGGAGGAATTCATTCTCTTCCACAGTGGCTCTCGCTCAATGTCTCCGCTGAAGAACGCTTTGCCGGCGAGCGATTGGAATCGAGGATCGGAGTTCAAAATTACGAGTGAAGATTATGAGTGTTTCCGGGAGTGCTTCGATGTGTCTGCTCGGCTTGACGAAAGCTGTCCACATCTTAGTGGATTACGTATTTTACGTCTTTATGCTATTCTATGGACTGGATCTGAAATCCAAGTCTCTCTTGTGGGCGAAAATATTCCAATTCATTTGGCTTCTGTCTTTTGGAACTTTCCTCTACGACAGAATGAAAATCCTCCATCTCAGGTTATTCATCGAAAGTCCAGGCTGTATCGACATTGCGTTTGGCGTCAATGAAATCGTGAATGTCTGCTTTTGCGCCCAAATGGTACGCCTCATCCTCATGAATCAGAACGAAGTTCGTGCGCTGATTCTTCGAAAGAATCACCGCTCCTTTTTCCCTCTCATCTGCACATTTTCTTGCGACGTTCCGTACATCTTTAACCTGTTCTTCCATTTCCGGAGAGGCTACCGAGGGGGCTTGCTGCGCCTGGTCACAGCATACTCTACGGCGCATAGTTGGCAAACCCAGACGGTTTTTTTCCTTGTTTACATGGAATGCGTTTGTGTGCTGCTCAAGGACCGAGCGAAAATCGATAATCTGATCTCCTCAGAGGATATGCTCGACATTGATAGGCTCTACCGTAGGAGACGGAGCCTGAGGAGACTCGTGGAGCTCGACAACCGGCTGTTCAGTCTCCCGCTCGGCATAGTGCATGTCAAACTCTTTACGGCCTCCATATTCACGATCGGCATAGCACTCACGAGGAACTTGACAGATTATCACAAATTCACTCTCATAGGAGGTCATGTGGGTTTTGTGACGCAGCTTTCCATGATGGTTGTGCAAAGCGATTCATTCAAGGAAAGCTTTCATGAACTGGAAACAGATTTGCTCCTAAAAGCATCAAAACACGGCATTCGCTTCGATAGGATGAAACTCATACGAGCCCTTCGCTACGAGACCTCGGGTGATTCGCTCAAAGTCGCATGGGAGTTCGATCACTGCAAGAAAACGTTCCTCAAGTACGTCGCGACTTGCATAACCTGCACAGCGGTGATGCTTCAGTTCGACTACAATGTTCTTCGACATCTTCTGGAGACGACGATGCAGTAGGACACCGCGGGGAAACCTTGATTTCGTGACTCCAAAGGATCTCATTCTCTATTCTTCTCGGTCCTCTCATCCATTTCTCTCGGACCGCTCTATGAATCGTAGGAGAAGATCATTCGCATTGAGCAGGCGCACGATCCCTCTATGAGGATCCCCGTCGAGCGAACTCACCCGATCGTGTGTTGTGTCTCTAACGAGAACAGGAATGCCGCGGTGAAGGTTGTGACCTCAGTGACGCAAGGCTTCCAGGTTTCATTTTTCGCGTTGGTTTCTTCGAAATCTCCGTGGGCGAACATGATGAGCCACCAAACGACAGCGAAGATGAGCCACGAAACAATAAAACCCATGGCGAACACAAGAAGATTCCATCGCCACTGGATGTCGACCAATGTTGTGAAGATGTCCTGAAAATAACGTTCTCTCAGATACTCGGTAGTGATATAACTTCTGTGCCCGCCTCCGTTTTCTTGATGAATGAGTGCGAAACTTCAGGAATACCGCTCTGAACTTTTGTTGAATTTTTATTTCATTCCTCCCTGTCATTCGAGGCTGAGATCATTTCTGTGACTGAGCGGTTCTCGAATCGCTTGTCGGAGTTGGCATCTGCGTAGAAGAGATTCGTGCAAGCGATTCCCGTTCGGCTCAAGGTGCTCAGTTGTGATGATGATAATCAGCATCTTCTCTCAGCAACCCAAAAACAGTCCAACAGCGGCTGTGCCCCAACAAAAAAGTCCTCGGTACTCCCCTGAGGAAAATGCAGTGGAATAGACTTCCCCTTGACCTCGTCGACCGCCCACGATATCTCCCCATCTCAGGGGCGCAAGCAGCTGTTGCCGACCACGCTCTAAAACGAATTGCAAACGCAGAAACGACTTGAAAAGCCCTACAGAGATACCCGATAGGTCCGAGCAGGTCCGATAATTCAGTCCCGAAAATGTTTCCTTCGATTACACAACCTATTTAGAAGGTTGAGCGAGATGCGCATGCTTCCTGTTAACCGTATGTGGAAATTGACTCTGGATCATGGATAGTTTTATTGCGCTGTCATTAAACTTCCGCGATTCCCTAGTCCTTGTTGAACCAAAAAGAAATCAGGATGCTCGTGAACTCGATCGTATCAATTGTTGGTTACTTCGAAAATGAAAGTTATGATATCTGATACGATGAACTTCTCGGTCAGAGGAACTCCGAGAATGAAGAACCTCGCGCTCGAAGAAGTATGCCATGGGAAATCTGTCTCACGTTATATCAACTCTTATACGCTCGGCGATTCGATCACGAGGAACGATATTGTATTCTGTCCAGTGCTACCGAATCGACAATTACATTAGCGTTTCCGCTCTAAGTAGAACTTTAATTCTTTCTGAGCTGAGCTGTAAAAGATGTCCTGGTTCAACTGTTATCACGCTACCGAATGCTACCGTGGCAAAGCATGGACGAACCCACTCGTTTCTGTAGTGTTACTAGGCGATTCTAGCTGAATGTCGATACCAGTAGTACCAGGTCAGCCGAACAGACAAGCACACTGCTATCGGGCCGTAAAGTATTGCGAAAACTTTCTCGGTGAATTAGTTCACCTAAAAACAGTTGTTGCCAGTTTCCTGCTTTGGCCTGGAAGGGATGGACTTCACTCACCTGGAGATATCTTTGACTGCGTTTATATACATGCTCCTTGGACAAGTTGACGTTGCCGTTTTTGAAGATTACACGTTTCCGTACGCGGCTGGGAATCACTTTCGTTTTTTGATACCTGAAACGTCAATCTTCTTAGTCTTGACACTTGTTGAAATCATTCGCGCCGAAACGCCCTCGCTCTCGTCTCATCAAAGTTCATGGTTGACTATAGAAGATCGACTTCTACATCTATTTCACCCGATTCCGGAGATTCCCCAAACCCCGAAACCGCGCTTCCAGCATCCGGTTAATGTTCAATGGGTGGAGTCCATCACTCCCTGACTTGACTTTAATCTTTCGTGTGCTCCGGGTTCGTTACCTATTTCCCGGTCGAACAGGTGATAATTGTTTGAGAGGAGGACTGCCTTCCGAAAATCAGTTTTCGGAGCTGGCCGACACCGCGGTTAGAACGCACCGCATCGCCTACTTCGTCGACACATCCTGACATTGGCAATAACCTCGTATACTGGCCTATTTTCGTTCCTCGGACATTGCACAGCATGGAACCGATGGAATCACAGAATGAGTTTTTCTCAACTTCGAGCATTCGTTTGTTTATACTCCTCGTGTTTAGCATTGTTCCGCATCACCGAGTCTAGGATGTGATCAAAGCACCACGTTATCTCGCCTTTGTAGAATAAGCTGTCGGGGAATGATCATTGCTCGCTAAGGAGCTCCGAAGATTCTGAATCTCTCGAAAAAAAAATGAATTCCAACATTATGTCACGGCAACTGATAGTGAGTTGTAAACTTTGAATTGTGTAGCACATTATATCGCCAGCGGCTACTTTCGAGAATGATCGAAAGCAAAATTCGAATGATAGCTCCTTGTGGGTCGTAAAAGATTCGAGTGTGGCTATAAAATGGATTCACCTCCTATTCCCGAAATTTGCTGTACGAAGGGATGTCAAGGAAGCCGGGGGAATTCTTTTTAAAAAACCTGAAGAGCGCTTCCGATCGATACAGTTCCGACCGAACCGAATCCATTTGTTAATCTCTCGTTGCATTCACGCGTGTGATCCAAAGAACGCTTTTGTTTATGTTTGAGAGGAAGAACTAGGTACAATATCAAGAAGAAATCAACGAGATCGCCGACCGAGTTCCGTTTATCCATCCATCCATCTTGTCTAACGAAGTGTCTTTACGTCGGGAGGATATTGTTTGTAATCGTTATCAACACGGTCTCCGCTGTTGTTATTGGCGATAGAGGAAATAATGGTACTCCCACCAGGGGTGCCAGACTCCGGGAAGTCTTCCCGAATGTCGTCTGAACGAGATTGTACTTTGTTTACAGTGTTTCCAATGTTCATCAGAGTTTCGCGAGCGAAGCGAGCATCCTTCAGTCCACACGACCATTTCATGAGGCTCGGTACCTGTCGACGATCGTTGGAATCTTCAAGATATCGACCTAAAATAGCTAACGACATCGCTTGCTAATCCGTGAGTCATCTTTTTCCGTCTCTCCGGGTGAAAACGACGTTCGGACCGTCAGGTTGGTTTGCCTGAACTCAATGGGGACAACTCGATAGTGACGGCTCCCGTTCTCAACGAACGCTCAACACGAAGCGATTTCACTCGCTCACTCAGCAAGTGACAATCCAATTGTCGAGCGTGTAGAGCGATTAGACGTTCCACGACGATTAGTCTCTTGCTGGTGTCGGTCATGTTTAAGTACCCTTCAATGGTCGCGAATAACGTGTCGTGTCGAAACAAATAGTTCGCACACGTAACCTCATCAGATTGACCGCCGTTGAATTCTTCTACAGCGTCTACATTACTATGCACTTGCGGTGCCTGGGAATTCAAGTTCCGCGTTGCTGCAATGAATATCCATCGCCATGCGTTGTTTTCTGGATCGAATGCCATCAGAATACCATAGATCGGATACACAACGGAAGACTTTCCGGAATCTTCACAACTCGGTAACACTTTGGAGCCCGCGCTCACTTGAGAACTCCCACTTCCCTCAGACGTATTCTGGCTTGAGTTTTTCTACGAAATGTTCGATCGAACCAAGACGTTGGTCCAGCCTTCCGGCTGATTCCCAAGTGACGCGTATTGATTCGAAGTTATTTCTCAGAATTCAGAATCGACCAAAACCGCACTTGTTTCGAAGACTCTCTGAGGCAGACATTCAGAAAGATCAGAGGTATGAAGAAAAGACACGATTCATTTACCCACACCACACGGTTGAGAAGATGGCTCATGATCGGCCCGGCTTTTGATGTCGGAAGAGCTCACGGCGGCACTCTATCTTCTATCCTCTGTTTTGAGAATCGACTTGTTGAAAGTTGACACTATCTCGCCCACGGCGTCGACGAAGCGTCAATCATCACGGGCGACAATGCGACCACTTGCATGCACTCAGAATACCAGCGAGTTAATCAAGGACTGAAGAAAGCCCCGCACACTTATGGAAGGCAGCCGAAGCGATGTCAAAGGCCTGACCGATGGATTCTCGATCACAAATCAGAACAAGTCTCCAGAACTGAGGCGAGTTGTTGATTCCGAGACGCGTTTTTCGGTGTGCGCGCGAAGACCTCCGTCGCGCTGGAATCATCGCCGAAGTCTGAGGAGAGTTCTGGGGAGAGCGCCTTCTGCTCGCTCTTCGGGCCCTGTCAGGACTGTGTGTGATGCGGCTTTGGCGTCGACCACCACGGCAGTAGCAGCAATGACAGCCAACAATTCCGAAGAAACTTCCCACGCAAAGGGCTACCAATAGATGGAACGGAAGGATCATGAAAAAAATTTGCTGAAATTGCGATCGTTGCAAGATACGACTGACAGAACTACCGTTTTAATGACACTTCTTCAACTATAGCGAGCAAAAGGTCGTTCCCGTCAATCAGAGCCTATTCCAACGTCATGAGACCATTTCTCGGTTGTGATTCCTAAAAAATCCGGATGCTCAACAGATATGGACTCTCGTCGATCAAGAATTGACCTTGACTTCAACGGTTCTGCCAATGCCAGCACCACTGTACGCGCTAATCGACACTTTACTCTGATTAAGAACAGAGGATACCCGCTCAGAAGCATGTTTTTGATTCTTTAAAACGTCTCGAATTCCGATTGTATCGGGAGAAGTGACTAGAGCCGATACTTCCAGAGATCCTACGGTTTTCCACAGAGTTGAGATTGTTTGGATCGGAACCTTTCACTCTGTAGGCTGTGATAAGAAGTGACGCTGTTTCGGCTTGATTGAATCCATGTTCTCCACAATTTTACGCATGGCGATCCACGGCAAGATGAGAAGTTCAAGGCAGCGTGACTGCTTCTCGCGGGAACACTGATTCATAGTTCAGCTGGTTCAAACCGGACCAACGAATTAGGCAAGAATGCCGCTGAGTCGGAATACCACCACAAGCTTAGCGATGTTTCTTCGGGAGCGAATGCTTTCCAGGATAAGCTGTCTGTTTTAACGCTGATTCAAGATGATTTCAAGTTTATCATTCAATTATCCCACAGGCCAGTGGGCCTTCTGCGATCACAAAGATCTATCAATTCGAATGAACTCGCGCTTTATTATGAAAAAAAAACTTCTGACTGAAAAAAAATTCGATGACGTCATCGTTCGCGTTAGCCAATTATATGACGCCGCCGATCTGATTCATATAAACGCCGCTCAACTGTCTTTATTGTTTCCGGAATTTTGCGACGCCAGAAGAGTCATAGAAAGTTCGAGAAAGAGACATAATCCAGAAATTTCATCCCAGAGGTCTCGTAGACATCGCGGCGGGTTGATAGTTTCTTATGGTTGTGTTTAACGAAATTGCGAAACTTTCTGTCACCGTGCGAGACTTGAAACCGGTTCCGCCTGAAGTTCAAATCTCATTGAGAGGAAATCTCGACACCGTGGTCTGATGCTCACAGATTTCTGACATCTGACGCTCGAGTAACCAACAAACGGTACATCTCAAGATTCGCGATGATCGAAACCCATGAAAGACCATATTGTATAGAACCACAACAATCGTAACTATGGAGAAGAGTTCAAGCCGTGTCTCAGTTCGCGGCTTCATTGCGAGTTCTCGTTGCGGGGTTTGAGTATAGGCCGCTGTGACAAGCAATCCTTCAACATGGAAGAAATACGAAAGTGCTCGGAAATCACGGTTTCATCTACCATAATAGCAGCGGCGCGAACTACGACTTCGATAGCACAGAAACGTACAATAGGTCGTACAGAGGGCGGAACACAAATCTTCACGTCGATCGGACGAAAATGTTGACAGCAGCAGCAAGACAGGATAGGATGCACGAATGGTTGAAGAAAGATTTGCGGAATCCGATGCAAGAAGCAATCGGTCGTGAATGAGGTCACTTGCAACGCCGCTCATTATTTGAGTGCTCACACAGCTCAGCGCGGAGTCTCGGTCGTTGATTGTGCACACGCCTGTCAATTGCTGTCCGAATTTCTGGCTGACGGTTCGTACGTCTGCGAAGCGCCACTTTGGTCGCTATGTCTCGATCAGCATTTCTAGCATGGGATCAGAGGCTACGTCGGCAAAATGCCGCACGAAGTCTGTGTACCAAGAAATTTCTCCATCAGGAGAGCGGACAATCTCTTTTTTCTGAGCACTACATTCACGAAAATGAAAAAGTTTATTCAAGATGGATTCAGTAGAGGTTCCCAATCCCAACTTTAAATGTATTCCGAACGAAGAATCGAAGTCAGATCGTGTGGTGTGAGGTTACCTCAATCTTTTTGATAAGTCGCGAGTCGGGACACACAAACCACGAATTGGAAGTCGAAACCGGTCGCTGATTCGGTGGTTCACCCACCACATTTTTCAGCAAAATATGCATGAGAAGTTATCTTGTCCGAGAAGAATGTATCCACAGAAACTTTTTTTATCAGTACACAATGATAAGGGAACGCTTCAAATGTGAATTATCTATTCAAATTGGAGATGATCTTCAACATGGGAGAATTGGCATCCACAATTTATTTCTGATTCCATCGATCCGTGTCGATCTTATTGCTACTTGTGTTATCTCCATTATGTGGAATCGATTTCTATCCTCAGAACAAGGAGGCTACGACCCTCGTCGAAAAGTGCGATCATTCGGACTAAGAGACGATGCAATGAACTTTTTGAGAACGATGATCCACTCTGTCAATGAAGAATAGTGGTTCGATAGACATCGACTTGAGTTGCCTTTAATTTAGACAAAATCAAAACGCGGTTCCGACACAGTGCGCTCGGAACCTCGCGATCAGCGTATTGGAAACAGTGTTCACTTGTATTGAAAAATTCCTCCGGGACGGATACCTGGAATCCCAGAGCTCGGACCAAGATTCGTCGAGAAAGTATCTGAGGTAAGTCTTTGAAAAACGCGTGATCACAACGTCCGACGGATAGAGCAAGCGCCGCTATTGAACAAAGAACACTTCTCAGATTCAAAGAAACCAAGTTTCGACGCGATTGACGTTATCCTATCCGCAAGCGTAGTAGACCACAATTCTGAGCGTCTGATCAACGATGGAAACGTCTGACGGTCCCGTGTCCCCGAAAATCACCGCAAGAAATATTCCATGCTCGTCAAAAACTCGCGAAAACGCTCCATCGTCGTTAAGACCAGGCTGCCGCGTCGCTATCGCTCGTGATGTTGAACTCCAGAGACTCCGCTTTGGCTTCATAAGATGTCGATGAGAAATGCATTTCGTGAAACACAACATAGTGAGGGAGGAGCACCAAGAGCTGAGGTAAAGATCTCGTGAACAGAAAGAAGCAGTTTGATGCAAAAATATCTTCATTTTCGGATTTCTTGAGGCCGACTGTGACACCGATGAGCTTGACCGATTATCAACTCAGAGAAAATAACGAAATTGTTCCTACTCACCGGACCATTGGTTGCGTTTCTTCGCTATCGTGGCTTCCGAGTTTGGAGCCATTTTTATGTGGGGGATTGTAAAGGCTCGGTAGCGGTTGATGGTTATTCCGATGAATTAGGGTGCCCACTTCCGACGAAATCGTGTCGTCGTTGTTTTGAGCATGCTCCAGGCGGCGACCGATTAGTTGTTGCCAATCTTTTTCACTGGCATCTCGTACAGAATCGCCGTAACCTCCTTTGCTCATTCTGATGTGTGTGGTAGCGCTCCTTGCGGTGAAGTTCCCACAACCTCCGTTTGCTCTGAAATCAGTCGGACTTCAATGTAATCTGGTTTTGAACTTTTCAAAACATTCGTTTCCTCTTGACGCGGTTTGACGCTGATTCTTTCGACTTTCGCTGCGATGCTCTTCGATTCCGAGGCCGATTGTCATAGTTGCCAACTGATCTTAACGGCAACCTTATCACCACATGTAGAGCGCATACCATGGTCAACAAGCACAAGTGCTTGCCGTAGTACAAGTGAATTAGGTATCTCCTCGAGAACGGGAGCTGTTGGGGATAATCCATGAAAAACAGCCTCCTCTCTTTGGTTTCAAGTGCTCGTTCCGAGATACGTACTACGGTATTTTTGCAATTTCAGGATCACCATCAGCATAGTGGTAATACACTCCAACTATCGATACTCCAATCTTCCTCGAGTGCGACACGCTGAAAGAGTTTCGTCGAGGGAGGTCTTTTGTTTTCTCTTCTTTCGCGACAAAACTTCGCCGACGGACAGCTGTTCTTAATACAAACTAGTGACATCATTTACACCGCGGAAATAAACGACGGAAACGGTGCTCATTCACTCGGATATCACCTAGACCACCGCCGAGCTCACACATTGGCCGGCAAGTGCAGACGAGAACCTTCGAACTTCAGGCAACAGAGTATCCAAACACCTCCTGATGTAGTTCACGAAACTCTCACAATCTGAATGTACCCAATACCCGAACGCCTGAATTTGATGGTGAATTTCAAGGGTTCTGACGCAACAAGTCAATCACTCACATTACGGATTCGGGGCTCATCGTGTACTCGGGACCTCTAAAAACAGCAGACTGTTGTCTGTGTTCGACTGGACTTATCTGTGTCTGGATCGGGTTACGCTTCAAAACGTTGACCATCTCCATTGGCACTACACGATCGGCGGCGTCTCCTAGCGCTCAGCAAGCTGGAGCGTTCTGAGGACTCGCTACATCTTCATGGAAGGAACAAGCTCTTGGATTGCGGCAAAGTCGAGTTTCCTCCGGGAAAGCGTGGAGTCGTTTAGCGTGGTGGATGTAATCACTCAGCCAAAGAGACGACGAGATTCTCTCGATGACCTGCACAGAACGCTTGTCACATTTTGAACTGGAATGAGGAATAGCCCGCTAATGCGAGTGGATCGAGCCTCGGTCTGTCGAGAGTTCCACCTTGAGAGGATCGTCGGCTCGCGACGGCCTTGCGGATAGAGGCGACACGATTTTCTTTCATCGGTTCCGCCATATCGGTCTATTCTATTTGTGACGACCGTTCCTCAAGGCGGAATGCAACTTGCTCCGCTAACTGCTCGGTCACCGGCTTGATACCACAGCTGGTTGGCTTGTTTAATCTCGGATCTTGACGGTCAATCACCGACGGCCGCGGCATCTTGATAACGATATAGAAAAAAAAAAAGAATAAAAGCACGCTTGAGCGCAATGTCATTCCGGGAGCCGGTACGAATACTGAAGAAGATCAGCTCCCTCGCCATACGAGGAACTCAGAAGATCATCAATCAAAGCCAGCGGAACAAAGCCGTAGCCTTAGTCATTCAGTCAACTCTGAGGGGACAGCTGACGTCTGGCGAGTATTGTATGATGGATTCCACGAGCTACGCTCACGTCCTCATATCGTTGCATGTTTATGCGCACCGGTAGAGCAAGTCGCTCGTCGATACCGAAATCTGGCGACATTGGTTAATGATGCGGACCGGAACAACGGGCGTCAATCTATCTTCAGAACGTGCCGCACTCGCTGGGTTTTCGATTCCAGCCTGGTTTCTAGCTGCTCACTTGTTCGATGAATCTTATGTGGTGGTTTCTATAACTGATTGGCAGCGGACAGATCGTTTGAATGGCAGAATAATAGTCGGTAGTTGCGAGTCGTGGGCACACGGAGTCTTTTCTCGGATGTTGAATGTCTTGAAAACGAATTTTCACCGACAAGAACGCAAAAACGATGACAGATTTGTCATCGAATCCGCGGCTCGAGCTATGATGACTCCAAGCTCCGCCCGATCGTCATTTTAATCGATTGCGGCAAAGGTGAACTATACAAGGCAATGAGCGGTGCGGTGCTAAAAGCATACGATGCCGTCTGACAGATCCAGCACGGCACGATGTAGCTCAAGAGATCTTGAGAGGTGCTTTTGGCAGGCATTCCCCGATATCGCCTTCTTGACATCGAGCTAGCCAATATGTCTTGGGCACTTGTCGTGAACACAAGCGTTGCAAGAAGCCGAATAAACTCTAATATCAAAGATCCAATGTCCGGTGTGTGGTAATTGAATCTCCAAAAATCGGGTGCGGTCTCCCACTCAGCCGGGTCGGCACCAGTGGGTACACGGCACTGTTCGCAGTCAAGAAGAACACGAACTTCTGTTCGATCATCAGTGAGGTTACGCATAGTTCATGTCGTGACTCTTGCAACAGTATGGGGAAGCCGATGAACGAAATGTGAACAGATACTTTCGAGAAATCGGCGTCAGACGTGACAGAACAATGACGAGCTGTCACTGAAACGTTTCTTTTTGTCTCTTACAAGCTAGACGTGTACCGGAGATCGACTGAGTGTCGACAGCTATTGAGAATCAAGCGCCTCCGAACAAGTGATCAATCAGCCAACAACGTCCAACGTTAGCCATTTATCCTCCATAGCGTCCACATAGTCTACGGAGATGTAGTCAGTCGCTCGTATGTCTCCGTTCAATCGCTCACCTGTTCTCACCTCCTGCACCCACCACAGATGAACTCACCTCGATCAAGAACCGACAAGGAATCCTCAGACTTCTGGAACTTTTGGTCGGCTAACCATTGGCCCCCAAGATACACTTTAAGGGGGCCGCTAAGGCTCAGCCGCACCTGTAGCAACACCACCTGCACCTTGGTAATCCTGCGGTAGAGCACGTGACGGACAGTGGTCGTCGGAGTCTGACAAACTTCCACTCAAACACGCACGGGTGAGCTCGAACCGCGTGACAAAATCACCTACAATGAGCGAGTCCACGGCACCACTGGAGGACTCACGGTGGATGAGCTTCTAGCTTGTGCCGGCTTGTGCGGATTGACCGCTCGGAGGAGAAGGAGCCAACTGAGACTGTGTTGCTCTCAAACGTTACGGCTTTGGCGCAGACGAGCGGCGAGCGATTGCTTCAAATGAACCAGATGCAGGTGTTGTTGGACGGTGAGAGGTTGAAAGACTTCCGCTGAGGACACAAACCACTCTCTGTCGGCGAAATATCACTGCGCTGAAATGTTTGCCTCATAGTCGTCTTAAGGATGCTTTCTTTATCGGCGAGGGTAACTCTTCGACCATCTCTCATCTCAGGACAGGACTGGATCTGGTTCCAGGCTTTTGAACTCATTCTCTCGCTGTGACACCACGGTGGCCGTCGATTTCTACAGAGTTCAATTTCCCATCGAAAAAGAACCGGTCGGGGGAAACTCGTCCCGATATCCACAAAATACTTTCCCAGCTGTGTTCGGCCGCCGATCCTGAACCAATTGACACTTTGTTTGCTGCACCAAAATACGATGAAGGTTGAATGAAAATAGATATCGCCAACATACCGTCCTATATTCTGTTATTCATACGTTTTGGTTCCACGGAGTTCATCCACAATAAGAATTCCCAGAGCTGGGGATTGCTTCATCTCTAACAGCAGTACCAGGACTAGTCAGCGATGGAATAGTGTAACTTTGTTTCAAGGTTGGCGGAGCGCGTCATTTGAATTCATATGAATGGAGAAGAGATCATTAGCTTGACAATCTCTCAAACCTTGTGACTCGTATTCGACTGCCTACAACGTTCTCTTAGCGGATGTGGATCGAGGCTCGCTTCTCTGGCATTTCAAAACGTTTCAAAACAGAGGGAGCCATGAGAGTCAAGTTATTCGACGTGACCCTAGGAGATCCCTCGGCGACCTCGCCCGAACAAAGGAATGAGTAATGGGTCGTCGAGCGGATACCGGAAAGGTAGAGAAACGTCTCTGCTCAGCGCTCTGAGAATGTAGCTGTTGGTTTCCCGTTCGTCTGACTTGTTCCATGGAATAACTTCCAGACCACATACACATGTTCTTTGTTGAAAGACCTTCTGGGAACCGAGACAAGATTCGCCAAAAAAGACGACCGATGCGATGCTCTTGGAGGATAATTACGCGTCTGCTTCAGATTTATTGGAGATCAAATCCATCCGAAACGCATGGCAGTATCAGTGTTGGAACAGGGGTTCAAAGGTTGCGGCGCATTCATTCGCGAACTCGACACGGCAGCTAGCCTCCGTGTACCACAACCATGATTAAAGATATGCTCAGTGAAGAAAGACTGCCGAAAACACATTCATAAAAATGAACCGAGTTGTAGATATACCTCGCTTCAGCTCTTGTGAACAAGTCGCTGGTCACCTGGAAGGTAAGGAAAAACCGGGAAACCGAAGACAGGAGTCCCACGATTCGCGCGAGTCGACTGACAACGCGAGGAGCGATTTTCTCCAGGTAGCGACCACAGCCAGCTTTCAGTGACAAAGACTAAAGCTTCATGAATTCGAGAACCCGTCAGCGTTCCGAAGAATGTTGTAATCGTCCGAATGGCAGTCAGTCATTTTTCGCAGGACTGATCTATCTACTGTCGAGGCGGATTTTTTTACAGCGCAACAGTCCGAGTGAGTGAGCACTCTCAGATGGATGTGAGCTCGCGTGAATGTTGGCAACAAGCAGTGATTCAGGATTCATGGGATGTGCCGCGGAGTCGACCATAGAACAAGTGACTGAAAGTTTGTTGGAAAGCAAATTTTTCGACACGATTCCGGGAAGGAGACCATAAGTCCAACTAACACCCGACGACTTCAGGGCGACATTCGGAGGGAAAGAAATCGAAGTCTCGGGATAGATCTTTGCCCCAGATAGAAATTCGTCCCGGTTCCTGCACAGAACAACTCAGGTCTGACGAGCATCCGTTCATAGTCGGTGCGAGACGACTTGGAGCGAGCTCAACAAAAGTATGTTCAAGAGCTCATCGTTGAATCGAAAAAAATTTAGAATACTTCCCAGGAATCTCTCGACTTAATGTATCTACTTTCAGAACTCAGTCCTCTCGCTTGAACGAAGGTCTCCGTCGACGCGATGGAAAAGCTTTTAGCGTCCATTAATAGCTTGTCTGCTTGTTATGTAGCACCGACTCCAGATACTTCATGTTATAATGACTACTGGAGCTCCTACACCTATAACAACCACAACTACAGCAACAACGATATCAATAGGAAGAGCCGGGAAACCTTTTACAATTTATAATGCAGGTTCAACCGCTGATGCCGTTCCGAACGTCAGCAACGACAGCGCGACGTAGGTATTTTGCTCGGCACCGTCGCGAGTCACAAAATCATGATCACTCGTGAGACGCACACTACACTACACCTTCGTAAGATTCGACCGGAAAGAACGTTCAAGCTATGTGGCTTATGATGGAAATTAATGCGAGTTTTCCTCAACGTTCTGATGTGATATTCTCTTTTTGACGATTCTTCACCTCGCAAAATCTACCGCGTTTCTTAATTGAGCCGAAGGTCTCGAAAGCTTTTACAACATTCTCGGTCAAACGACCTCAATTAGTCTAAAAGTTCTCAACGTAAACACACACTTAAGAAACGTGTCATACTATCTCTCACAAACAACCTAATCTGGAAATCACGTTGAATATCTGCCAGACCTGGTGATATAAAACGTTCTCAGGACTCTCAAAAGCTCCAATCATCATTCTGAATGATGTCAGACTGAAAAGCTCCTCTTTTTTTCGAAACGAAAGGCTCTCTTTACACTCCCGTTCTTCCTATACACTCCGCCGAGCTGGATGCCGACAAATCGATTGAGGTCCGTCAGTGACAGAATGGACGATTGGGAAACGTTATTGATCCTCACTATTTCAAGCAGTGAATGCACGTCTGAATTCGTCTACGCTCTATTTCCGCTGTGGTTCCGAAAGCCGATCGATGGGGAGGTTAGATGGGACTGTTTCGTACAATCGATACCGTTGCTGCAGCCAATTGATCGTGACAGCACGTTTGATGCTTTCAGTTCCAGCCCACAGAGCTCTGAAATGTGGATGCGAGCAGTTTTCCAGTGGAATTTAGGCTAAAAGAGGTCTCGTTGTTGACGGTTTAGTAACGTTGAGATGAGTTGGGTTTATTTCTTTCTTTTGAACTTACATTACAACAAGTCTCCGTGCAACTCGTGTCGGCGCACGTGGTGTTCGTACAAAGTTTCCTAAATAACATCATTCAAGTGACCGAGGTTCCGAGTTTTGTATTGTTCACTCGCGAGGACTCATCCCTCGTTCACTTGCTGACTAAAGTATTCTCAAAGCTCTACCCGATTGCACCTACGATAATTTGCAGCTCTCGACAGCCAATTTCTGAAGTTTACGAAGTTTGACGAGTGCTCATCGAACATAGAGGCTCTCTGCCTTCTCAGTCCAAGTTTGCCCCACTTCCATCTACATTCTCGATCTGGTTGATGGGGCAAAGTTTCACGGATACGATCTATATTTTTACAGCGTCTAGCTCGACTTTGACGCGGTGGGCTCGAAGATCATTTGATCATTCCACCTGGGGACGAATTCTGGACATATTCTGGTGATTCTTTCTCAATTTTCCGACTCAAAACCATTGATATTTATCCTCATCGTTCTATCAAAGGATGATTTGTTCTCCTTCTCCGGCTGTTTGTTCGACAGTAGAGCAGGGTTTTCCGAAAGAATTGATCGATCAAGACGTGGGCTCCGTGATCCTGAAATTTCGGTCAACCGTCCTAGAAATTCTTTGAATGGAAGAACGCTCCCAGCAGGGCTATGATGGTGAGTGTGTACAGAGCGCGCAAGCCGGACGTGGCATTGCAGAACTCCTCGACGACCAATTCCTCATTCCCCTTTTTCTCTACGGCTTCTTCTTTCCTGAGCATTTGATGACGGAATTTCATCCGACATTCAGTTTTCTGGAAAACACAAGACATCTTCTCAGCGATTCCTTCTCTTGCACATTAGCTCCTCGCCGTTGAGAGAACGGGAGAAATTCCTAAACCTCTGGCCTAGTCTTTGATGGATAGTCGCTCACCGTTCCGTTAGTTTCAGATACCGGCGTCTTTATCAAATTCGCTTGGATCTTGTAGATAGACGGAACACAATCCTGCAGAGGAACATATCAGACTTTAAATCCATGTTGACTGGTTCTCCTACTTTGAACCAGAATTCATTATCAACACAAGAAGCACGGGGAGGAAACCACTGTTCGATTCGATTTTTCCGTTGTCGAGCGTCATCTCACCTTCTTCTCCGCTGATACGACGCTGTCGAGAGCCCATACTGTGGTATTACTCCTGGAGTTCTCGGCCTCGAGTGCTTTCCGAACCATGTCCATCACGTCTCCCTGGAATCAGATCGAAATCTCTCACTCAGGCAGCTCGGAAACGACTCGCTCTTGATAGTCCAATTTGTTCCGGCCAACTTTCTACGGTTGCCATTTCTTCACTCACCACAGGTACTGGCATGAACGGTTTGCAGCAATCTTTGAGTTTTTGCATCTCTTCCTCGTTGCACGCAGCGGTTGAAGTATCCATGGACGCCATCGAGGAGGTTGTTGTGTCCGAGTTCACGGCCAAGGTCGCCATAGCTGTGAATTCCAATGATAACGTCTCAATGGAGGCTCCTTCGAGACTGGTTATGCTCGATTCAGGAAAATTCCCTAGGTTTTGAATGATGTTCCAACTCACTGGTGGTTGATGTATCTTGGCTGAGTGCGGATGCGAAGAAGGCCAACAGGAAGGCTCCCGCGAGCAGCTTGTCATTATCATTGCTCGTCATCATCGTGCTGTCTGGAAGATTGAAAAGAAACAGACCCTCGTACTCTCGTGCGACGGATCGCTTTGGCTGACCTGACCACTCATCCCGAGAAACCCTCTCGCGTGAGCCGACCCGCCGACGGGTGTCGCGGCCCTTACGGAGATGGTTCTAGGATAATTTCATCATTCCCCCAGGATCTCCTGACAGGCCTGTCGTTCGCGGTACTCGGCAATGTAAGCTTCGTAGAATCAGATCATCAGAATCCTCTCCTCCGCTGTTTCTCTGACCGTGCACAATGGGCCAAGTATACTCTCGGATCACCCACCCATGTAGCGTTTTCTTTGAACTCTTCCCTATTCTCTGTTGCGAATCGACGAGCGGTCGTTGTCTAATTAGGAAACCAAATCTGCTAGAAAGATCCTGATTACTAAGATGGAATCCCGTCGGGAGATGCACACAGACCTTGAAAATCGGAACGCTCGCTCCAAATTGGACGGGCCCTGCTCTACGCGGTTTGAACATAGACGACGATGCCATCCAATAAGCAACCCAGTGGCAACCAGCTTGCCTGTGACACTTTTTCGTTTCGCTTTGAACAATAATTCTGAGATTTCATCTCTCGACATCACAGATGAGAATATTCAGAGATAACTCTGTGCATGATACCTCGGCAGACGCGTTTCACGAGCAGAAGCCAAGCCAATGACCGTCCGTTAGAGCTGTCACTTTGAGAAAACGCATCAGCTGTACAAGTAACCAGACGTCCCCGTCACTCCAAACTGAGATTCAACGACTCAAATAACAATGTCAAAATGGAAGTCGTAACACTGTCTTCCCAGTGACAAGGTCGGCCGACCTTGACAACTCAAGTGATAATCAACCAGTGGGAAATCTAAATGAAGTCATTCTGTCTTTTCGTAAGATTCCGTGGCGCCATCTCTGCGTAACGCGCGCGCTATTCTGGAATGTAAATCGTTTTCTTTCCTCCCATTATCATGCTCGAATCACGGTGCCGTAAGGGCCGTCTCGGCGGGACTGTGACGAACACTTTCTCCCGGACAACATCCAAACAATCTTTGTTTTCGATTCTGGGAGAACCTTCCCTGAAAACATTCGTTCCGCGCAGAGATCGCTCCAGCTGAGAGGGAACGATAGTCGAAAAGAGCTCCATCGTCTGTAAATACGCGATTATTCAGCGATCGCGAGTTTTTGTGGAAACGAGCCGAAATTCCAATAGCCTACCGAGATCAGAAAGATGGCGATCACTTCTTTTGTGCTATGATCGCCGATGCGGCTTCTGCTCTTTCAGAGGAACACGGAGCCACGTCACGCAGAGCGACACCGCGCACTCGTATTCTCTTGCCGCCTGTGCTGGATTGGGACGTTATGCTTTACAGAGTTCGCAGGGAAGCAATCATCGGAAAAGCCATTCGGCCATCCCGACGACCTTCGCGGGAAGCTCTTCGCTCAGAAACTTAATCTGTTTACACAAGCATTATGGAACTGGAGAAGCAACATCAAGATTGCGGAAAACAACTCCAGTGAGAGCTACTGCGAACGTTGCGCGTGGCAGATTGTGAAACGTCAGGTGGAGGCTTCGTCTGTTTCAGCTCGAAAACCGGTGCTGACGCAAGCCTCGAGATTTCTGGCACAATCGGAAGACCAACCTTAACTGACGCAACCCTTTCTCTTCAGACGAGAAACTTGGGACATAATAAGGATTTTGAACAAATTTTCGATGTCGAAACGCGTCCTCGTGACGGAGCTCCAGATTCGCGGAGCTGTCACTTTGCGATCGGAAAGCGTTGTCGGCATATGACGGAAACGAAAACAGAAACAAAATGAAAAAAGCAAAACAAAAACATTGACCTACCGGACGCAATCCAAACGAGAACTCCGCAATCTCTGAGGATACCGAGGAGGTCGCTCACCACTCACCAAACGAACGGCGTTTGAGAGGCCAAGGTTTGTGAGCCGAAGCCCGGGTAAAGTAAATCATCAAGTAGCACAAGAGCCTTGAGCCAACGATAACAACGGCTCCTAATGGAGATGATCACGGATTCCCAGCGAGTTCAATTGGGCTCGAGCCTCGGATTCCCCGTACTCGATCCCTTATATTAAATATTGATTGTGTGATGTCCAACTAGAATTCCTGAGCACAAGGTCAGCCCAGATTGTGTTGACCTTTGCCTCTCGCACAAATACGCTGCTTCCGAGCGGCCACTTTCTCTAAAATCGAAGTTGATGGCCACCGTCCTGAATGAAAGGAGCGGGCACCTTGACGACAACGCGAACGAGATAGGTACGCACTCGGTTTCTCGTGGAAGTCGATGTTCGTGAGGTATTATTTCTGATGAGTAGCACCTCTACGCAAACAGCGGCATTGATCCAGTTCATGTGAAAGAAGTTGACAACGAATCGATGGATGTCTTTGACGCACATGTCCAGGACCGGGGTCGGCCTTCGATGTTCGCCTACTTTTTTGTTTAACCCTTTTATGTATGCACAGAAAACCTTCGTTGAAAAGCATTATCGATAGCCTGCCAGTGCGTGGAGTCCTTTGAGTTCTGATTGACGTCATGCTAGCTGTGGCTCGATGTGGACGGGCATGCAAAAGAGGATCCGATATTTTCGTCAACGGCAAAGAGTTCTTCGTCTCTATTCTACGTCGGTAATGAATCAAACGATGCCACGCATAGCTCCCAAAGACCAGTGCCGTAAACAGATCGTTCTCCATTCAAAAGAACTTACGATGTTTACAGCGGTCGATTACACGTCGCTGACGTCGGACTCCTCCAAGAACTCGATCAGAATCACGAGCTACGAAAATTCCGTTCACTATCGGATGTGACAGAGGCAGCGAACTCGACACTTCCAGAGCTTCAAGCCTGAGGTCGGCCTTGAGGTTGTGCGTACGACTTTGGTCGCTTACCCGCCCTTGCCCAAATCAGTGACTGGAACTCCCCTAACCCTTCCGACCCATGATCAGGGGCACGTGTAAATAATTCACCAGCACTCACTACCGCAACAGACGCACATGCCGTCGTAAAAACCCAAAAATCCCTCTCGAGACCGTCGAAACTGTTTCCAGAGGGCATTGTCGCAGCATAACGACACGTTTCGTCACAAAAGTCTCCATTCGAGCGTTTCTGCCTAATAACTATACTTACCACGCTCGCGTTTCAGAACATCTATTCAGGAAATCGAAGACTGTGTCTCTAGATATGCCGCGTCCCTCGACAAACTCTCGACTATTTCGCCAGCACGGACGCTTTCACATCATTTCCCAAAGGCAGAGTTTCGAGTCTCGATGGAAAAAAAAGAATCCGCCGCTCTGGAAGAGGCTATGAATTCAAGACGAGGTCGCTCTGAGTTTGGGGCCTCATTTGAAAGCATTCAAAACGAGGAACACTCGAGACCGAACAACGACGAGACTGATTGCACGCTGTGCCTCACAATCGAGTCATTCCCGTTCCATGTCGAAGCAACGGCGCAAATGCTGATGTGAACCGCCGCGCCGATCCCGGTTGCTGCGGGGTTGCGTCTGGCCACGTTGACGCAATGACAAGGTTTAGGAATGCGATCAGAAGCCGTAGAAAGTTGACGTTTTCGATTAGTATACAACAGGTGTCCGCGTGATCGCTAGCCGGTTGCCAATCGCCTTGATTTGGCTTCAGCAGTACACAAGGGCTCTACACCGACTCTAACTGACCGTTGCGATTGACACGGTGGAAAAAGGCCAATCAGAACTCTCCGCTGCAAATCAAATAGCAAGCCCATTGACAAACAGCGTCCGACTCAATGACGCATCACGAAGCCGGATGTCAAACTCGGCAACACGCTTCGATCCCGAGCACGGCGGGACTCAAGGAGTTCGTCTCGGTTGCTCGGGAGAGTTTACTTTCAGCCAATGAACACTTGATTGACAGCTGAGGTTCAGAAACGATTTCTCGGGAGTTTCTGGCTCTGGTTTCCGAGAGGGAATCCTTGAACAGAAGAGTATGTATCGAGCGAAACGTCAAAAGTCAACTCGTGGCGCCGTCCGCGAAATGCGACGGCTTCCCAATGTTTTCGTTGTCAGAACCCCGAGGGAGAACAAAGCTCAATCTCCGGGCTCTCTACGACTGAGATTTCTGAGCTAAAAAAAGAAAGCGCCTAGGACGGACCTCGGCCACGCCGGACGACAGAACTACAGCTACGCCGGACGGAGTCTATGCAGACGGCAATTCGCCCGAGAAATTGTTCATCAGTGTGTTCGTCTGCAGCTAGGAGGATAATGCGAGACGTCTCCACGCTGATGAATGACGACCTAGCGACGAAGCGACGTAGGCAACGCTGGCGTTACGAAAGAGTCCTCAGATACCGCTTATTCGACGAAATTATGGCGAACAAATATCCTGACTGAATGAATGGATTCCTCCCACGACTCTTCTGCTCTTGTCAGCGTGCTTTACGGGGTACTAAAGTATGCTTCTAGATCCTTCTCGTTGCGAAAGGTAGAAAAACAGGGCTGTGTCTGGTGAATAGCTCGAATTGGACATTCGACTCCGGGTGATCGGGTTGGATATCGTCGAGAGAAATTCAACAATCCATCGTTCAGCTTGTTTTGATCTGCGGCAAGAACGCAAATTCTCGGCGATCCGCTTTCGAGAAAGACGAAACCCTGCGCGAAACAAAGGGGTTCAATGCATACAAATGCGCCGAACACAAATCCCCTGGGCGTTTCAGATTTGCAAGATCTTTTCCCACTCATGTTATTCGAGAAACGTGCTCGCGACACCCTTACGAGGTGACTTGCGTTAAGGTTTTTCTCGAAGAGAGCCGAGGCATCTGAGGGAATCATCCGACACTTCACCGGATTTTAGAGGATAACAAGTCGCTCAGGTTACGGTTCGACCATTGAATGTTCGGTCACGCACACAGGCAGGCAGGCAGGAAGGCAGATCGCCGGCGATGCCGACTGATCGGGAAGGATAAGCTGTGAGGACACCTAATGACGGGACAATCCATGACTCATTACGCTTCGAACAAGGTCGTGGAATGTTTGCAGGAGCTTGTTAGGCCTTAGCGGACAATGGCGCCGGTGGCCGATTTTATTCCAGAACGATCGTTGACACGATTTCGGCGTAATCAGAAACAACCAATTAGCAATCAGAAGGCGAGTAATACACAGGCTACGAATCATTGAGATCGACAGCTTCTGACGAATGATCTTGGACCATGACAAAGCAATATTTCTCCGGTAGTCGTGTTCTGTCACAGCTGACGGAAGACAGACTTTGCCCTTGAAGGATGTCACCAGGAAAAATGTATCACAGCGGCAAAAATAAAGACCCGAATCAAGACGTCTGGTTTCCTGTACCATGGGCCCGAGTTCGGGATGCCATATCGTTGTAACCATCGCCTTCAATTTTCTATAACAAACGTTTTTCCAGCCTTTCACATGGAGCCGTCCCCACGCCGCGGTAGATTGAATTCCGCCGCGGACACATTATTCATGAAGGACACAGAAGTGCGCTCGCTTTAAAACCTCGACACGGTCTTCGCACTCAGCAGAGCTGATTGATTCCATCAGATCATCTTGAAACTCCTCACGGAGACGCTGATGGAAACTGCCAGAAACTATGCCCTGATCCTGGTCCCGAATCGCACGTAGGAAAGCCGGCGTGCTCGGTCCGCAAGCGCAGACTTCCAGAAATCCACGGATCGACCTTGGTCTGACCCCATGGAAAAAGAAGCCGCTTAGGGCGTAAGAACGAGAAGAAGGCCTCACTCACCTCTATGGCTGCGATGCTGGAAAACTCAGAATCCAATCCAATGCCGAAACAGAAGTGCCTCTGGCTCGAGACGAAGGAGAGAGGACCACTGGAGGAGGGAACCGAGTCCTGCCTACAGTGGCGTGTCTGCCGTAGACGGTGGATGCCGCTCTTCGTCGCCTACTGGGACTTTCCTATGACTGTGAGTCGCATCGACACGCCAAACAGAAAGGAACCAGAGACCCCAGAAACAAGGCACGCCATCAATTTTTATAGCTTTTTCCATCGAATATTCATGAACATTCTCGAGGGCTCGTTTTCCATTTCATTTCCAAATGTTCCAAACTCGGAAGAGATGGAAATATGTTGACAACCGAGCTCATTGAACACGGAGTTCATACTTTTTTTGAGAGTTTTCATCCGTTCGTCATTAGAATCGAGAACTTTCGTTGATACTGGACTCATTAGTCATCCAGAGAGAGCATTTCGAACGGATTCGACAACTTCTGAACCTCTGAGGATAACAAACCGATGTTTCGAACTCCCTAAAGGGAAACGAATTCAGTTTCGGAGAAGGTACGGAGGATGTCATTCAAACTTTTGACGTTCGTGGAATTTTTAATGTGGCATACCGTTCGAAACAGCTCGACATTTGAATTCATTGCCATCAGGTCTGTACAGTCAATAATTTATTCAGAACTGTGCTGTGGAGAGCACAAAAAAGTCCGATCATGATGTCATCCTACCGCAATGTGGTGCAAAAAGTTTAGCGTGCATGCGACGAGACAAACAAAGATTCACAAAAAAAAAACATGTCGACACCAGCCATTGTTATGGGCGGCGTAACGATTAGAGTGATAACAAAGAAACATGCATGTGTGTCTCGAACTTGTCGTTCTCTTTTATTCGAGTCGCTGCACGCCGCTTATCCCTTTACCAAATTCTGTATAGAACGACGAGTCCGGCCACGGGAAGAAACGCGCAGAATAAAAGGAAAAAAGGACTGACTCCGGAAGACACGGCCTCAAGACGCTCATCCAGCCTGGAAAACAATTTTATCTTTTTTTAGAAAACAATCGCAAGTCGATTCGAAAAAACAACCACCAGAATTCCTCGGTTGAGTAGCTGGGTTCAGTTTCTACGAAGCGAAATTCAATGAGCCACAAACTATATTCCAAAGACTCGCTATGAGTCAGCTTGAATTGCTTTCAGTAAATGCTCGACGAGATCAAATGCGCAGCCATGCGGAAAATAAATATCCGCTCGCTTGTACCCACATATATTGCGGCTCTAGATTCCTCGAACGCAATAGTTCATCCGACGTCCTTCCATGTGGTTTCCAGTTGGGGCCCAGGTGTTCTTCTTTGCAATCGTAGCTGACCAAACGTCCTCCGGCATGCTTCGGAACGAACAAATAGATCTTGCAATATTTGATGGGCTGGAAAGGAATCGATGTCATCGGACTCTCGAACGTTCGTGGAAAAAGAGAAGCAGAGAAAAATATCACATTTGGTCTCCCGGACATCACAACTTTCGAGGACAAGATCGTTCCGGGAACGTTCTCGCGCAAAACATAAACGGAAACGACCTCCTGGTGTCCTTATCTTCCTCAGATTAATGTCACGTCACGCTCTGCAGCTGGCTCCTATCGAGTTGCTATTTCAGGCGATGGGAAGAATGATTCCGATAAAAACGAGTTCGTTCCAATCATGCAAACAAGCCATCCTTGGAGAGGCGAGAAGGAGCTATAGGAGTCGAGATCTTTCCAGGAGCCACACATCCTGCCCGGCTGGCAAGCCTCTCCAACCAGTGAAGCTTCTTTCCGACCGACGAAGGCAGGCTCCTAACGAGGCCCAAGGTCAGGCTTCAACACGACAGCTGCTCGGGTAGAGGCTTCCGACTCTTTTGAAAGTCGGCGCGTTCCGTTTGTAACTTTTCAGCCTGCGAACGTTAATACTTACTGCTCCGGGTAGAGCTATACAGTCTTCCGGTTCGTACGATGGGGAATCGGCCATCGTACAGTTTGAGGAGGTGAATTCAGCTTCGATCCGATACTTCGGATACTGGCAGTCCTTCACGAAGCCTCCGATCAGGCGGACGAGGACATCTTTACGCTCGAATTTGAATTGCTGCAACGAGTTCGCACCTTTTGAGAATTGTACTTACGCGCGAAAACCTTCTCATTCGATTTGAAATTCGTTCACGGATATCGTTAAAGAAAGAGGCCAACCTGAGAGGCAACATGAGCCGCGTAGTTCGCAACCATCATGAGCTCATTATCGGCCCCTTTGCGAAACTGCCAAGGTTTCCCACATTCTGTGATCAATTCCTCGCGTCTCATGTTGGAGATCGTCGAGCCGCTGGCTCGAGAGATCAGTGCCACGACGAACCAGCTCCACATTGCGATCAAGTTTGTCACTGCAGATTCTTATCCGGAACTCCTCCCAACACAATGTCAGAATTTCGAAAAACAAACGGGAACCAACTATCCAGTGGAACTCTGACTGAGTTGTTTTTTTCACGCTGACACCAGGACACTCCTCAGCCTAGAATCCAGTTATGAATCGAAAAGTTTCTAGAGATTTTGATTCAGCTCTAGAGTCTCTCGGGACCAGAAATCTGAGAAGAATGGATGATCGATCACAGACGTCAGCCAGGACGTGGATGAGATCTGACTAAGCGTGAACGCTCGCGTCATCGATCGCGTCTAGACCCTGTTTTGGTTTTATTCTTAACCTCAGATTCGGATTTGATCTCGTTCAGCGCCTGTTATAAGGATTCTGTTTCTATTTCTGGACTCCCCAACCCCCTATCCCGACAATTTCACCGAGAGCAACTTCAGGATCGGAGCGAACTTCCGAGAATTCGGATTTTCCAGGATCCTGAATCAGAAGTCGACTGAAAACATCGATTCTTCCGCTGTTCGTTATTTACACGAGAATTTATTCTTGCTCCGTGGAGCCGCCACACAACTAGAATCTCAGTTTTGGATGATACCGATGAGAATAAATACGTTGGGAGAATCTCAGGATTCAGGAGCCCGAAGTGTTCGCGGATGAAGTTCAACTGGTCCCGCAGGCAAGAAGTCGATAGAAGAACTTGAAGCCGGGAGGTTGTTTGTTGGTTTCGTCGTCGCGGACAGCCTCGTAGTGCGGCGAAACGAAGCTAATCACGTTGACTCCATTGTTTTCTGTGAACAATAAACGAAGATAATGAATACACCCACCGAGAAAGTTCGCTGCGATCCGATCTGTTTACGGTCTGATGGAACGTGGATATCCGACCTGTTCTGTACTCGTCTTGGAACGTGTTTCCGCAGAATTTCGTGTGATCGATAACGATGAACGCCTTCGAAACGGAAGTACGGGAAACTTGTAACCTATCGAAGCATTGTTGGTCGATTTCGTTCAATGCGTCGGTACGGACTTGCGTTTCTTGAGGAACTTCGCCGAGCCCGAACGGACCCGCTTTTTTCAGATAAATTCGGCAGGCATCTGGTCCTCTTTTGAAACACATCGTATATCTGGAAAATCAGAGAATTTCCGAATCAGAAAAAGCTCTCAAAGGATTTGATCGCGACATCGAGCGTATTCACTCACCGTACTCCTAGAGGGTACGATGTCTCATTAACTCCTATTGGGCCGTAATTGAAACTCTTGATTGTTCCGCTGTAGTCCTCGTAATATTGCAGACAGCCCGGGGGTGCTAAGCGTGGAGACCGGCAGGGCAGTTGAGTGATTCGAATATTCCACTTGCGGAGGCGGTTCGGGTCCTTTGAGTAGTCGATGTTCATGCGCAACTTGATCGAGTCGGTGTGTTTGACATCGATGTATACTGAAAAGCGGAAACGAAAAGTTGACGCCGATGTTTCGATCCATTAAGTTTTGCTGCAGTTGAGATTCGCGGAGCCCAGGCTCAAAATGTCGGTCGCAAAGCAAATTTTCGAGCCGAAGTTGTTTCATGGTGAAGCAGGAAGCGCGACAGAAACACCACACGGCCAAGTGTGAAACGATATCATCTGAATGGATGGGCTCGAGTTCATTTCCGCAAAGTGATGTCGGATGTCGAAATCCCGCGTCAACTCGGTGATGTCCTCAGGGAGAGAAAGAGAGAGCGAAAAAAAACTCACGCTCAGGTCAACGATCCCAGGTGGAAATCACTCGACCGTAATCAGCGTTTTGAAGAGCGAGCCTTCGCCAGGCAATGCGGTACGTGCAGATTCAAATGACGGATCCCGAATATCAACAAGGTACTTTTATGACGCAAAGGTTCATCGGCCACAGAATCTCGTGACGTCTGAACACCAGAACCAACCAAAAAGCTGAGCTCTAATGCGCGAAAAGGCCGCCGTGACGCTCTCGACATTCGCTCTTGAGATTCACTGGAAAAGAGCCCTCGACCGCAGGATCTACAATGTACAGGATGCCTTCTATAGAGACATCAAACTCACCGTGTTGTCCGTCGTTTAGACCGCATATCTTGTGAATCTTGGCGTTGGCGTCTCCTTGTTCGATGGTGAGCATATCGTATTTGCATTCTCCAGATCTCGGGTCAGGACCAACGGTGTTGAAATTCACAAAGTCCAACCTCATCTGGCAGATTTGAGCCCCGAAGCCCGAGATCTTTCTCACCGATATTCCGCAATGTACAGGCCCTTCAGGATCCCAGATGTTTTGAGGCTCAACGAAGTAGGTGTTGTTCGTGGATATCTCGACCTCCCGGCCTTTCTCGCAGGTCTTGGCAACTTTGGAAAGTAACAAAAACGAAATTCTCCGTTATTATTCCAATCGAAATCCATAAAAATCAAGAAACTAATTCAAATATTGATCGAGTGAACACTCACTGTGGCAGCAGACGCCCCCGTTGTCGCAGTTTCCGATATTGTCTCCTCGTTGGAAGCTGCAGTCCAATCCGGACATGCAAACGCCTTGACCTTGCTCGCAAGGATCTAGGAGTTGCTGACGAGCTATGAGTGGAATTTTTTTTGTCTTGTAAAAATAAAGTCGCTCCGAGTAAATAGATAGAGTGGCGCTCAGTATCGGAGCGTGATCGAGAATACTCAAACAAAACCAAATGTTTACCTTGGAGAGTGTCATCGATCTCGACATCGCTCTCGGCCACAACGACGGCCGATTCCGATGGCGCTCCCGTTGGAGCTTGTGGGGTCTGCTTTTGAGCTTTGACTCCGTCCTCCGCGGGAAGCGTCGTTGCCGGCGTCGCAAGAATCGTGGCCGCAGCCAAACTCAACACCAAGAAGCACTTCATGTCGAAGCAGCTCGGAAACAGCAGAATCTCGAGCCAGGGTTCTTATATAATTCCGAACCCAAGGGAAAGAGGGGAAATCATCGGGCTTGCTTGCTCGCTCCCTCGCTAAGGTGGCTCCACCGAAACAAATGGTGGCGACCCGTTTTGTATGGACCACTACCCATTCAACATCAAAACTTGTTTTCACTCTGTTCTGTGGCCCTCAGAGTTCCGTTCTTCGATTACCAACAGATGGACTCAGTTGTCGAAGAGGAAGCCCGGTTCCTCAATTCAGAAACTTCGACGAACCTAGCCGATGTACAGACCGAGCGATTTCGTGGCAGCTCAGAATTCTCTGCGAGCTTCTGGGCCAACAACCTTCCAGACGGACTTCGGACACTCCGTTCTTAATGCCGAAATTAACGAAATAAGAATCCGGTTCTTTCCGTAGAAGATGCTCTTCTCTCGTTTATTAATTGCCAACGAGCACGGAGTCAACGACCGACGGTTTCAGTTTGAGCCCAAGTGCGAAGCTCAGATCTGGTTTATGAAGAACAATCATCCTTAACCGACGAGCAAACCGAAACGAAAAGAACGAGAAACGAGAAAACCGATGCCCTTATCATGAGAAAAGCATCAGAATATCCAGCGGATTCTGGGCCGCTACAGCACAGCCTGTTAGACTGTTGTTTGCTTGGTCAGTCGCTAACCCACTTGGTCACTAAACTTTTTGGTGCGCTGCTCCGATAACGCGCGTCTTCATAAGACGGATTACGACCTCGGAACATTCTCGTTTTCTCGAGAATATGGAAGGCGAGTTTGATTCCCCCAAAGATCCGATGATTGATGACCTTAGAGAATGAATGACGTCTTCTTTCGTGGTGCCTCAGAGAGCTCTTCATCAATCTCCTCACTATTTTATTCAATGTAGATAAATTTCAATGTCAATTCAATAGTCTGGCAGCGAATTCGTCAGATACAGCTATCGTTACCATCGAACGTGAATTCCCTTATGGGTTGAGGGAACGCTAAACTCAGACGTCTGGATTCCTGCATCGTGAGTGGGTTATCAAAATGACAATGTTGGCTATTAAAGTATGATAAGTTAAGCGAAACGACAGTAAATAATCTAACATTAAAAAGTCAACCTCTGTCGTCGGATTGATTTGGCGAGTTTGATTTTTGTTCCGAGCATAGTGTTGTTCACAGTCATTGTTTTCATCCCCTTTTCTTGTTGTTTTCAAAAATCGATATATTATGGTATCTTTAAATGTTATTTCCACCCTCATTGAGATCAATGGTGCTCGATCAAGGCTCCGACTCGCGACCGCGGTCCATCGACACTCAACGGAAAAACACATGACGCCGGCTCATCAACAACTTGTCTCGTAGCTGTAAACAGCGCGATACAAAACACAAATCCTCTCCGAGGAACCGTGTTTTCTTACGAATAGCTTCTCAGGAAGTTTCCTCCCTCGTCGTCGTCCTTCGACAACGCGCCGTTTGAACTCGAATACCTAAACGGTCACGAGCCGACAACCACTGAACCGAAGTCGACAATCCCTCGTCCTTCTGATCACAAATAAACTGATCGCAGTCGCACCATTCACAATTCTAGACGGGCTCGAATGAAAAATCGAGATACTTTCGATAAATGGGTGCTTGACGATAATATGCTTCTGGTTTTCGACTAGCTCACTATTGCACAAGAAACTATTTCTCATTTTTCGATCGCTAAACGGCTCAGGCTGTGGGTCAAAATTATCATATAACTCGAAAAAGAAAACTGTAGACCTAATGGCGATGAATAACGGCGTCATTGAGATCTTTTCGAGGTGTCCAGTTCGAGTGCTCCATGTTTCGTATTTCTGCTCACGAATATATTTCAGAAAGCGGTTGATTAATGGGTGTGAAGGTATGTGTCACTTGATCCTCGAGTCAGAACGAATGAATTCAAGATGGAGTATGTTCGCTTGGCAAATCCTCAACGATCCCGAAACCCTAACCGAGCCTTTTAATCGTCGTCTTCGATAACGTTGGGTTCGTCGTCTGAAGATGAGGAATCGCTGCAGTGAATTTTCTCAGCCGGTGAGCTGGAAGCAGAAACGGAAACTTTAGCTTTGAAAACCTAGAGTTTGAATCTGGTTTTTGCTCGATTAGACCTGGTCGAGAGTGGTTCAACGGAGCAAAGAAATATCCGGCAGTCAGAGAATCCCTATCGAGGAGTACCTGAGGTTTTGTCTGCTGAAGTCGGTTTTGGCTGCGATCAACTCGATACTCTCTCGGCTGGTGCCGATCTCGTCCATTGCCAATATCAGTTCACGTCCAATTTCTTTGAGCTGTTCCACCCCGAGATGGAATCCTTTGTATCCTCGGGAGTCACAGCCCGCGATCGTGCATTCCATCGTGTAAGACAGCGAGAGGTTCAGTTCTTTCCAAGCTGAAATCCGCAACGCTCCCCGTTTCGACGCTTCCAATTTGTAAGTGCACTGACCTGTTTCCGAGCAAAAGAAATTAAACACACGCAAAAACGATGCACTATCCGTGAGATTTTGGTAGACTCCACGACCCATTCGTCAGAGGAGTTGAGGAAGATCTGTTTTATTGTGAGATGGAAACTTACCCTGATTGAATGATTTGAGCTTGTTGTGTAGAACGTTAGGCAGCAATCTCTGTGCTGGTGAGTCCTCACATCCAAACATGAACACATTGTGAGCACGGGAATGACCATGGATATCGCAAACAACGAACGGAGGACGATTGTTGGCAGTCAAATAAGTAAGCAGCGCCTTTGTGTAGAACACAGTGGGATGTTGGGTGGGACATGGGCTTTCTTATTGACGATTCAGATCGACCCCCGCCATGCCGCACCGCTGGTTTCCGCATATGACGCCGTCTGGATTCAACATTGGAACAACGTAGAACACGAATTTCTCACGAAGGGAAACAGCTACCGGGTGGTCCGAGAGCAGCGCTTGGAGAGCTCCGTGCATTATATGCGAACTGTTTGTCTCTCCGGGATGAACTCTCGACGAAATGAATATCACTGGTTTTTGAGCTGCGCGAGACAAATTCGAATTATCCGTGATCGTCAACAAATAACATTTGTTCCCTAGAACACTGTTGCACATCTTTCGGACCTGGAATGGACGAGATTATTGATAGATGGAACGATGTTCAGGGTCTCAAATATTGATTTTGAATGATATTTCTCCCTTTTAGAAGGAGTGAAGATCACTCAGGAGTGAAACTTCGGTGGAGCGTCATTGATTTCGTTTCGTACCTTGTAGAAAACGGAATTACAGTTGAAGGGGGTTGTACAAAGATGGGTTCGCAGCAGAGAATACGAGTATGGGAATGAAGAAGAGAGATAACAAGTAGAATTCGCGGGCAACAGAAACGTCAGTGATAGTGTGTAGTAGTGATGCCCTTTCAGCGGATGTCTGTAATGATCAAAACAGATCTGGTAAGTTTGGGCCTGGGATCATCGTAATGTTTAGCTTCTGAAAGGTACTCGATATCTGTACACAAATTGTGCGAGAGAACCGACCTGTAATGATTCCTGTAGCAAGAAAGACTGAAACCAGGAAGGGAACTGAGTCGTGTCCATGAGCCATCCGAGAATAGGAGCGGAGACAGACCTCCGGCGCTTCCCCGTTTTGTGTACATCGTATCTCGACGGTCCAGGTTGATGATGTTGAACGTGTAGACGACCCGCGCAGTCATATTTTTCACCCCGAAATAGAACCAGAAATGATGCCGCATCGTGTTGACGTCCGGGTTTAGAATCAGATCGTATTCCCGAGAAGACCGTTGAATTACCCGGCGCAAATTTCCGCCTTCAAAACGTGACTCGAATGACAAATCTTCGAATAGAGGGCCGTGAGTGACGTCGTATACAACAGGAAAACGTTTCGTCGTCAGCTCCTGGTTATAGTGGGCCTTCACATGGTTGAGTAGAGCCAGCCTTGAACGGAATGAATAGAACTTGAGAATCGAGAGAGCCATCATCTAAAGTGAGGTTGAACACAATCAGTGCAGACATATCTCGAAAATTTAAGCTCCATTAATAAGGCCATTTCTAAGCGTTTGCATCGGGCGAGCATGACTTACGACTCGAGCGCAGGCGATACATTCAGTGGTTCCAGGTTCAACTGTAAATTACTCGGATTCAACATCCAGAACTCGGCATCCGCCACCCAGCCGCCCATCTCCATTCCTTCGGGCGGCGGTCGAACGACATCCTTGGCAAGGTTGAGCAGGACTTGCTTTCGATCGATGTTTCCTAAGTATGGAAGATCCTCGAGATTTTCATCGAAAGATGTGATTCGTTGAAAGAGCTCCACTAATGAGGAGTCTGAAGAATCCTGTGAGATCAAAACGAAGTCAGTTAAACTCACTTGGCAGTCAGAGAGAAGATAAGAATAGAGAGAGAGAGAGAGAGAGAGAGAGAGAGAGAGAGAGAACCATCATTGAATTCGGAGTTTTCCGGATTCCTGATCCGTGACGTTCTCACCTTATTAGGGGGAGAAGATAATCTTTTGTTGAAGCTTTCCTTCAACAAAGTCGTATAATTTCTTGAGGTCCTTTCAATGGGTAATCTCAGTGGAGGCAGACACCTGTAGAGGATCTCGGAGATCCCATTCAACAGGCCCTGCTGACCCGTCACGAGATCGGCCAAACTCATTAATTGGGCACACAGCGACTTGCGAGCTACTGCCTTCCGACCCATTTTGAAGGAGACCACATGAATCACGACCTGCAGGACCGCTAACAAACAACGCATCTTCTCCGATGTACACATGCCTCCGCGTTCCAGTAACGGCAACAGCAAATCCAGCACGTTCTGTTCGAGCAGCTGCATAACGCTGTTTTCTGAAGAAAAAAAAATCCCCACGAAAAATGAGAATGGACGACAGCAGAATCGAGAATCGCATCTCATGGAATCTGTGCTGTTGGCTAGAACTCTCTGAGCGAGGAGAATCGGAGATAACTCACTGCTTCTGCTGGCCGCTGCGAGGCATTCGCATAGGAGGACCATTTCCATATCGATAACTCCCTGTTTTTTCTTCATCAATCCTACAAGAGCTGGCAACAAACCACGCCTGTTCAGCAGCGTCACGTTCAGCCCTGAGTTTTGTAGGAGAGAGGAAAGAATGAATTTCCATTTTTTTGATAGTTCAGATTGACTTATCGGTTCAGCCAAGCATTTAACGTGAACAAATATGAATGTATCTCACACGGGCATAGAAATCACTCACTATTAGCAAGTACGGCCCTCAGTACTTGGAGAATGGGCTGCGTTGACAACTCTTTACCAGTTCCTACGCTGTTGTTTAGGTCGTTCAAGGGGATCCCGAACACCCCGGTGAATCTCGCTTTCACCGAAAACAGTTTGTCGTGCACGCAGACTTTCGCCAGAAGAAGATACATTTCTCGGTTGATGCTCCTTTGACGCGAGTACGCCGATAGTAGCGACGTGAGAGCGTCGGAGTACGCAATCGCTTGCGCACATCCCGCACCCCCGCGTTCGTGGGTACAAATGACTCGCAGGATCGTTATGAGACCTTGCGATATTTCCGAAGCATCCGGGTGTTTCTGTGGGGAACGCATTATTGTGATTCGCGAGATCGAAAGTAATTTCCGGCAGCTATGAACAAAACTTCGCTAGAATCGATTTGTGAGCGGTCTTCGATTCACTACACTGGTCGTTCAACTCGATGCGGAAACAATCGCAACGTAGTAGACATATTCACTAGGAATTCCGAACTGTTTTCGATGTTCCCAACAAACTCCGGGGTCAATCAAGGTCAAACAATAGAATAGCTTCGCACAACTGTCGCGCTTCAACGAACAGTTCACAACGTCGCTGATACTCACGTCGAGTAGGAATGCTATTCGAGTCACCAGGGCCGCCACCGGACTCACGTCCACCGAGTTGCCTGAAACGAGTCAACTGTGAGGGATTGTCGCTAATTATATCGACGTCTACCACGTCCAGCGAGCATGAGTTCAACATTGACTCGCTCTTGCTGCGGTCCAGCCGAATGCCCGGATCGAATTCCAGCTCCAGGGGAAGGAATTTGTTCCAGTGTCTGGGATCGAACTTGAACTTTAACGGCCTCGAGTGCAAAGTCGAGGCTCTAACACTGACCGCACCGAATTCTTTCCTCTCTTTCCACCAGAAAAATTTCCTTCATTTGTGACTTTTCTACGCCAGCTCCGAGAAAAGAAACGACACCGATCCGTTAATCATGCAATCTCTAATCGAGACAGGAATCCTCCACAACTGTGAATCCAATCCATAGCGAACTATTTACCGATGCCTTGGAGGTGGTTTCTTATGGAATTGACTTTCTTCAAGACGCCTTCCTCAGAGCGTTCCAGGAGGAGAACTTCGAGATCGCTGTAGAGCTTCTCTCCAGTCCTGAAAAGCAAAGCGAGCACACGCTGTTAAAAATGAAGACAAACTCTCCGCTTCTTCAACGTCGGGACCTCCTAATAGCAGTTGTACTGAGCAAACTCGAAACCGGACGGTGACCACTGTTTTTTAACTGCTGTTTAAGCTCGGTGTACTCGTAAGAGATCGGACCAGCAGAGTTTCTACAGCACAAAGAGACCCAAAACATTGCGTGGGTTAGAAACATTGCTACGCAGTTCGAGAGTCGACTCTTCTCTTGGTCGTCGTCCCGCCGCCGCCGCCGCCGCCGCCGGTGATATCTGCCCACACCTCAATGTCAATCGAGTTAGAATGAAACGATAGACTCGCAGGTCCAGCCGGGTGTCAATTGAGAACTAAAACGCCTCGTTTCCTTGCTTTAATTGTGGGAAAACTTGTCGCGGAAGTCTGCATCGAAGTCCACCGGATCCCTGCGGCAGGTGGGCTGGATGGTAAGAGATTCCCATAAATCAGGCTCCTATGAGAATAGAGTAAAAGCGAAGCGAGCAAATAATTAGCGAAATTCTCATTCAGATTAGAAGTGACCGCGGACGTGACTTCCAGCAAAGCTGATTGACATTTGAAATGGAACCACGCCAAAACACTACGTTTTTTGACTCGCTAGCTCGCTTCGTGAGTCAGTTATGCACACGACAGTTGTTTGATGTACGCGAAGAGCATGTGCGCCGGAGATGATTAACACGAATTCCGTGATTCATCAAGGCCCTGTCATCAGAGCGCTCCGGAAAAGAGTCCTAGAATCTATTTCGGTGCGATGCCTAAAAAGAATCAGACAATTGAACGTGTTTACTTCAGAGTTTAGCCTGGAAGCTGCACCAGCCGGTCTACAGTCACCCAAACTGGTGTGTTGGCAGCTAAGCATCGAAAAGCATTGTTCTTCCAGTGAGTGTCACTCACAGCCGGTGTGGGCGGTCTTAAAGCGCTGGATCGAATGATGGACGACTTGTATTTTTTTCCGGTGCACTCACTCGAGTATACGTCGACGTACGGTACAACAATACTCGCGAAGTCGAAGGGCCCGAGCAGCGCGCGTTACCCGTTCGGGCCAACGCTTCAACAAATCACAGCAGCAAATCAGAGAGACATCTGGCCAAGCAGCTAGTCGACAGACACACCTCAGCGTCCCGGAAGACGGGGAAGACTTGTTGCGCGCCTTTGCTAGTAGGGAATAGTTACGTCATCCGAGATACTGGCCGCGCTCATTCGAACTCTTCCTGTGACACACAATGTAAGAGGTCACGGATTTCTATTCCTTCCAGGGCTGAATTCAGAAAAGGGCGTGGGCTCCAGAAATTGAAAACAGATTTCTTTCCCACAACAGAATCCTCGAGGGCATGCTCTTCCCAAAGCAGGAGGGAAACGTCGATTCCGCCTCGAGTCCCTCGATTATCGTACTCGCCCTCTCGGTCAAGACGATCGTGTGAACGACGGCATTTTCATCGAAGGAAAAGTCTTCTCGTCCATGAAAAGACCGATCGGCACCTCGTCGGGCTTTCCCCAGCCAGTATTCTGAGAAGCAACCCTGCGAGATGAGTGAAGGAACACGTTATCGGGCATCTACCGCCAGTTTAAAGCTCAAACTCCTCAAGACTTTGAAAAACGACTTCGATTCGCGCCTATTCGAGAAGGAGGAGACCTATTCGAGAAGGAGGAGATCTATTCGAGAAGGAAGAGCTCCATGTCAGCGATTTGAGTGATTCATGTGAGCAATCACATTGAAGTATTATCGCAAGCCACACGCGATGAGGCCCAACCATGCAGACCCAGCTCGAGCCTTTGAACCGTCGACTTCGAGCACTGATGCTGAACTTCGGTCTGGACGCATCACATGCCACATGGTTGTGACTGGAAATCAATCGCAGGAGACGAGAAAATCGATTAGTCCTTGTCACGACGAAAATCACAGCGCAGTATCTCTACTTTCCGCCCCCCCCCCCTCCCTCCGATATCTGGTTGTTTCCAGATTCATCATGAGCTCGTCTTCCGCTGTATTTGTCTGCTTCCAGGGCGAAGGAACGTTACGCCTTGCGTGCTGCGGCGCGATTTCTCTGGACTATGAAGCGCTCCCCTTGGCATGGGACTGAAAGCGTGCTTCTGTGGGGCTGATTTGTTGCGTCATGGCAATTCGGTTCGTTCCCCCTGGTGCTAGGGTGCTCGGCTTAACGTTCACTTCGTTTGGTCACCATTGGTTGATTCAAGCCGTCTGTCCAAAGAGGGGATCGAATGGCCGATTGTCTTGTGGTCACACGACTAATCTTGTAACCAGAACTCGATGGCGGTGGTTCAAACGACGGATGCAGGCTATGCAAAGTGTACCTGTGTTCACGTCGGCACGACATGTCTGCCGGTAATGATGTGGCAGCATGTGTAGTGTGCATTAATTGACGATCCTCAATTGGGAGTGGGTTCAACGGTAACCACTCTGTGACCGGAGCGTGACCAGATCCAAAAACCGTGGTTTGCTTAGCAAGGAAGTCTGCTGAGCTTGCTCCTCCCTGGATCATCCTAGGATGAGGAAGCAACTGACCACGACCGTATCCTCAGCGCGAACATCGCTCGGAGCGCATGGAGTTCACACAGCAGTCCGAAAAATGTCACCAAACCCCGTGCATCTTCATTCCATGGCTTCAGTCCTTGGCTTGCATCATGAGTGGTTGTTGAATGCAGCTCAGGATTTGCATAAATATCATGTATAGACAACATTTCGACCGGATAATATAATCTGATGAAGCGAATCTTACTCTTTAGCGACAACGGGACTGCTGCAGGCTTTCCGGAGGATTTTCGAGCGACTTTGCTGTAAGGCGCTGCACACAAGAACTCCGCCATATGGACCCATGCGGGCGTAAGTCTCCGTGGAACACTGTTGGTCGGGTCGACACGGCGCACTTCACGGAGCTACTAGCAACAACGTGAACCTCAGTTTGTGGAGTGCAGAGCACCTGGCGTGTCGTCCCAACGCCGGGCACAGTTGTCGATAGCTCTCCGACTTCAACCAGACAACAACCAGCTGACTTTGGGAAAGCTTCAAGAGAACTTCGAGAGACATTCTGCCGCCTGTTCGCAAGGAGCTCAAGACTCACGCGCCAGCGAGCGAGCGAGCGAGCGAACTTGCGCGCGCGCGCCCTCACTGACATCTCAGCCAGCTGCGAGAGCCTGTTGGGTGACGTCAGTCACTCGATGATAGAGGCTGCAAAGCTGTGATTGGGTTCGACGGATGCACGAAACAAATGTCAACGACTTCGGTCACTGTAACAATCACTTGGATGAGTTCGAATACTCCACTGATGCCCGATCAAGCTTAAGAATGGGACGTTCATGAAAGGACCGCCGGGGTTTCAGGGGAATTCCAGCCGACTGTGTGAAGTTTGCATCAGAAAAGTTTCATAGAAAGTTTTCAACGAACATCCCCTGACTCTCTAGCAGTTCACGATCACAAACGCAGTTGCCAACGAGTGAGCTTGTTGACAGGAAACTTCTCCCGGTTCCAGACTTCACTCCGGAACGAGAACTCTTTTCCGAGTTCTCCGAATCCGATCAAACCCGTTGAGTGCCTTTTTCGATTCATGGCTGACTGATGGAGTACAGAAAAGAGCGCTTCACCCGCTGATCAATCTTTATTCCTTCCGGATCTCTAATCCTCAACGTCTCAGAAGTACATGCGACGAATCCCTGTATTAATTTTCGGTGAATTTTTCCGCAACAGACAGAGTAGGTCCCTGGCCATTTACTGCAGAAACTAGCTTTCACCTTTCTTTGTAAACAATCTTCACTCGATTACCGCCTACCGGAGACTTGACTTGGCCAGACAATCGGAGTCTTCTGTATAGTCAGAGTTGTTCTGGTGCGCAGATCTCGTCAGTCTGAGAGGTCGGACCAGGGTCTCCCCATTTTTCTTTCCCAATTTCCGTTTTTGACATTAATTATCTCACAATGGTCGGTCGCTCGTCGAGCGGGTCTCCTCAAAAGAGAATTGTGCGAGAAAGCACAACACGACTGTCGTGGGTTCAACACGACCGGTTCAGCAGAGCGCCTTCTAAATATAATCGACAAAATATATGGGAAGTGTCCAACAGTGTCGGAAGTGATCTTGAACTCGACAAGAATCGACTTGCATTCAGCGGCGAGTACGTGTGAATCTATCTTCCTGTTCGTGAGCATGCGTGCAAGCGTGCTAATCGCTCTGCTCTAATTCGTGTTTGCATATGTTTGTGAGCCAGCTATGGCATGCTCCCTCTGTACTATGAGTTCGTACCGCTGTATGCAGTGAGTATCAGGCATTGACGAATGCCAAATACTCGCGGCGGTCGCAGCTGCTGGTTCTTCCGTTCAGGCTTGAGCAATGGGTTAGTGTTGATGTCGCTTCGTTCTGTGTGTCCGACTTTTTGGTTGGTTGCTTGCTTGCTTGGTTTGTTGGCTACTTCTCAGTAGTGGTTAAGCTGATCTCAGCTTTGCCTCGTCCATCGTCGTGGGAGTTTGAAGGTCGTCTAGCCGTCCGACAAAGCTTCGTTTTAGAGTCCCCCAGCGATATCTTAAATGTTACTTGCCCTCCCTCCACGCTCATCCACTCTCTTCACGTATGTATGTCGACGGATTTTCGAGCCAAACGAGGCTGCACGATGACCCTATCACGGTTGTTGTTCATTCGATCTCAGAATAACCTCATTCGTCGCACTCTGGTCTATGAACCTTTTCTTCACCAGATCAGCGGCCTTTGGCAGCCGAGACCGAAACCAGCAATAAACTGCAACAGGAGACCACTACTGGGAGCGCCGATGGCGGGAGACACGGGTGTGAATAAATCGTGACCCATGCATCTGAAAGAATCTCTGTCCGACCGCCTTGGAGACACGACAGGAGCACAATACCGCTTTTCGTAAACGGCTTACATATCACCGGAGGGACCACCGAATGAGGCACAGACGCCACGAGCATCATCAAAGCGATTTGGGACACGCGTTAGACTATATTATTACACGGATCGTTCCTCCTCCCTCGAGAACCCGGACACGCAGTTCCTGAACACTCATGGTGTGCACTCCAGCAAACCGATCTCCCCCGTCGACCAGCAGCATCACCACGACCGTAACCACAGACACGCTGCTGGCAAGTGCGGGATATATTTGACCGCATTATCGTGAAAACTTTCTCTCATGGGACCTCAGAGCAGGCGTCACGTATTCCGTTCGTTACGCATACGAGCGATGGAAGAACAGTGAGCTTCATCGTATTTGGGACAAGGTTTTCGCGCGTTTTCTGCTTTTTATTTATACTTCAATCGAGGTGGGCTCGTGGAGCAAACTCGAAGTGCTCAGTTGATGTTTTTCTGATTCAGTTATGATACAACAATGCTAGAAGGCGACATCCGAAAGAGGCGCTGTCTAAGGGTTGAAGGACGATTCTTGGCTGAGTACGGGGCGAAAGTCGTAAAATTATTTAAGAGGCTTTTCGAAAGTGGAAAATCTGTTATTTTTTTTGCTGACATTGTATGAACTTGGGCCGAACAAATTGTGAGCGAGGAAGATAGGATTGATGGCAATCGTGATAGGCGACCGCATGTACCGAGCGTAGGTGTATGTTCTTCGTTCTATCCAAGTGATGGCGAGGCTGCGTGGGCTTCACATGATAGACAGCTAGGTACACAGAACAGAACGCCATTCAGTTTTCGTTTTTGCCATCGACAGCGATACTTGATGATCACTATCTTCGAAGTTCGTCCTCGCTTTTCATGTGCATTTGAGTTTTCCTTTTCCACCTCGCTCGAGTTACGTCGCCGCTGCTTAGGTAGAAGTTTGCGAACTCTGGGTACAAAGGTTCGCTTCCACGTCTCGTGGCACGCAAGATTCACGGTGTTCGCAGCTCAGTGTGCTCGGTTTCGGTGAATGATCGAAACCAATGAAGGGTGTTGAGACTTGCGGCCCTATGGCCCGATCGTTGTCAAATTATTTTTAAATTCATTGTCTGTGGTCTGACACCAGACAACGACACGCTAACAGAACTCTCACGAGCAACAATGGTGCCGCTGAATAATGGCTACAATCGCTTTACGTGAACTCTCCAGACGTCTGTCTGCCTGTCCTCGCTCGGCAGATAGATTTCTCCTAACGCGGAAATATGACAGAATCGGAAAGAATGACAGAATCTCGAATCTCCAATCGGGACGAAACTTCGATCTCAATCGAAATCGAGCTTCATTGATCGGGCCGGAAAGCGTCCGCTTAGCGAGAGAGAAATCAGGAGAGACAGCTGAGTGACGGAATTCAAGAGAACGAATCATCGCGATGGAACCGTGAAGCAAAATTCAATGAGGACCGAATGGAAAAAAACTAGAGCAGAGCTTCATGAGAGTGGCAACGACCTCAGCAATTTTCGAGGCTGTCGCGAATGTGTGGCTAATAGTCGGCGCATCACTCTAATGAGTGCCGCCGTTGCGCCCGGATGCTATTGCGGCGAAGATCGCGACGGCTGCGATTACAACTCGGGCGTTCGAGCACTTCATTGGCAGGCGGGGGCGGCGAACAGATAGAGCAACCGACAGATACAAAGATTGGCAGAGCCTATAAGCAACGCACTTGCCTTCGGAGAAAGCGTTTCTTCATCTTGGAGGGCGCAAGCTAAAACATCGACGCTCTCCTAAAAGGAAGAAACTCGCAGAGTTCTCTCCCTCGTGAAATTAACAAATGACTACTCGTCGCGCGACTTCCAGACCGCCTCTGAGATCGAACCGGCAGTCACGGTTGTTCTCGGGCCGCGTTCTGCCCTCTAGAGCTCAGAGTTTGGACCGCGCGAGCTTTCGAATGCCGAAACACTGAGACCTGGACTCACAGGAGAGTGTCGGCGCGCTTGAGCCAGGTTGAGGATTTCGAGGTAAGACTAGAAAATTGAGGAAACTCACGTTGCGGAGGACGTTGACGGTGACTTCGGAGACATGGTGAAAGAGTTTTATCTTCTCGCTGATCACAGTGGCTGTGTACGTTTCAGATGTGATAACCGAGGTTCGTCGCAGGAATCACAATGTCATGCCACCGGAGGAACGAACGGTCAAGCGGGTGGCGGCGGCGGCGGCGGTGGTGGTAGTCGTGGTCGTCGTTAAAAAGATACAAGACCACCCTACTTCAGATGATAGTGTTGTTGCTTGCGCTGGCGTCGGCGCCTCTCCATCTCATCTGACTGAGTCGCTCGGCTACTTAATACCGCTGACCACAACGAAGTCTGTCGCGCCTTAATGAAAGGCCCTCGACGCTAGTCGTGGGTGAAGTACTGCTACGCCTGACACCACAAAGAAATTTCTCGACTCGTCCTCAGAGTTGCATGAACACCGAATTCACTCAGCCATCGTATCCTTCTCGTCGAACGACCGTCTGTTGTGTTGACAGATATTGGAAACACAGGTTTCTGCCATTGATTTGAGTCTTCCTCTGTATATGTCACCTCGAGAGCACAAACACAATTTAATGGAAGACGGTCTAAGATCGATCGTTCACCTCAATTCGAATGTCAGTTCCTGTGGAGGAGTCAGATTCGGGGGAGCTGCTACCAGATGATCGCTTTTCGGAGGAGATACACGCAGTGGCAGCAGCGCTGGCAGCACTTCGAAAGCAGATGTTCTATTCTCTCTAAGAGTAACGACGATGATTCCTTGTCGCTCTATTGCACTTGTGAACTGCCCTTGCGCTAGGAGAGCATAGGTACAGCTGAAGTTTCGATGACTACACTCCTTCTGCTTCGTCGTTCATCCAAATGAACTCTAGTACTGATCTCTCCAAGTCGATATGCTCGCTCTCCGACATGTTCAGAGCGGGTACTCCATGGTAGGAAGAGAGAGCCACAAAAGCAGGTGGGAAGACACGACGTCCACTGCTACTATCGCAATCAACCAGTCAACCAACTAACCCAACCAGGCAGCCAGTCAAAGAAACCAACAACACACGAAGGCAGTCAAAGTGGAAAGAACCGATGGAGGAAGAGAGCGGCAAGGACAGCAGTCGTGACAGCGGCGATCCAAATTTGAATCCAACGCGCCAAAACTCCCGCGCGTCCTCACGCAGTGGACGCGTTGCGGGAGACACCGCCCTCAGGATGGAAAACCGAAACCCGAGATAATTCCGAACTGTCAATGTGAATCGTATGTTTCGATGGTTCGAGGCGGCCCACACGATTGTTTCCAATGTTTCAAAATGAGTTTCGGTAGCTATCGAAGTCATTCACCGAACGAAGCTTTCCGAAAGGGAATGCTGGGCAGCATAAGCTGTCGCCACCTCGTCTACGAAGGTCGGCCAGATCGGTTTGACATTGTCGGAACACAGGGCACGTCAACTAAGAGACTCTTAAAGCTGTAGAAGAGTAACAGCTTTTAACCTAATAGCCTTTGAGTCAGCCAGCCAGTCAATCAATCACTTCAGACTTGACTGGAATCGCTGGTGCTGCGTAAAGACTTCGACCGCGAGTTTGACTCTTCTCAGCGTTCGCACGAGAAGCACTCAAAGAACTCCAAATGGTTTCAAACAATCGCTGGGCGTGGCCGGCGTGCTAAGTGGCGATGGATCCAGATTTCAGATATCATAGGTTGCTTATTCATGATCATTTTACGCTTCTCACGAAGATCTCTGTCAAGAAATATCATCAATTTCAGTTTAAAAAGTGTTAACAATTCATTTTTCGATAACGTAGGTTGATTAACTTCTCAAAATAATGTAAAAACCCGAATCGCAAAACTCGGCACGACGACTGAATAAAATTTCATCCCTTATCAATTTTCTTTCTCTTAGATAGCCGATGTGGAACGAAGAGTCATTCTCAATTCTGGTCCAGGAAATAACTGGATTTCACGCCTGAATCTATGATGGGCGCATTCAAATACTTCTCTCTCCCGAAATCCCAGTTATCGTAAGGACTGGCAAGAAGGTCCTCGTTAGTGGGTACCACCGCCCGTTTTACTCTGTTTAGTATGTCGGACCAGAAGAATGCCGGGTCAACGAGGCCCAGACCGGACACCTGAACAGAACGCTTGTGTACTTCGTCGAGGTCGGCGATTAGTCTTTCACAGAGCTCGGCGTCGCTTATTTTCGGACCCTCTCGGACACCATCACCGTCAATCAGAACCAACGGAGTGTCTGGAAATGCAGGAGCTCTCTTAGTTTATGGATCCGTTCGGATAGTAAGACGAGTTGACTGTCGTTTAGATTAATATACCATACGTGGAGAATCGTAACTCACTTGAAAATTCGTTCTCAAATGGGGAATAATGTTTTGAAGGGGTTCCCAGCACACGGTTCTGCGTTTCGACAAGCTCGTTCGCGAAGACACTGTCACCTGGGAAGCTGTCGACAGCTTCATAGAAAGTGGCTCCATGATCCAGGGAAAACCGCTGACCGCCCTCGAACGAAACTTCTGGAGATGACGACATGGCGTCGTTCCCGCCCATTGATAGAGCCCCGTGGCGAACGAGGTCGGCTGTCTCAGGCTCGTTCGAGTACTGGAAGCGATGATCGGAGCATTTCGGCCTGGCTCCCAGCGGTTTCATGACACGCGAGAGTTGTTCCAGCCTGAGGATGGAATTGACATAGACTGATCAAGGATCATGCTCAAGCTGTAGGTTTGTCTCGGTCGTCGCGGCAATCGCGGTTCACGCTTCCCTCGACGTTCTCCGCAATTTTCGCCTGTTTTCCTGGACTCTCGCTATTTCTGTGATTTTGAAGAAAAGACATTATCCCTTTCTGAGTTCGTATTCAGAACGAGTCGCATACTCGACTCGCGCATACTCGAGCATATTGAGTGATAATCGTCGCAGATGGAGGAATTCCCCCATCTTAAACTTACTATTTGGCGTATCAGAACGCTAATAAATTGTAACTTTCAGTCAGATTATATTTCGAACGGAGGTTCTGTAGCTCGTGCGTTAATGTGAATAACCTCCCACGCGAAAGAAAATAATAGTGCAAAGTTTCCTTGAGTTTTCTCTTCTTTCTGATTTCTCTCGCAAAATTCGACGTTTCTTGCCGCAACGGATTCAGAGCCCAGAATATCCTCACTATGGCGGAATTCTATTCTAGGGAATGATAGCTATCGAACCTTTGTCGGCGAGCTTCGGCACTCAGCAAGAAACTATCCTCCAAAATCTTTCGTTCTCTCCATGCTGACCGGCGCATGTCAATCAAGACGTCCAACTTCTTGATTATTCCAAACAGCCTGGAAGTTTACAATTAACTACTCAAATCGGAAAAAATTCGTCCGAGAGCCGCGAGCGGGAACAGACTCGGCGGGAAAATTCTATTTCGGAGGTTGCTCACCACTGAAGGGAGTTTGCATGTCACTCACATCAAATTATTTTTCTCAAGCTCTTCCACAAGGTCTTCGAACTGAGTTTCAGATTCGTCACCATCCTCGACAGTGGGGCCGTGACGGTTGGATGATTGATCTCTGAGCATTTAGGAACAAAATGTTATATTCTGCGCGACAAACTTCCCTGTGAAATTTGATCCTCTCCTGGGTTTCGCGATTGTGCATTTCTTAATTGTTTATCTTGGTAGGCGGCCAGTATATTTGTGAACAAACCTGGTTCTGAACTCTTGCTCGAACATATTTGAAATCTCCAACTCGATCGGAAACTCAATAGCAGCCACAAACACAGCTCCCTGATTCGGTAATCACTCGGTGGATTCTCAGGTCAACGTTTTCATCTGCGCTGCAGCACTACAACTCGATTCACGTGCATGTGCTCGAACGGTCTCGAGATTCTCGACCTCTCCGTCGATTCGATAGAACTCAGTTATTGAAGAAAATTGATGTATGTACATATGCGTAAATTAGCGCTATGGCCCCAAACTCGAGTGTCCTCCGGAGTTCGCACCGGAGTTTTGAGGAACACAATCCCGGAATGTCGTTCGGAGTCAGACGTGGTTGACTGTTTTCAGCATTGATTGCTTCCAGACAATCTGTCGGAGTCTCTTGACTTTTTCCGGAATGTTTACGGCTTTCGAAGAATTCAATTGGCTAGAATCTGCTCCGGCAATCATGACTCTCGAAAAAGAATGGAGGACAGGAACCAAATCATCGGCGTCGAAAAGAGTTCATCAGGCCTGTGAGAGCTGTTCACGAGTGCCACTTACGTTCTGAGTTCTGGGTTTGGACGTGAAAACACTTGAATAACTGGGGCCAACTTCCCCCTAGGTCAGAGTATGCCGTCTGTGAATCGCTATGACAGAGGGTGCGTGTCATGAATCTGGATGCATGGATATACATTTACCATCTTCTTGTTGTCTCATCATTCCGTATCCTGATTCCTGATCAGGAAGAGTGACCTCGATGGGCGGCCGTACAATCGTTCCCGCGGGTAGGTCGCATCGGAGGTAGACTCGTTTAAGAGAATAAGATTCGACTGCCTGCAGCATTCGGAAATGTTTTTTCTTATGCGGCATCGAAACAGGACAGCAGTATAGAAGACGCGAAACAACTAGCGAATCATAAAGCCGCGTGAAGAAGTGCGGATTTTTTGCAACAGAGCAACGAAAAATGCAGTTCGATTCCTTTGGTCCGCTGAAGAAGAGTTTGCTTGGGGAACTCCTTCCCCTGAGAGGTTTGGTTTCCTACTTCACTGCTCAAAGCTTCTTCACTCACTCCTCACTCAGAGACCACTGTCAAGACTCACAGCTCGCTTTGAAGACGACGGGAGGAAAAGCAAAGAACATCCGAGAAAGAACATTTGATGAAGGAGATCGGGTGCAATTTGTACCCAACAACTAATTTTACGCAAGAGTCGTTTTTGTGAATGGGGAGACTCTTTTAGTTTCCGTTATTTCGAGAGTATTGAACTATTTTGCAATGCGCCAACGAAATTCCGCTTTGAGCACAATTTCACAATCAAAGCCAGACAATCGTCGGACCGCCAGGATTAAAAGTGGGCGGAAGGATATCGCTCTCTGCCGAGCACAGATCTGCCCAGCGACTCAGATCTTGAATGTCACCGCCGCTTCCTGTTCAAACTGCAACACTGTCTCTCTGTGCGACGAGATATCCGTTATCTGCGAGGAAAGTTTGAACTCCTGAAACTTCAGGTTAACGAATTCATTATAAGCAATAGCTGCCGCGGCTGAAGAAGCGTTCGAGTGCGGGCCCTTTTGAATCGATCATCTATGTGCCACCTTTGCAGAAATAGATTGACTGTCGGATGAAACGCTCACTCTTACTTCTGAACGGCCCTCATTTCAACAAAGGCAACAGGTTGTTCCTGGACAGCCATCGGTTGAAAGTCAATCGCGTCCATCTCGGATGCTGAATTCCGAGGGACTGAAATTCCAGTCCCCGAATATTTTCTCGATGGGACATTCAAGTGGGGCTCCGATTGTCAACCAATCACTTAAATGAGTCGCGTATGCGCACTTCGTTCTAGGGAAAGCACTGACGGAGGGAAAGCTCAACCCCCTCTGACGAATGGAATGAGCGAAGATGAACACGTCTGTTTTGGAGCCGGATGAGAAATTCATTCGATGTTTCTTCGAAGGAGGAAGGTTCCTCCTCGTCTTCTGAATATTTACGCTGCATCCTCCAAAGTCTTCCTCGAGGTGTTCTGTTTTCCAGGGATCCGATCAACCTCTGGACCCCGATCAACATCGACGCATTGGATCCGACCAGTGTGGCTTTCTACACTGATTCCTATCCATTAGAATTCGGAACCCGTTGCAACTTTCACAGTCACCCAGAATCAATGATTTTCGCTCCAAATCTATCGATCCACAGAATCCTCCACCGAGAGTGAACGTTTTCGACTCAGCTTTTTGGGACGATGTAGTGAAATTAAGATAGTATTTCGACCGGCCAGATGACTCGCGAGAGCGGGAAATTGTAGAGGTCAGTCTCGTCAGCCGGATAATTAGAGGAGGTTCTTCTAGATCTCATTACAGCCCGTAGAGGCATACCAAGCTGCTATCTCGTGTGTTAGGCAACAAGGGTCTTGACAAATCGATCAGTAGTGAGAATCGAGAACGGCGGTTTAACCATTCGGAACTTTATTGAATCACTACTCGGCCGGTCACGGAACCTCGGGTGCAGTGGATGCAGTGGAAGCAGCTGGTGCAGTGGATGCATTGGACGCAGCGGCTGCGGTAGTTTCATCAGATGCATTCGGTGCAGAGATTGCAGAGGATGCCGAGATATTTTTCGGGACTAGGAAACCAATGATGAAAATTAAGAGGAACAGCCCACACCCTACATAGCCCGTCACTTCGAGGCAGCGAATGACCCTTCCATACCATGTTTTCGGCTTCAAGGGCGATAATCTGCAAAATGAAACAATCCTTAATTCTAATGATTCTCCAATTCCTCTTCCGACTCGGTCGGGACGATCCCCTCGTCGATCTCGTTGCAAATAATTTATTGAATCGCCGAGGTTCGTGTGCTCTATCCCATCTCGACCAAATCTCAGGACTTATCGACAATGACTTGTTACTGACCCCGTTTGACTCGTAGTTTGGGAATCAGTTGTCGTTGACTTGGATGAAGGTGTCCTGGCCGACTTCCCCTCATTCGGCCTTATCGCCGATAAAGCCTTCGACGTCTCTTTGACTGTCTTAACTGCCTTCATTATATCCTTCATTTTTCTGCCTCGGAAGGGAGACAGTGGCGAACTTTTCCTGCCTCGTTGTTTGTGAGAGTGAAAGATCCGCGTGAATAACAATCGGCGCATGCACAGGGGACCCTGCTCCGAGCACAGCCGTTCGTTTCTCCACATTGGAATCTCGACGTCGCATTGGTCGACCTTGATTCATAGTTCGACCTCTAGAAATGAATCTTTCATTAACCCGCACGAGGGAGATAGCTCTGCTCACAACTTTCATCGACACATTGAAAGTGGTTCTTTTGTAGCTTGTGCTCAGATAAATACAGCCATCGGCTCTTGTGTCAGATGGATCGAATACTTCGACCCCACGAGCACAAGCCTCCCCGAACACGACAACGACGTGTTTTGCGGACGCAGTGGGAGGCATCAAGATTGCGCGGTGTTCGATCCCTCTGCTCAAGCTTTAAACAACTGCAACTCCGAAGTAAATGCAAGTTCATCCATAAGGATGCGGGTCCGTTCTGTAGAATAGAAGGTAAGTCACGGTGGGCTCTCTGGCCTAAGTGGTAGATTCTCATTTTTGATGGAGGTCCTCTAGCTGGATCCCTCCAGACCCTTAAGAGCCCCACTAGTAAGTATGGAAGAAGCCGGTGACAGATTCGTGAGGCTGGAAATAGCATCTGATCTCCTTCGGACTTATGACGCTAGGCTGTCCACCTTGAGAGGCTGACTCAAGTCTTCCAGCGATAAAGGTCTGACGAAATGATAATGGAAAACAGCGTTTTATTTTTCGCGAATCTGGAATTAATCATTGGTTTGTTGATGTAAGGGGGTTGACGGGGTGCCGTTAGAAGACGACTTCACAAAGACACCCAAGATGAGACTGAGTGTCATCGCGATCATGAGACAATATGCAGCGATTTCAAGCCTGCATCCAATTCTACTGGCCCTGGACAGTTCCGAAAATTGAAATCTGGAAAAGGTGAACGCGATTTTGAATTATTCTGTTAGGGCAATCATTTGAAATCCCGCCAGAGTACCAATATGTGAACACTCTTGCTTGCAGTCCTGCTCGACGAATCCGCCATGACCTACCGACAAATGCGAGTGCGGAAAGTTTTCCCGACTTCGTTGTTCTCCGAAAATAGCGCAAGAAGATTCTGATCCCAGAATACAGGTTTCGAGCGTTTTTCTCCGCTCGGCTCTCTACGCGCTGCCCTCGATAGAATTCCATGAAGAGACGCACATTGTTTTCCAAATGAACACCAAAAAACCGTTGATTCCCTCGCGGCGATCTTCGTCCCACTTTCAACTGACAATGTTGAGTAGTGATCTGACTGCAAACAGTTTCTCGAGTAAGCGAGGACGAACAGCGTGGATGGGATCACGGAGATTTTGAGGGGGGAAAAACTTTGGCCGTTCTTGAGCAACCGGCGAGTAACGGGGTAATCGACGCCATATTGGTGGAAACTCCAATCGATTAAGGTCGACAAAGTTGCGCTGAGCACTTACACTCAAGGAGAAGACGCAAGTGTCCTTGCAATGCACTCGCATGAGATGCTTCAGAACAGGTTCTCTGGTAATTCAATTCTACTCCGAAAATCGATTCCTCCCAAAAATATAGCGAAGTCTCCAACTGTGAGGAACAGTTCTCTCGAGAATATCCCGGAAGATATGAGTTTTCGAGCAGATCTGAGAATTCGGGTGCCATTGAAGCTGCTTATATCCCCTCTTTCGGTCGACATTTTCCCGCAAATACGCGATTTCGAGCTTGAATATTCGGAAGCGAAGCGTCTTAGTCCTGGGGAATTATCGAGAATACACTTTTGGGCTGGAAATTGTCGGAAAATTTCAGCGCCGCAACACCGGATGCAGCTCGAGTGATTGATGAATCGTAAGGAAAGCCCGAGCGAATCCTCTCGGTAACCAACTGATAAATATCACCTGAAATGATGCGGATCCCGGGAAATAATGTGAGAAATACCCAGTTGTTATTAACAACTCGTCTATGGCCCGCTCAATCCACTGAAAACAATGTTCTGAACCCACATCGAGACTCGAGTTCCCGTTTTCCTCCTTTCATTGAAAACATAAGAATAATTCACCATCTACGACCGACGCTGGCTTTCGAAACTCTCAGGGAGTCGAAAACAATATCGACCCCCGAGCGGAACTCCACGACCACAATGCTTGATGAAGCCTAGACTCGATGCTACAGAATGCTCTTGGGGGAATTCTGAAACCGCAGAGAAGAAATCTAGACGAGGAAGCTCTCCGCTACAGCACACCGGAGAGAAAGAGAACTAATTCGGGACCTCAAGAACTGAAACAAATAAAAAACGAATTTCGGAGAGAGGGGATCAATTTATTGACGATCTCCATTCGGTCCCTCGGATGTGTTCGAGTGAGGGTTTTTTTCGGGGCATCTGAACGAGTCTTCGAGGCTTGCATTTCAGCTGTCTTCAGTTGAATCAGAGCGTTGGGATCACCAGTGCTCCATCGACATTCAGCAGCGAAACTCAACTCATTCAGTGAGTCCCACAATGGATCCAATCATCGAGAGCGGTCTGGCCGACCTCCGCAAGAAACTCAAGGACATCGACGACAAGATCCAATGCGACATGGAGGATCGGTTCCTCGCCTGCTTCCTTCGCCACAAGAATTTCAACCCCGACGCCGCACTCTCCTCCATACAGAAGTACTACAAGTTACGGAAGGAGTTTCCCGGGAAGATCTGGCCTCGCGGCAAAGGTATCAAGTGGATGGAGCCCTATGTGTCCCTCAACAACTGCACCATCTTTCCGCAGAAGAATCCCATCGACAACACCAGGATTTTCGCCTGGCGGAAGGGTCAGTGGAAACCAGAGGAGGGCGAGTACGACCTCGCAGATTATCTCACATGGAGTCTCTACATCACCGAATACGTTCTCTATATGAAAACGGTCGCGGATGAGAACGACGGCTGGACTTACATCATGGATTTGTCAGGCTTCGAAACTCGTCACATCCCATATTGTGATCTGCGCGTCGTTAAAGCCTACGCAAGCATCCTGAAAGGAGCGCTTCCACTCAAGGTGAAGGCCATACACTTCATTAACGTACCGGTCGTGTTCCACTACGTGCTAAGAATGATAAAGTATCTCCTCGAGGACAAACTACGGAATCGAATCTTCGTACACAGTTCCGTGTCGGACTTGAAGAAAAGCATCGACCCCACTGTTCTACCAGAAGAATATGAAGGCACCGGTGCTCCATTCAGCTCCCAGTGGCTTTTTGAAGAAATGCTCCCGTACGATCAGAAGTTCGAATTACGAAGCCATCATGGCTTCAAGAAATAGGACACATCGTAGGAACGTCGGCCCCTGGTTGTGAGTGCTCAGTTGGTCGGAGTACGAGCTCTCATGACCTCAAGGACTAGAAAACATTTTGGATACACGGACGTACGATACTGGCTGTTCCATTGACGAGCCCATGAATCCGATGGCGAGTAGACGACGCGACGGTTGGACGAGAATATTCCAGCTCCTGTAGCTGTTTACAATCTTCTATCTTATTTATAACTACAGAGGGGAAGTCATGTCAGAGCGGTGTCGCTCGAGGACTTTCCGCCTTCTTTCAAACATCAGACAGAAGTCTCCCTTCGCCCTACCAATAGACTGGTCTCATCAAAAGTGGTCCCAAGAGGAGACGAATCTCGCGTGGTGATGGTGTGTATCATGAGAGAGCTTTTTGCTCACAATGCAGAAAATCCCTCATTTGAAGAAACATCTGGTTTTACTGAACCTGAAATCTGTCTTTCTTTGTCTCAAGTTTTTAATACCGGATACCGCGAACGGAGAACATATTATTTAGCAAGAAAAGTGATCAATCCAATCAAGCTATGGTGATGAGATGATGGGAACATCGAAACCAAAAAACAGTCTTCTTTGAGAATCTATTATGTGAAAAAGCGAGGAGTTTGTCTCACATTAGGCCCACTTACAAACAATCCTCAAGTCGACCTTTGAATTAATCCAGCCGCGGGCCACTTTCCTTTCTGGCCCCGGGTCCCAAGAAAGTCTGCCCCGTGGCACTAGGCCGGAATCCCATATCGGCTGCGGCTGCAAAAGTAATGAATTCCCAGATTATTAAACACAGCTGCTACTAATCACTTTCCCGCATCGAAGGTCAAATTCATCAGAAAATAGGATAGATTTGTCTAGACCACAAGAATTGCCGGGCGCAAGTCACTCGTCACTCATCCACCATGGACGTGAATCTTTTACGTCCTGGCACAGCGGAATCGGTTCGTTAACCGAATCAGCCGAGGAGCTTCCTCGAGTGAATTCGAACACGTCGAGTCCGGAATCGCCGAAAACAGCCTAAAATGTCTCATCTTGCATCTGATGCTGAACATGAAAGATCCTAACACAGGAACGATATGGTCGTTGACTGGTGATCCATGTGTACTAAAAGTATAACATGAGTCCAGAAGAGTGGCTCGAACGAAAATGAATATCAGCTACGCTTTCCAGGTGCACACAGGGTATGATCACGCCTCTCCCGAAAAGTGACAAAAGCTCGAGCATCCTAAAACAAACAGTAAAACGTACGAAAGCTTCTTCTCCATATGTCTCAGAATGGACACCCCTCTCACGGTTCGCGATCTCTTTTCCAAAGATGTTCGCATCGGGGTCGCCGTCACCGCTCCCGTCGTGCGGTCGTTTCGGGAGCGCACATCTGATCACCATCAGTTTGTCAAAAGCTGAGATCCAGTAAGAGACGTTCGATGTGACAGTTGTTCACGCGACTGAACGAGCACCAGCGTCGGATGTGTTTCTAGGTTGCGTTCATCATTTGCACTGACCCCACCTTCCGCCAAGTGACCCTTGCACGATCTTCTGCCAGAGCTAGAAACAATGTCGACTCGAAGCCAATTACGCGACGAGACACGTAACACTGCAGCACTTTTTTCTGGGATCAACGTCGTGTTGGTCGTCAGCAAACGATTACGACGAAGACGATGTTTCCCTACGACACAAGATAAGGAGATTGTCCACTAAACGGGATTTCACTCCGGTTGCGCTCATTCCGCATCCAAAAGCTGAGTCGATTCTTCTTGAACAATGCAGCTAAATCGAGTCGACTCCTCTGGCGAAGTGCGATGAGTTTCCCCTTCCAGACAGTTTATGATTCCGCTTTCTTTCTGTCAACCTGTCATTGATTAGATGGTTTCGATTCGAGTCCGTTTCTCTGCGTTTCGTCGAAGAGGACTTGTCATAGTGAGGTGGTTCCGTTGCGAATTTCATCGGAGTCTCGTGTAACGATTAACTTGATCGAGCGCAAAATCTTGTGATGACGTTTTCGGAACGTCGTTTCATTCGTCCGGTTGGTCTGGACTCCCAGTTTCCTTTCCTCGAGAATTCCAACACATCCAAAGTTAACTCACTGTTGCTTGACGAAGGCGCATCTTACTGCGTCTGTTTGCGCTTGTCGACGACTGTTCGTAATGTTTTCGGCGACCATGCCTATTGTACCGGACGTTCGGTGCGTTTTTTACTTTTTATTCTTCTTTCCTGGAAGTGTGAGCCCTCATAAAAATTAAAGCAAGGTTACCTCATACCTGGCGCGTTTAACTTCGAGTCGCGGTGACATCATTACGTCTTGACAAGACGACGCGGCTTCGGTCGCTGAAATGAGATGTTCCCGCTTCTTGGGCCGAGGTCAGGAACGGGAACGAAGCATCCGAATAAGAATTCTTCGATCGCCACCAGCTTGTGATGAAACGGATCGTCGATAGTGCATCGCTATAGTTCACAAGAAGTGGAGGCCATGATACTTCCGACAGCAAACTCCGTAGAGTCGAATTCTTGATGGAAAACGCACGATGAGAAGCAATCGTGTGAATAATTGGGAGACTCTGCGGCTCATGTCGAGGAATCGGACGGACTTTGATCGGACCGTTCGTTTCCCACGATCATCCTCAGCGGCGCCAAGGCGCTCGCTGTTGTCTGGAGACGCTGCTTGTTTATCTCGAACTCAACTTGTGCATTCCGGCGCTCGGCCGCAATTGAAAGAACGAGAGCGACAGAAACGAAGGTAGACAAATAAGTAGAGCACGAAGAAATAGCCGGTGGCGAAGCGGTGGAAGAAAGTCCACGACGGATGGAAAACAACGCCTCCAGATGGTCTCGTGTGAGCAGGCAGAATGCTCACTCTTACTTGGGGCAATTCCATGGTCCGCACTTTTCGTTCCACAGCCCGACGACCTGAATATGATCCAGGTCCACCTGAACTCCGTCGTATGGAGCACGCTGAAATTGAAAATTCAACCTGGATTTTGATAAAGAATGAAGGATCTGGAAAATATTTGGTTCGATCTAAGAGCAGCACCGGAACTGGAGAAAGCTGTAGAAGAAAGCGAAAGCTTCAAAATCCATAATATCCCGCTCGCCGCTGTGACACAGCTCTTCCTTCCAGGAAGATCCATCCATCTTCGACATATGAGGGAACGAATCTTCGAGGAAAACTTCTTCCATGCTAAGGATTTCATAAAAACGATGTAGCAGTAAATTTATTAAGAAACGGCTTCGGCAGCCAAAAAAAGCTCATTGGCGTCTCACTGGTGCCATTCACGAATATCGTCACTTTCACGGCAGAGCTGCATTATGAATTCGATAATTTCAAAAACGGTAACTTCGACGCAGGTGGTATAGTAGTCCCACCGAAAGCTTTGACACCCGTGTCAGAAAACGGTGCGACGATGGTGGAAAAGAGCTATAAGAAAATGTCCGCATGGCTGAATGAAATGTTGATATTTGTCCTCAGAGCTGAATTTTTCTTGCGTGACTGTCTACGTTAGAAATCCCGAAACGACACAGGGTATGCGGAAATTGTTTATTCAACAGTTTGGAGCTTGAGTCAGGCCGAGCATTGTAGGAGTCAAATGGAGCGTTTATCGATCGACGATGATGGAAACATGAGAGGCAAAGAGATGCTTCTTGATGCTGGGCGCCATTGAGCTTCGGATTGTTATTGTATTGCTTGTTCACAGAAAATACTTAACCTTCATAACCGCTCAAAGAACTTGAACAAATCTGTGCAAAGCAAATTAACCGTCGTTAGCCTTCTGAATGACCTCTAGGATTCTCAAAGGGAAAACTTGTTCCGTCGAACCTGTCATTTGGATTCGAAGAAAAGCTCAAAACTCAGCTAAGTTTCTGGCCGTCGCTCTTCTATTCTCGTCTCCTTCCGGTCCTCGAGAATCCCGTTGTTAGCGATCAAGAGAGCTTGACCAAAGTACAAATGACCGGTTGGATCGGATAATCTTCGAAAAATTTGTTTTTTCCAAAGCTTCGAGGTGGGTGAACTCTTCTTCTCGAGGCTCTCGTTCCGAGCTCTGAAAGCCAATATCGATTCTTGACTTCAGGATTCCATCGGATGAAATCTTTGCTGTTGAAAATCTAACGGCGCCTTGATTCCATGGGACTTCGGGTGGTGGCCGAAGAAAAGCACAGACGGACCCCTGAATTGACACCCAACTTGGCTCTCCCATATGGTCGTCATCCGTTCAGAGAAGCGCCGTCCGTGTCTTTGACCGTTAGCTGATCACGGTTTGCTCAGAACGATCGCAGTTGAAGTTGAACGAGCGTCAGATGGTCGAATGAACGACAGGAACACGTTCATTCAACGGGAATTCTCGGCGCCATCTGCTCTCGTAAAAGTGGAGAGATGTACCTTCCGATTCACATTTGATTACGGTCGTCATAGTATCACCCAATAATCCCAGCGTAGAGGGTCTCGGATCTTGAAATATTATCTTGGAAACTGAAGTGTAAGTGGAATCGATGATCCCTCAATTCTCACTGAGAGTTATTCCTATCTTGGAGCCGAGGAAGTATACATGTACATCCCAACCTCGAAGCCTGACTCTCAAGCAGGCCTCAATCTCAGAAACTCGGTCGGCTTCACCGAGGAAGTTCATGCTCACGAAATCTTCAAGTTCGGCTTCCTGCAGCTTCGTCCGTCTTTTGGGTGTTCCACCTGTTGTTCCGCTCGGTCTTAACGGCTCCCCAACGAGAATCCCTCTTTTCGACGACAGTAGTTTGCTGATCCAACAGCGCCCCCTATGAACGAACAGAGCGAAGCGTAGCGCGAGGATTCGTTCAGACCGCGCACAACAGTTGCCTAGAGTAGTCTGTGTCGGATAGCCTTGTATTGACTTCGCACCAGTTCGTGGAAGAAGTGCATAAACGGATAGAGTGACAGCATTGGATAGTTCAGGCATCGTTCATCCCGATAGTTGCCGTCATTTGTGGAGATTCTCTCAAAAGTTCGCCGTGAGTGGTTCCGCGGTAAAATAGTGGTTTGAACTTTAACGCAGCACTAGGATTACTCAAAAAACCCCACAATTCCACATCGATTCTTCGGAGGTGAGTTCAGGAAGATGCATCCGCAGCGGGGGCAGGAACTAAAATGGATTTTTTTTACCGCCGAAATTGTACACCGCTCAGTCTCAGAAAACAATAGCACCTCTTCGTCACAGTGTAAAAAAACGCTCTAGCCGCTGCGAGCTCTGAGAAGCCGATATTTTTTCTCATCCGAGAATTGCCGTTTTTCGCGAATGTTTTTCCAATAAATGCTTCTCTGAATTCAGTGTAGCTTCTAGGAAATCATCAGAGATCGATTCGATGCTTTCAACGAAGAATCGTGTTTCATTACTCCGCGCGAGAGTGCGAGGGATCTTGTGGGTTTCCAGAGATTCAAGTCATCTCCTTAGAATTCACGCCAAAAAAGGAGGCGAAAGATCTCGAGGGACTCTCGCTTGAAAATCAATGAGGGATTTGTTTCGATGTCATGGGGCCGGGTCGTGGTATTGTAAATGGAAGAAATCCTCTGAAATCGATCGACTTAGATACCATAACAGTGTATGTAACGGGCTTTTTCCTCCAAAAATATGTGCACCCGCAATGAGAACTCTAGCTTTATAAGAAACGACCGAACCGAGCAATTGAGTTCCGACTCGTTTTCGAACGGTTGATGACACCCTCAAATGGGCGCGATACCGAACTCTTACACTTCGAACGATTTCCGCGCCGATTCCGACCGTATTGACACAATTTCTCAAAGCAGATGTGTCAAGCAGTCTGCTAGTTATTAGGTTGAAATCAGATTTTCGAGGTTCTTCACCAACACAACCCTCGAGAGAAACTCGATTCGGTTCTTTGGAAAAACTAAACAGTTCTTTCCCGCCTCTAGATCATTTGCTTTAGTATACAGTTGTTCCTTTGATTGGTTGACGTTTCAAGCGATGAGCTGTGTTTTAACAAACTGTCGGGGCGGACGGAATTTTTTGTCCATTAACGCAAGCGGAAAGTCTCTTTACAATTGAATCAGGCAATTGAATGATTGTAAGATCTACAGAATGGGAGACCGTCCCAGTGGCTACATTAAAACGCAACAAGAGCGCTCATGAGACTGCGTCACCGAACGAGCCCAATTGCTCCTCAGAGATAGAAGTCTCGAGTGTCTATGTTTTCCATCGATGAAACAATTGAACATTGTTCTAATGTACAACAAGTACATGTTTTCTTAACTTCAAGATCGTTTCTTCAGACTGCGAGCGATTCTCTTGTGATATCCAATGCGCAAATTGGATTCCACTTTTACTTTCGAGTCATCCCTCGTTCGGCACCTTCGACTATCGAAGGGAGAGAGCATCGTTCTGCTTGAGTTTCCAGAATGTCCGTAAAACCGATTTCGAAATTGGGTGAACTCCGATCTCCAAAACTGGCTTTTGGATTTGGACGGATAAATAGTGAATCTGCTGATTTCGTAGCAAACCTGAATGAACGGATCTGTGGGCTTCGTTTGCGTTCACCGGACTGCGAAATCAAACCCGCTATAAAATCTTCTGTTGACTTCCCATTCCGTAAACAATGCCGGGAGAAAAAAAGTCACACGGAAATGACTTCACACACAAAAGGGAAAAGCAAAAACCAAGACGCTCCGAGCTCTTATTAAATTTGCTCGGATTGCTCGCTGCCGCTGATGGTCGTCCATTATCAGAGCGATCCCACGAGCTTGTCTCATCCTCCTGGAGGGAAAAAACGGCATTCTCATCGCGGACTTCGCATCGGAAGGAGAATTCGCGAGAAATCGTCGGATAGATCGTGGAAGCATCAATCCCTATGATAATTTCAGAGGGTCGAATTCATCGAACTTCGCTTGGTGTCCGAATTCCAATTGTGAAAACATTGATGGATTGTTGTCGATCTCAATTCCACCGAACCAGATCAAACTAGGCCTGGATTCCGGATCACTTCAAACAATGATCTTCTCTCGCGCAGGAACACTTATTGATGTTTCGCTCAGGAAGAAAAAAATGGGAAAAATTCACAAAAAAATGTTGAATCGCCGATGATTCTTGCGACGAAGCGGAACTTGGTCTCAATCTCTACTGATGTGTATTGTCCGGTGACTTTTCTCTTTTCTCCATCCATTTTGACGTACAGCGACGTACACGAACCGGTCCATCATTTTCATCTCGTTCCCGTTGGATTTGAGAGCTGAGAACCATCGTGGCATGGATCAAATTTCCACGGATTCGAACCGTTATTTCCATTCGCCCCGTCGATTTCTTTCCTGAAATATTCTCTCCGTCACGACAACTAGGAGGATCGATGGTTGAACGGCTGAGCGATTATTTGGAAGTGACAAAATTCAGACTTCCTCGGAAGACATTCCAGATGTGGTTTCCTGGAGCCGCGAAGGAAAAATGTTTTCGTGATCTCGTGAAATCCGCGGAAATCTGGACCACAAGAGGGAAAAAATAAAAGTTTAGGCCTCAGTTCCGATGCCCTGGTTGGGTTTTTCTTCCCCGAGCTGACTTTCATCGATTATTTATCTACGATGAACGTTCATTCAGAAATCGTCAATAGCCTTGGGCGTTTTTGAAATCGTCGCCATCGGCGGTGTAGATACGATGACAAAATCGAAAATCCAACATTTCGAGGGGTAAACTTGCCTTCGGTCAGTGTCCTACTCTTCTTGGCAGGACGAGGTTCTTTACGTGAAGGCTACGCAGAGGAATGAGCTGAGGAACGTTGATTCCCGTCGGTCGACGATGACGGAGCCAGAGGCGTTTTCGGGGTGTCTGCCCGAAGACAAACATCGAAAGGAAACCACCCACGGCTGATTGTTTGCTCCAGGTTTTTAGTTCAAGTTAAGCCGACTCATCGACATGATAGCCTCAGAAACGGGAGCTGTCGACTGCTTCAAGTGCTGATAAGGTCTTCGCTTTTTCTTTCGGCCCAAAATCAACCCCATGAGAATTCTCATTCAAATTATAAGAACACAAGAATCAGATCCAGCATTCAATGTTCGACGACATTCCGCTTCTAGAACGGAACATGGTTTATCTCTCTTCATATTAATCAACTCCACTGATATCATTCACGCTGTTCAGATTCTCAGCTGGAGTCGGACACTCTGACAGATATCGGAAAAATAACGAAGTACGCTTCACAGATCTATTTCAATGGAATCACCTAAACAAAAGAAGTACGACTGAGCGAGTGAAGTGAGATGATATCACGCGAAGCGCGCTGCTCGCCGAACTGGTCGGTTCGTCAGGTTGCATTCAGGTCAACCGTTTTGATGTCCAATTGTGCGTTTTGTGCTTATATGAAACGTGGGCCGAAACAAATCACGCCAGCCGCGGATGAAGTGCATTGGAACAATTGGATCTGTTCCTCTAACTACACTTTGGGAGCCAAACAAGGGATAATTGAAAAGATGGCCGAAATCCCTACCAAGAGGTCAAGAACCAGATAGAAATACCATGCATTCGAACCCGCGTACATAGTCGAAGACGGAGACACTGACGAACCGATGGACGAAATGCGAGACACGCAGCCAGTCAGTTGTCCGCCACACCCCACCTCGTCATCGCAGTTGTCGGTCGGAGCTTTTTTTCCGTCTATAGCTGTTTGCTCTCTTTCTGTCGGCGTCCCTCTCGTCCGCCCTCTCTTTCCTTGTGGATTCTGGGGGGTCTGGGAAAAGAGCAGAAATCGATGTCAAACAAATCACTTCGGCCAAAGGTCTTCCCTGAACGCATGCTATCGATGCGAACACAGACGGGATCAAGGAATGGTTCCGACATATCGGGAAGGACTACTCCGTAGGAACGTTTTGTTTTCGGGTCGATGGCTCGACAAACATCGAAATCGATCGAGGCGGATCGCTTAAACAATTTGGATCTTAGATAGCTCCATACTTTGTTGTAGAATACGACTTTGGACGTGAATAGTTCGGTTGATTGAAGCATTCATCGACCCAAATATTGATGGATCGGCATCTTCAGATTTTCAATGGAATAATACGGATACCGTCGAGAACAGCGTCGGGATGCGGAGCTCGGATGATGAGCAACAGCATCCACAACACAATGACAGAACGCCCGATATTCAATTTTCCGAGTGGGACGCCAAATTGATCTGTACGACAGCGCAGATGCCCTCGACCGCTGAATAATAGTTCGACGTCAACCTTTCAATTCGGTTGATCTTCACTTTTGTCAGATTCAAAATCTCCCGCCGTTTCTTTTGGGTATCCTCCGAGATTTTGGTACCAGTGCATCAGGCGCCCGTTGTGAGAGTTTTCGGCGTTTCCTCATTTTCGATTTCTGATCAGAAGTCAGGAAACTAACACTCTGTCGTGGGGGACAGAAGATTCTCATCATGGAAGAAACTTCAATCAGAGCCGACTGCTTCATATTCGGCGCGTGAAATCATTTCCATTTTCTTGCGGTCCCTCACGAACCGGTACGAAGAGGAACGACCACGATCCTAACGAAGAGGCAGGATGGTATCCACCACATGAGTGCACCGGAGCATCGTCGCGATGGCTGAGGCGAACCCTTTGTCGGGCTTCCAAGAGTTCCGAGTGCTTTTTCCAGAAAACAGAAATGGACACGAACACGTCGAAGGCATTGTATGGTGACTGGGAGTTCGAGGGGTGCGTGTTCACAATGAAGTGGGGGACGTTCGCGTGTCGGAGCGACGGAAAGATCCGCCTTCAAAGAAAACTGAGTGGTCGAGAATAGCCAACTGCACAAAGCGAGAAACCGGCAGGCCGACACGAACTGTTTCTGTTCAACTAATACGAGCAGCAATTTCTGGACGCTGCTCCAATCCAAGAGCTCCGATCTGCATCAACTTCCGATCGCCAACCGCGAATGGTGAAGCAGAAGAGTTGTCATGTCGACATCGGGTGCAAAAATGACGAATTCAGATACGCCGAGATGCGTTTTCGGTCAGTCTCATGGTCGGGTCAGATCAGAAACCGAATATTTCGGAAAAATCTCAGAACTTTGACGAAGCAAACAGAGAACTCGAGCCGATCGTGTTCTGTCGAAGCGGCTTTGAGCAAAGGATATTTTGCACAGTGTCGCTTCTCAACGCCCCGCTTGGACTTGCGCGGTGCCAACAAAACCGCTTTCCTTGTACAGGTAGTTGACGCGAAGAGCGGTGTCGGTTTTCGAATGGGAAGCAGGTGACTCACTGTGCCAAATAATCAGCGGTACGGATAGATCCATTCGGGCATACGGCGCACGCACACGCGCGCAGCGGAAGTACCGGCGCTTCCAGGCGTGGGCACATTGTTGTTGTTGTGAGGTTACAGAAAATGTTCATTTTTCAATCGGGTCCGCTTCTGACTTGTTCGACATTCACAATTAACGAAGCCGTAATGAGAAAAGCGGCACACGACCGAAGCATGCGGAAGAGATGCGAAAACTTTGGGGAGTCCAACCGGTCGGTCGGTCGATTGATACAGCCGTGTATTGTTCATTGAATAAGCCATTGTTTCGCCGAATCGGACTTCAAGGCTCAATGAGACTACGTAGTCTCTTGAGCGACACTGAGGCTCGACGTAACTCTTCAAGTCCTCAATAAGTCACTAGTGGTTGGGGAGCTAGAGCACGGATCTCTTGGTGGACCCGGATTCCGTCGTTGATATCGTACTCTTCTCGTTTCAAACCTTGAACTTCGTCAGCGAAGTATCGGAGAATCGACAGCTCAGCCGAAACGTTTGTTGTTGACTCGTGTTTCGGGGTATATCATGGAAAATGAGGTGGGAAGTTTTCACAACAGTCATCCATCATCTCATTTTCCTCTAAAACCCATTCGCTCAGAGTTTTCAGTAATTTCGAGTCTTCATTCGCATTTTCCTGCTGAAAGCTCTTAACGAGAGAAGGGAGTAAGCGGAATTTTCCTTCATTTCTGCTCTTTTTCCACGGCACTTTGGAGCCTTGTTGGTTTTGTTGATTTCAAGAATATTTTGAACCCTCACCACAGTTGCCTCGACAGAAAAAGCTGCACGAAGTCAGCTCTGCTAGACGATGTTGGTTCCCACCTCGGGTCATGGGAGTGGCCGTAAAACGAGTCGTCGGAGATGCTTTCCAAGCAAAATGGAGAATCTGGAACGTCAAAAGCGAGTGAAAGGCCAAACTTCTGACGTAAACAAGGCAATCAACGTTTTTGAGATGACCTCGAACTGGTTCTTGAATGCCTTTCATTGCGTTTGATCAGAGATCATTCAGTATCCTCTGGAACGGAGCTCAATTCGGAAATAATTTAACCAAAGATTCTAATATAAATATTCGGAAATATGATTCATTCATGTTCAAGGAACCAACTAGATCTGAATCCAGCAGTCAATCCGGTCTGATTTCCGACACCCTTGGTTCGATGGCGACCGCCTGCTCGAAGATAGACTCGGCTGATTCTTGATTCGGTGATGAGATCCGTACATCCGTTGGATTTGTGACCTTCTCTCGAGAGATTTGGTGCGGGAGAGCAGAGCTTGACCCATGAGTTCGGTCTGGTAATCTCACCTATTCCATTCTTGCTTTGAGAATGTATTCCGTGGTTCCCATTCTCGCCTGGCACGCGCAACTCCTCCTAGAGAGAATCTGGTAGTGAGCGGCCTCTGGCCGTGGCATGTAGCATGGGACTGTAACCGTGCTACGGCGGGGCTGAGTTCTGGCGTCGGGAAGCACGGATGGCAATTCGGTTCGTTCCCCCTGGTGTCTGGTGGTGTCCGGTAGGATGTCCGGCCCTCACCTAGGCACTGTTGGAATCACCGCAGTTGATTCAACCCGCGAGTCCGAAGAAGGGATCAAACGGCCGATTGTCTCGTGCTTACACGGCTAATCTCGCAACTAGAACTCGGTGGCGGGGGTTCGAATCTCGGCTGCCGCTGGGATGCATCTCATGTGACGTGCATACAGCAGGTGCGCGTCGGTGCATCGACTGACACTCGACAAGTGTCAGTCGAGAGTGGGTTCAACGGCGTCCACTCTCCCGCAAAAACTGTGACTGGATCGTAACCAACGGTGAAAGGCACACTGTGCCCGCGAATGGGTATAGTCAGGGAGAACCAAATGGGTCCAATACGAGTAATGATTAATGTACTAATCAATCCATCAATCGATCTCAAGCGCAAGAAGCTCGAGAAAACTCTTACATTGATGTCATTTTTCGACGAATATCAATGCAGATTCTAGTTCAAAGTCTGCTTCCCTTCTCCAGTTTGTAGTCTCCTTATCATAGTAACGACAGTTCGGATCAGAATCCGAAAGCGAAGCGCAATGAACTCTGGAGAAGTGGCTATTTGTCGCGTCGTGCCATCGTTTTATCCATCCCATCGTTTATTCCCTTGCTGTTGTTGTTGTTGCTGCAGCGGAGACTTTTGTTGCTGTCGTTGCGGTGTTCCCCGTTGTTGTTGTTTTCGTCGCGATTGTCGTCGTTGACAAAGTGCGGGTAGTAGCCGCTCCGGCGTGATCGTCTTCGGTGTTAGTGGCCTACTTTGTGAATAAGAAAGCCGCAAAGCCGTGTCTCTTATGAGAACTACAGCGGCAGCAGCGACAACAGCAACGACGTCAGTAGCATCAACTTTAACTTCAACAACAACAACAACAACAACCACAATAGCAATAACCCCTGGACAGTCGGAGCGAACTCGTAGTCCAAGTCGACGGCAACTGTAACGCCTGTGCAGCACCGAAAGAACCGAATCACTTGGAAAGGGTGGCCAATGAACTGAGTCAGGAGTTAGGAAGTGAGATACGAAGACAGCCTTGAAGTATTTAGAAGTGGACAAGTTTGTTTCTTGACGCGTCGGTTTCTTCTAATTTCGGTCACTAATGCTCAGGAGTAGAATGCGTCCCAATTGGCTGCTGAAACATTCCCCCCGACAATCTTTTTTGTGAGAATGGGAAAGTTGACCGTCAACAATCCCTCTCGGTCCTCCTTTCAGAAGTCTCGGTCGATGAGCGAAACCGTTGAGTTACTCTCAGGCCCTCGTCACCTTGAGTCTATCGTTCCTCATCGTAATCTCAAAGTGCGGATTGACGATTATCCACTTGCGTCGAACGAACGCGCCAACGCGAGCGCGCTGCCATGCTGACAGATATCGCACTCGTAACAGCGACCAGATTTACATAAATTATACTAAATCACTGGGTTGACTCTTATCCACGAGTATTCGTTCCAAAACAAGATAAAATTTGTGTAAAAAGCAGATACATCAACCAAGGGAGTTCACGAGCATACATTCACGAAGTGTGAATAGCCTAAACGTTTGCTCTGGAACACGAAGGAACGAGGATAAAAAGTGTCAGAAGCGAGTTTTGACGCGTACGATGAAATATCACGACAGAACTGTCGCTTCGAACCATGGAAACTCAATGAAATATCGTTCTTTATGTCGAATGAATAGATTGTTCAGATGGGCGGAACTGCTCACCGCATTGTCGGATATCTCGCGTAGTTCGGAAGATGTTCGGTTCTGAAAATTTTCATGAGAGTTTTCACCAACCCAATATGGGAACGAGTTGGGCGGTCGCAGTAGAGAATCGAGCCACGCACATGATCTAATCGTTCGGCTTCAATACCGATGACTGACTGGCTCTCAGGTTGTTGGGTAATTTGGTTGGAATTTCATTCCCCGTGGAGAAATCGTGGTCCACGAATCTGTTCCCAATCGCGTGAGGTTCAAGTTCGTGCATTCTTCGATCGAGAAGAAATCGCAGTAACGGTGTGATGAGCGACGAAAGGAAAACACTGCAAACATTCCGAGTCTGCTTTGATCCAAGAAAGTTCGGAAGATCGGGCCGGAAGAGACCGATTCTCGACCCTCAGCTTTTGGATAAACGTTGAGATGGACAGATAGATAGAAAGACGAATAAACGGGGAAAAAGATGGCTGCGGTTGATTTCGGTGTTTTTCTTCTCATTTCACGCTTGGCTGTTTTCCCCGATTCTCGTCTGATTGGAAAATTTGATGCCAAACTAAAGGGTGGTTCGGAATCCCATTCCCCTTCACTGTAATCGTGAAAACGAAAGCTTAGAAACTCATCACGAGCATTGACTGTGAAACTGCGCACCGGGGCAATTGTGAACAGGTGATGCCTGTAATCTGACAAGATGTGAAGTTTTACGGAGCAAGATCGTCACGTGATTTCGACAACGAAATTCACTCTTGAATCGGTTACTCTCACTCAGTTGATTACAGGAAATCACTGTTATTCGAATGGCAGCTCTGTTTCGAATTCGTCAATGGTTCTCCGCGCTCCGCCGGATGCCTCTATTTGGGTCGGTCGTTTTGGCTCTCAGTATTCCATATAAGTACCCTGATGTTTCGTCTACACGAATAGCATACTTGGCTCTGGGTTTGATTGTAAATTGTCTGTTGGTGCGGCCGTCGAAATTTCGTTGCAAAGCTGTAGCTATCTAATGAGAGAACGATTCTATTTTCGTCGTGAACATCTCCAGCTGACCATCTCCGGCCGAAGAGCACGCGTGCGATCACGCAGGCAACTTGCTGAGTTATTAGGATGATGATGATGATTGGCGTATTTTCTGCGATTTTCATATTGATTAACGGCTCAAACTGATTGGTCATGGAAATCCAGAAGAAGGGATGAAACGAATGAATATGGACGACTTCGACTCGTGCTCGAGCCCGTCTTCGGCGGCAGGAACCGACTGAAAGTGTGTTGAACATCCCCGGAAGATTCGTCTGCTCGAAAGATTGACCACTTCTGGCTTCGAGGTCGAATCTGAGGAAACTAGCAGGAGCTCTATTTCACCGAAATATGTTCGACATCTAACCAGGACAACGGACTCCCCGAAAGCGTGAAGCTAGCGGCCCAGGAAAGCTTTCAAAAGTGGTTCTGTGGCCGACACCAGCGGTGTAGTAGTTGCTGGTATAGAGCAATTCACCCAATTTTCGTTGTCTTCTGCCCCGATGTAAACGAGCGCTGTTGGATCGCCTCGTTTTCGCTCCAGTCTCGCACCCACCACCCCGAAATTTCGGCTTCCGGTGTTCCTTTTCGGCCTCTTTCTCAGCTTGTTCGCGCTTTCTCCGGGTCTCGCATCGAGAATCATCATAATCTACGAGAAAACCACAGTCGACATTTATCTCGGAACGGTTCTGGTATCGGGAGACGCCAGCTGATAATCACTCGTTGTCATTGAGACTTTCTCATCGGCGGCGTTTGAGTGGGTTGCGTGGAGTTATTCGGTACGGACGAACTGTGACAATTCTGATCACGGCATGCGTCTCTATCGGGGCGGTCGTGTTCTCCTATTAAAGTATTGTCTCCTCAGCAGTCTTATCCGATCGCTATTGGTTTTCATCGGGCAAGCAAACATACGGCAAGAAATACGGGCGGAGGAATTGATCATTTATTTTGCCTCGCTAAAGATCTATCTATCCATCTATTAATATAAATCCAAAACGATCGGCAGCCTATTCCGCGTTCGCCATCGATTCCTTGATCACCAGTATCATCAACATCCACATCATCATCTACGGCGTCGCCTCCATTTTTCCGGATAGCGCCGCGATCTGAATCAGACTCCTCCCAGACAACGAAAGTCCATTAGTTTTGATGAATCACTCGTCGCCAAACTTTGTCGGATCGAATTCCGTCAGAGTCTTCGAATGGAAACCGGGAGTTCCGGAGGTTCGAGTCCCTGGCCGTTCACTTCCAAACTCGAAATCTCAGCTGTGTGAGAGCAGACGAGGGTTTTGAGGACGACTCTTTGGACTTCGCGGTTTCACTCGAGAATGTAAGACACGCGAAGGGTTCGCTTTCTTTCACTCAACGAACATCACCGCCGGCTCCGTTCCTATTTCGGGTCCAGAGGATGATCGTGACTAAGTCGTGTGTTGTGGGCGGTAAGGTCGCTTCAGTTCAATGTTTGTGCCTACCGCAGTGAAAGCCATGCTCCATATCTGCCGCGCATTGTTTAGTTGGTGCGAGAGCAGTTCCGTGGCTAGCGGTATTGTCTTCATGAAACACAAACGCTTTTCTCGGTCTGCGGCATCTCCTTCGTTCGCAGACATGCCTCCGAGTTGTACGATTCGCCCAGAAATTCTCGGATTTCCCCGACTCGGTCATTGGTCTGCCTCTTTCGCTCATTGTCAGACAGCTGCTGGGGTGGCTATCCGTCTGAGTTGGCCAGGGTTCGAATGACTTTGCTTTCGGATTGATTGACAGAGTGACGGACCCGATCGTGACAAACCATCCCGGAGCAGCGACGGTCGCCGAAACTTCAGGTGACCGTGGAAAAAAGCTGAGGGCGTAAACACAAATATTTTCTGCCCGCCATGTCAATGTTTGCCATTCACCGAGAGAAAACTTGATACGCGGTCCAAACCGAAATCTTTGAGCCGAACCGAAAACTTTGGAAAAACTTCTGATAAGCCACAGACTAGTGGGGGAGGCGGTAAGTTGAAACTTCAGGGTTGACGAGAAGGTCTCGCGGAATAATTGTCGTTTGCAGATGTCTCTGTCAGTGCTTTGCGGCGTCGTCGTGAGCCCATACATGAGCCCCGCGGTCAGCTCTGATTGTTTACTGAGCTCTGAAGCCTGTTGGTCAAGGGAACGTCGAGCAAAACCAGACCTCCCCGCCTCAGACGCTGGTACTAAAAACTCTTTTTTGAATTTCAGTGCCACCCATAAGGATGCTTCGCTTTTAGGCCTCCGGTGAGTGTTCAGCATCGTTCACATTCCGCCAGAAAGTCATTCATTCATTCACTCATTTGTCCATTCATCTGAAACGATTCGGAATCTTTTCTGCTCTCAAACATTTTCTTGAATAAAACTGTCGTTCCCAGCTATTGGGCAACGTTGGCAAGTTTGGGTAAACCTTGGGTAAAACATTATAACGAGCAGAGTGGGAGGACGATCGTCTCCTCCGAATCTATCGCGGGACTTCGACTGTTAGAAACAGACATCAGATACTGTTTCAGGATCGCAAATCGTTTCAGCGATTTCTCGAGTTCCTCTCGGGTTCGACAGTTTTGATCAGATCCTTGATGGTCGATATCCCACGGCCTGGGATCTTCACGAGTTCCACACTCCCGGCTTGCTCCGTGAAATTGTCGCGACGATTGAGAAAGTGTCGCGCAACGAATCGATTTGATCATTTTGACGAAGATCTCTCCTAAAACTCAGGATCGACTTCCGACGTGCAGATCGAACAATGAATGTGAGCACAAGTATCCTCGAAACCAAAGAACAGCCCCCTTATATGTACGACGGAATGCCACTTTTGCTCTTCTGTCAGAGACATCCGAAGGACTCGCCCACACCGCTTGAATCTTCCGTTCCGAACAGAAAATCCGGCGTATTCGCTCTTGCTCCGTCCATCTGTTCTCTGATCATAGATATCACTTCATTCTAGCATCGAATCACTAACACAATGGCCGAAAGTCGATTCCCTTTCGGTATCGGAAATCTCATTTCATGCAAGCTTCTGGCATTTGCGTTTTCATCATCTCGATGACCTGAATCGTCACTTTCGAGGGAAAAAAAACATCTTCCAAACCTCGCTCGTTCAGCATCGAAGTTGTCACCGTTTTGTGCCTTTGCACCGAAAGCTTCACCGTGGGGTAATTTTTTGCCCTGGAGACAAAAGCTCCTATAAAAAAAAATATTCCCCGCAGTCAACGGCCCGAATGCGAAACTGAATCTGAGACAGGAAATATCTTTGCGTTCAGAGTTAGAATTGCAAATTTCGCCGGTCGTTGCTCGACTTTAGGCAGACACAAGCAGATATATTGTGATGTTTCTAATGAAGCAAGGCTACTGAACCCTGGGCACGAATCCGGTGAATGTCTCTGCGTAGGAATGCGTCTAGAGCCTCGAGCACACAAGGGAAGAAGTTGACGTCCGGACTGACGGACGCGCCAGATCACTTACGCGAATAACACAACCCGTACAGAGCCGCCCGAAGCATCCAAGCCCCAAGCTCGTGTCTAACAAAACGCTTTTGAACGAATAGAGCTCGGTATCGCGCGAAATATCGCTGCTCCGTCGTGGGATTCTGCAAATTGAATTCTTCCCTCACAAAGTATGATCTGTTCCTCGTGAAGGCAGCGAAATCAAGGCGATGGATGCGGGTTCGCGCGCTCTATCGTTGGAAGTGCGCAGCAGTCAGCAAATCAAGAGGCTTGATTGATGATCGTCCACTTTTGATTGGACCTTTTGTTGAACGCATTCATTCGCGTTCAAAACAAACAACAAGCCAAACTACGTGCTCAGATGGTTCGCAATCGGGAGCCATTCGCAGTAAGGTTAGCTTGAATGGAGTTTCAACCCGAGGTGCAGGGCTCAAGCGTCATCGAGGGATGCACCGGGATCACGAGCACCGCTTACAATTAGTTACGTAAATGTGTCAATGTGAGTGAGCGAGACCTGAACCTGTGTGTTCGGTGTTCCGTTGGCTTAGCCTAGATAGTCGTCAAATGGAGCAGGTGATCCTTGGCCGAGTGAATACCTGAGCTCCGTTGGAGTGGAACCTTTGCTCCATTGGACTTCAGCCAACACACCTGAGGACCGAAAAGACACGATTTCGGCCGGCTCTTGCATCGTGTCTGATAGTTTAGAATTCATATTCTGTATATGGTTAGGAGCTTGCAGATGCTAAGGCAACGTCGGCGCCTAAGTTTACGCACTCTCGCCGCCGGGGTCGAATCAAACGGATCCACGATGTTCAAAGTCCCACACGACTCGCGCGGGCAGGACGCGTCCGGAGAATCCAGTTGCAAGGCCGTGGATTTTCTCTTTGAAGCTTGAGCCGACGCGCCGAAAACCGATCCGAGCATTGAATTAAGGGTGGAGCTCCGACAGAAAATCTTCGCCAACAGAGTCGGGCTCTCTTTCCGAAGTTTCGTCGAAACTAATCGATTCGAAAAACGACGAACTTATCTCACATGGAAAGATCAATGTATAGATGGATTGATTGACGGATAAGCTTCACCACCTCTTCTTGTCGAATGTGTAATCTGAGATCTTGAACTCGGCTCGGTTGACACCGCCGCTTTGAATGAACTGGCTTTCAGAATTTGGATCCTGAGGCACTACGTTTCACGACAGCTGATCACCAAAGATTTTCCCTTCATCGTTTCTAGGAACGCTTTTCTGTTTTTCGATTGTGGCGATTACAGCCTTTCACGTTTGAAGGTTTCGATTCGGGCTGACGATAAACTGAGCAATTCTCAAAATCGTATGACAGTTTGATCCGATTACACATCAGGTTACAGTTGTCGTCTCGGGGTTCGAGTATCATATTCAAGTTACGAGGCGTGAGACGAGCGGTTCGCTGCAGCGCTCATTCAATTGTCGTCGAACCTCACCTACAAATAATGAATATCAAGTTCTGCTACCGCTGCTGTCCTCTGTAAACAGTGCGTAACCTATTGTTGAATGAAACGCCGCCGCCGCCGCTCGCTCGCTCGGTCGACACGGTGCGACCGTCAAGGGCGATTAATGTGAGCGAAAAACTTTTGGCACAAGACACCTAATTCTTTGTGAGAGGTAGCGAATAGAATTATTATTACAACAGAAGAGAAATTACGGTCAATTCTTCCGATACTCGACTCAAGCTTCACGATACGGCCTTCGTCGCTTAGATTCTTTCAAAATTACAGCCTTACCTTTCTTTTATGTGCCGTTCAAAAACGGGGAGTGCGGATATACGCACAGAAACCGCGCCAGAAACGAAGTGATTCCAACTTCAGGACGAAATCTCTAGAACTCGAATTCCGAGAGCAGTTATAGAATTTCATTCGAATCAAAGATTTTGATGAAGTTCTGTAATGGAGCGGCTTAAAATTTTGCGCTAAATCAGAGAGCCGCACCTTTTGCTTCGAGGGGCACTCCGAGGCCGACAAGCCACTGACCCGAACGGTGGATCGGTGCCGTACGGTTACCTGATGTTAATTTCTTTGTCGATATAAATTCGAGAAGCCGGGACAAGCCGAAGATGAAAGAAAGTGTTCTCGTTGTAAATAATAATAATCTTCTACGGCCGGCTGCTCGAAACGAGAACATGTTTTGAACGAACCGAGCAGAGAAATTCACCGATTAAGGGCGTTTTCGTAAAGAGGATTGCTTCGTCGAGGTGGTCTCTCAGTCAGTCTATCTATCTCGTGAAGAGCGCGGGCTTGACACTCCGCTTGGATCGCACATTAACGGATCCGACGCATTATTCAGAAAATGTAAAGAAAGCAAAAGATGGAAAGTAGCCGGGTCGTACGCATGCGTATCAGTCGTGAATCCTCAGTTAGCCAGGCAAGCTCACTGTGCTTTGAAGCTCGAGCAACAGAATTCGTCGTAAATTACGGTTTCAACTCGGCGACTACGCCCAGTCACTGTTGGCGTCTGTCTGTTCTCTTAGGAAGAAGAAAAAAAATAAAAGAAGACAACGACAAGGAGGCTAAGAGAAAAAAAAAAAAAGATGCCAGAAAACGGCGAGAGCTGTGAGTGAATCGGCTGTTGGCTTTTCTGCTTCTGTGGCTGACAAACACAGACATACGCTCACGTACCCAGCCCGGGCTTCTGTTCTACTGGGCCAGTCGAAGACTGCTGCGTGAATAAAACTTCTGGCGCCGAAAATTGCGCGGATTTATTCTCACGAACGAACGATTCTTGAGAGCTGGAAGAGAACTTTACGATGGAGAACATTATGGAAATTCAGTCTTCAGACTGACCTGACAGACGTCATGATGTTGATTCTACGATTTGAAGCCCTAAATGTCACAGAGAATGTTTGCACATCCAAAGCAGTGAAACAGAGCTGACGAATGACGATGCTGCCGTTGAAGGATCCGTTCGATACTCGTGTTATGCTCGATTCTAGCTGCGAAATCTGTCACTCTTGTGTCTTCGAAATCCACGCGCTGAACGCCCTCGCTGACCGTGAGCGCTTCGGGGTTTCCGCGCGATTTCTCGTTTGCTCGCGGCACCGCAATTCAGCCGCTGCGCAAAGAGCCGAAATCCCAGTTGAGCCAGTGCGGCTGCTTTCTACTGAAGCATCTTCACGTCCGAGGCTTCATGGTTACGCATGTCTCCGTGAGGGTCCATTGTTGCTCCCTCTGTCATTCGCTCTCCGTCGAACGATGGAAGGAGGGTGAAGGGCTGGCGAACGATATATTTTTTTGTCAATGTGTTCCGAGCTGACTGTCGCTTCGAGGGAGGAAAAACTCGACAAAACGCAAAAACGTCTTCTCTGGTCGTCGTCGTCGTCGTCATTGGCGCCAACCGAAGAACCGAAAGTGTACCATTCGGTTCTCAGCCGTTGACAATGTCTGTCTTTAAGATTTCTACGCTCTCAAGTCGTTTGTCATCGAAATGTCGTGATGGTCGATTACAAATGAGGCTCTTCCTATTATTATGTAGTGGATAACATTTTAGATCCGCTCGATCCGTCATCGAGTTTGTCGGGTCGCAGGTGCTGAAAACGAGGTGACAACAAGCGTCTCGTTGAGTCCGATTTGAATAGTTGAATTGTTTCCTTGGTTGGTCTTTCAACTTCGATTGTTTCCTTTCTTTGTTTGATTTGAATAGTCTGCTCCAAATATGATAATGGATGAATTGAGCAAAAGTCTAAAATTTCGTTGTCTTCTGTACAGCTGTGGCCTCACGAGGAACCGTTTCGGCAGACGAGTCAAACATTTGCATAACGAAATAAGGAGACGACGACGACTGAAGTGATTGCGACAGGCATCCATTCCTTCGCTGTTTTCGTTGTTAAAATCTCACCCTAGACGCTTTCGAGCTCTTCATTGGTTTTTGTTACTGTTTTATGGACGAACCGACATGTTGCCTTCTACTGACTGACGACTGATTATGTCATTATCCAGTTTATTATAACAAGCGACAAGTAGCTTTTGTTCGAAAAGAAAGAGAGTTCGGACTATGCAGTGATTGGACGAATGATTTTTTTCCGCGGGAAACAGAGGTGTTCAAAGTGATTGATAGAATTATAGACTGCCGGAACGACGGAATTCTCACACGGTGCGAGTTTCCGTGGGCGTCCGCCCGACCCGTATTTTTAAGAGCTATTTGATTCGCTCTATATGCGAGACTCGTTGAAATTGACAAATTCCCACCTATTAGTGCATTCTCTTTCCTCTGACGTGGAATACTTCCTTCACTCGTCCGCCTCTCCTGCTTTGTCGGCCGGTCCGTTGGACGATGGCCACGATTGACAGCGTAGCGAAGTCTTATGAAGTAATTGTTCTCGAGATTTGCCATCCCCAAAGGGTGTGGCGGAGCTGGACAAGATCGTGGTCGACACTATGTACGAACACCGCCGTCATATCATAATCGAAGTAACGGGTGGCCATCGCCAGTCGTTCTTAGAGAGCCACTGAATCTTGCGCGAGACGAGAACAACGCGGCGGCAGCGCGGCGGTCCGAAAGCAAATGCAAAACAGAAAACCGTTGTCACCTTGGAAGGAAAAGGCGGCGGAGAACGACGGCAAAGTAGGAGCCGCGATCGAGCATAAAATTATTTCACTGAATCCACAACAACATCTGATTCAGCTCAACTCGAGCCGTCTGCGCCGAAGCTCAACATAATAGCAGGTGACATTTCCAATTCTGGGTCGGCCGCGTTCCATCCGTTCAACGAGATTTAAAACTCGAAGCAGAACAACTTCGTGACTAACGTTGTCTTCGCTTCACGTTTACGTCATTCACGTCGTTCAACTGCTTTCGTCGTCGGCAGAAACTTCCCGCCCAAAGTCCCGTTCGCTCGTCTGTCCACCTTCATCGGCTGGTCAACAAACGCCCTGATACCTTCTTCTGCGCACAAGAGTTCGCCGACCAAGTCAGCGATTGAGTTCATTCCGAGGGCGGTGGCGCTGGCGGGGCTGTTTTTTCTTATGCAGCGGAGAGAATCTTCAAAACTTCGGAGCTGAAACTCCGAGTCTGAAATCTCTCGATGCCTGTCCTCTCTCTCTTTCAACTGCATAGTTTGAGGTGACAGGACTCGTTTTTGAAATGAAGTAACGAAAATAAGAAACGAACAAAAAAGACAATCCGCCAATTGTCGGTCAGACGATGTCGGATTCGAAGTTGGCGCAACACGCAACGCTGGCTAACCCCAGCCCGGACAATGAGTAACCCCATCGGCGGCGGCGGCGCTTGCCCACACGTAGGTATTCTAAGAGTTGTCAAACCATTGTCACTGCCTTCGAGAAGAGTTCCCTCAAAAGATTCGCCCGAAAATCGGCTTATCGAATTCGAAGGTCCTGTGGAGCACCGCCTCAGTCGATCATGCAACACTTCAAGAAACAAAACAAAAAGTCTTGCCCCTATGGAACTGCTGTCGCGACTCGAGGAGCTACACTTGCTGTTCGGTAACGAGACGTCTTTGGTCGAATCGCTGTCGATAATAATGTGGCGCAACGATGAGACATTTTGATCCGATACTTTTTTTGCATAGCGGGTCAGAGCGGCTGAGTCGTTTACACGGAGGAAGTCGTTTACCGACTTGCAGACGGTAATTCATGCTCGGAAGTTCGGGAGAAGTGGCGGAGGTGCTGTTATATCATAAGTCATTCTTTTATTGTGATGGAAGTAGGAGGGAAGAACAACGTTCGAAATTTCCGAAAGTCGTTTTCGCGGCAGCCGCTGGTCATTGTGGCCCGGACAGCGCGCGAAAACCAATCCAGCCATTCGTCTCAAGCTGCGTAACTTTTGTTCGATTTCGTTCACCGCTCGTCGAAATTTCGCGGATTCCACTGCAAGCAAGCCGTGGCGGCTTCGGCAGATTATCACGTCATGATCGAGATCGAGTTTATTTCCTTCGCTGGCTTTCACTGAGCCGGTGGAACCGAAGGAACGATGCCGGAAAGATGGATTCTTCTTCCTCTCTTGTCTTCATCGTGGTCGTCTGGTGACGGAATCGAATGCTCTATCGGGCACGCCTTAACCCTGTTTCGTATTCGATTGGAACGAATTATACCGTGAGCGACTACGAAGACGACGACAACCACCACCATCACGAGCAACTTTGCACATTGCTTCGACTCCGGACACAACGTACGAACGAACACTCGATGCTCACAGGCAATCAAGCTATTCGTTCGGTTCACTGTGATATGATATGCATACCTGATTGACGGATCCCGACAGGTGTGGGTCTGATTGCTGATCTTCTCGCCCGGGGACATCGACGGAACCACATGGAGGGAGCTCACGATGTTTGAGTTCCCATCAGATGAATGAATGATTGACAGAATTATCGTTCCCACGGAGGGTTCGCAGCACCGAGCTTTCGATCGACGAGCGATTGACAGCCCTGATTCTCATTCGTTTTCCGAGGAAATATTTCTGGATTCATTTTTCTCGTGAATCGGGAAGGATGCCTTATCTTCGTTCTTCCTTTCTCCCTTAGCCCCATCGACAAGTGGCTTGATCTGAGGAAGCGATAAGTTCCGAGGTACATTTGTCTCTGATGACAGCGTTCTGATTGCAGGAGTGGAAAACCTCTCGCTGTTCAGTCGATTCGTCGGTGTGAACTTTGTTGGCTAGCTTGGGTGCTTCGAATGATATTTTTTGAATGACAGCGACGCGGCATGCCATCGACAGACAGAAACTCGGATGACCTCGTTGTCCACCATGGGAGCGAGCATGTTGCCGGACAAAAAAATTATACGAGAACATCAATCTGCCAGCCTGAGTGAGTCTGAAAACGCAAAGCCGATTTGTTGTTGACGGATCCCAGTCGCCGGTGTCGCGAGCGTCCGCGTGGTGAATTATTATCCCAAGCTCCAGGAGGCGAAATGTCTCGTCTCATGCCTCGACATCATCACGAACATATTCGCCTGAGAAACGAAAGGAAAAGTCCGCTGTTAGCTGCTCGTTCGACAAATGTCATTTCACGCTTCCTGCACTTCCTACTCGCTAGTTATGTTCACCCGAAATGGAATTCTACGTGTTGACACGTTGACGACGGTAAATTGTTTCCCTCCTTCCACATTCTCATCGGTATGCGCGGAATGAGACCTCAGTTCCTCAGTTTTCCTGTCGATTTCTCGATAGAACTATAGGTTGATTTACTGGTGATCGCTTCGTTTCGGATGTCTGATCTCTACAATGTCACCCATCGCACTTTTGGACGAACTCGGCGCCGAAGATTCGTCTCTGTGTAGCGTTGTTCGTGAGAGAACAGTTGGTGTCTCCCATCGCAGTGTTTCTTTGAATCCGATTTCGAAAGATTCACCTTTGCCACCTTTCGGGACGTGAGTCGCACCCCACTCGACTCTTGGACATGAATGCATCATTCCACCACGTCATGGAACTGACCCGAGCGCGACCGACAAATGTGAGGACGTACAGAACGATGCCTCGGTCCGGGGAATTAACGGGGCTCCCCATGGGGTTGTTGAAGCAAGTCATGGTGGTAAATCGCTGGCCGCCCCAAGCAGGGATCCTTTTTTCGCGGTTCACGTTGACGATCTTCTCTTCACTCCCATCGCTATTTCCAACGAGTTCTTTGTTCTCGCTGCGGCTCGTCGTGACTCGTCTCCGGGACAACTTTGTCTTTTGAACGGAGCCATTGACTGTTTCGGTCATTTTCCTCCAGACACTCGACTCTCTGGTCCCTCATGTGCCAGGAGAGTTTTCCAGGCGTCTTGCATTTCTCCTCGTTTTGCTTTTCTTCGTCAAAGAGGCGCTCTTCTTTCTCAACTCGTTGTCCGCTGCTCGTTTCAAAGTGCATTAGTTCAGAAATCAGCTCCGGCGTTTCCCAACTGGCTCATGATCTCGGTATCCGAGGTGCCGACGTCCTTTGTTGGTGGCTCCAAGTCGATTTCTTCACCAGGATGACCCAGGACGGTGAAGCAACCGGAGCGGAAAGTGTGACAGGAGACAATTCATCGACTTCTGACCGAGTCCATCATTGATTCTATCTCTGGAGCAGTTCGACGGTTCTGAATTTATTGTCGATTGTGATGTTGTCTTCAATTCTGATGCAGCGCGTGTTGTTCCCGCTGAAGTTCACTCTGGACGAAGACCTTGAGCTTCGATCGGAGAGCTCCGACAGTTGCGGAAAATCATCAGCAGGCCACGCGTTCCCCTGCCGATCTCTTTTACTTTTCCGAACATCGTCACTTCGTAAGAGAAATTTACGGATGGCGGCGTTGCTCAGTCAGTTTCTGAGAAGAAAAAAATCGGGAGTGGCATGGAACGACGGAAACTCTCGTCTGAAGACAAATAAATACCCAATATGTTTCAACGGATTCTCGATGTGATGTCGAATCGTGGCTTCCGAGTGTGCCAGCAGTCATTGAACAGCTCCTCGTTCATGCTCCGTCTTCATTTGATCACGATGCCCGCTCGGCGGAACTTCGTGAGGCCCGTGATTCTGTACAAAACTCTATAATCGATTTGAGCAACACTGGCAGGCAGGCAGGCAGACTGAATGAAAGAAAGAAAGGAAACAAGGAGAGAAGACGAAAGCAAAATGAAACGAACCGTCGGCGAACTTCAATTCTTTCTCAGCGAACAGGCGTTTATTTCGTTCATCCGAATCTTTGTTTGGGAGTTGTCTGTCTAATCGGTTTCTATGATTTCTGGCAAAGCTCGAGACAGCAACTTGGAGATTGTCACGGAAAGACTCCTCGTTGTCCTGAATTCAGCAACGTGAGGACGTTGGAATCTATTTCCGCGGCTAGGCTCTGGTTTTCTCGATGATGATTACTCCCTGAGAGCACTCCTTTTTCGCAACAGGTTCAATCATGCGCCCGAAAATCCATTCATCCATCAAACGCGATGATCACGATCGCCAGAATCGTTCACGCATACTAACACAGAGGGCTCGGGGTCAGCTGCAAAGATCAGGGGTCGCTTTTTCTCCCGACAAAGTCAATGAACATCGCATGTACACTGTCGTCTCCATCTTCATCATCAACAACTTCATAATCGTCGTCCTCATCGTCACTAACGCTGACTCGACTCTATAATCGACGTTCTCATCGAAAACTCTGTTGTGGGTCTCTTCACGCAGAGACGACTTCCGCGAAGCTCAGACAGACGGTCTTTCAGAGTTGTTCCAAGAAAGGCATCGATTGTTTGATATTTTCCAAAACTGAAGGACCATGGGACAACTCGGACTCATTTAATAGCGCTTTTGTTCGGATCTGCGTCCGGGTTCTAGTGATTGTTTCGGATCAAGTAACTCTTTATGAGCTTGATAAGCCTTTGACAATACGATTAAACGGCGACTTAAGCATATTTGAAAAGAGCCGGACCAGCGACGAAGAAACGACAGTCGATGGAACGGAACAAAAGTTGTTTTTTTCATCACTCAGTGAGCAACGAGGAATGTGAAGTTGAACCACGAACGTCCGCGCGTGAACTCGATGCGTAATGACGGCTTTGTCATGATCGAATTACACTGGAATGGAATTGGAATGCCTCTAGCCGGGAGGATATCCGGAGCGGTCGGTCAGGTTTGGTGTCAACAGTTTGGCTTTCTAGCAGGATGCGCGGTTCACTTCACACCAGAGCGGAACGCTACCAAAACTGCCAGTGCGATTGTTCAACTCATCCCGTCGCCGCAAACAATACACACCGAGCGTTATATAAATTGTACTTAAATGCAGCCCACTGGAAATGTGGTTCAACTGGGATGATTATGCCAAGTTTGTTTTGGTTTTCTTTTTTTTAATTCATCAACTCACTGCTCGTCCCCTTCTCTGGAAAACGGGGAAACGAGCGGCACCACAATCGAGGATTGGGAACTTCTATCGCTGTTGCGCCGCGCCGCTCGAGCGATAGATTCAAACGGTGAAAGGTTTCACTTTTCACTGTGTTGCGTTGAATTATTTCTTCTGTTTGGCTCCGACCAGATGTGGAGGGTTTGAATCTTTTGACTCCGGTCAGTTTCGATAACCGGTGGACGAAGACGACAGTTCCGCTCACTCAATCAGATTCGCTTAATGGCCTCTCGTTGGAAGTTGAGCCATTCATTGGAGAAGGTACTCAAGATATGATTTACCTTAACCCCGAAGTTTTTTTTCTGAGTCAACGATGTCGGCCCCGCGAATCGTCTGTTCCGACAGATGCAATCGGGTAATAGAAGCTTGCCGAAACGCGCTGTATAGAGCTTGAAGCAAGAATATGATGGTAGTCAAGCGGCAAGGTCACCGTTCCGAATTCAGAGGGTTGACGAAGGTGAGCCATCTAATTGGATTTGGGAGGCTCATTCATCTGCCCGTTCTTATTCGAGAGGCTCCGAGTGATTCGAGGATAACAGATCTTTCTTTTTGCTGTCTGGGTACCATTCAATTAGCATCGCACACGTTATGATATCCGCCGCAGGCTTCCTCGGAATCCATCAGATCCATGCTGAGCGTTCTGTTCTCGTTGGAAAGAAGAGTTTTCTCACTTCCAAGGAAGATTTTGAAAGTCATCACGATATTGAATCTACGAACGCAGTTCTAACGAAGATCGTTTTGGTTCCAGGTTAAGTAGCCGCAGATCTGAATGAACCGACGTGAACGCTGAACATTGGAGATGGTGAGTAATGAAACTTAGCTGGAATCCATTATGCAGGCCACCAAACACAGAATTCTCAGACACGCCACTTAGTTCAAGTTGGAAAACTCTCAGGATGAGGAGGAGTCGGGGTTCGACGCCCTCTGTCGACGCAGCGAAGATGTTGAAGAGAATCTTCACCGCTTTCCCTGGAAAACCGATAACAGAGGAACGAGAAGGAATTTGTAGAACTGGAAATGACGAAAACGAGGACAAGGACCCTCTTCTGACAGTGAACACCTTTGCTTTTGAATTCTCCGACTTGCACTTGGATCCCTGTCAATGTGACTCTCTCTGGAAGGAAGTCATCGAGCATGAAATGATTCTATTGAGCTCGATAGATCACTTGTCAAATACTTATGAAGTCGCGCGGAAGTTTTCATTCCGGCCGTTGAAGAGCAACATCGACCGCCCTGAGATAATATTTGTGCTTGTGATCTCGTTTTCGGTGGTGATAATTTTCCGCTTGCGCGGTCGTTTTTCGAAAGAACAGGATACGGGTCCGTTTGAACGTCGTTACGCGGATGCGATTTAATTGCTCCGCGATTATTTGACTAAGGGAGGAGTGAATAATTGTACGGACACACACGACGACGTCAGTGGCCCGCATTGTGCATCGCCATCTTAATCATCGAATCAATTGAACGAATTCGATCTTCACTTCGCCGCGATCTTTTGAAATGAAGCGCCAATCCCGTGTTTTCGAGCGTACCGGAACCGTTTTATGGAACGCGAGGCATCGCGCGCGAGTTTGCGCTTCGTTTGAAAAGCGTTGGCCAAGAAGAAAGAATGTCAAGCACCGCGGCGAATCGTCACCTTGGTTCAATCCGCGATTCAACTTTGAGCGACCCAGCGCTGTTTGATGCTCACCGGGCGAACTAATCGCGTTTGATTGAGTAACGAAAAGTTTGGCGGAGTTTTTGAAGAGGAAAGAAACCATTGGTGACTGCTTCAAGTGAATGATTGACCGAGCGGCCAATCGACTGACAGATCAATCCGCCGTCGCCCATCGACCTGGCCGGTGGGCCAACGGTTACTGAACTGGACGCCGTGAATTCATTATGCGTCATTGTCAGTCAACGGCACGTTCGCCGTTTCGATTGAAGGCTCGAAACTGGGCTCGGTTCGATTGGCCTTTTCGGCGGCCGGCGATCCCCGTGGTCTCCCAAACTGTTCGTTTTTCTTCGGGCGTGGTGGCGACCACCACCACCACCACCACCACCGAAAAGAGCGATCTCTACGTCGACCTTTTCGAATTTGTATGCACCATGCACCTACTTAGTCGGGAATGAAGAGCCTCCGCGCGCTCCATCTGCACCTGAGGCTGACATGACTGTGTTTCCGTCACCCTTCCAGTTCAAGTCGTTTGACAAGTCCGATAAGGCTCCAAGGTTGTTCCATACCAGCTCGGTTTGAAGGTCGATGTTTGAAGATTCATGTACTTTCCGAAGCTGTCTCATTATCCATGAGACACTTCCCGCAGTTTATGAAATCGAGAAACGGCTTCGTGGCACAGCTGCTGTTCCTCATTGAATTTCAAAGGCGTTTGTTGGCGGCGTCTCTTATACCCGTGCCCGCTTTGGCTTTGTTGAGGCTTTTGCGGTCGTCTCTCTGTTCGCCTGTCTGCATAGAAGTGTGGGAGTCGGCTGGGAGAACCAGTTTTCGAAAATAATGCTAACTCCAGGAAAACAATGAGTTCTCACTTCTGTCACGACCGAGCGGACGGTGTGCCGCGGCTTCCTTGTGATGCTAGCCGGTCACCGCTCACTTGCTCTCTCATGATGGCTATTCAAGTTTGAACTCGGTTTCTGGTGGGTCCTTGTTTGTTCGACGGGCGATTCGCTTTCAACGGCTCTCCCCGTACGACGACGGAGCGCCGCCTTCTTGTCGAATCCGCTCTTGACGTTACTGTCGATTGATTGCTAATGCAAATCACTCAGCGACAAGCTGCGGCTAACGGCTGTGTGGGCCCTACGCTGCTCCAAGGTCCGAAAAGAGGCTAGTCGATGCATCGAAAGCGGAACGAGTCAGGAATACAGAGGTAACTGAACTTCGCGACACAGCACCGCCGCCTTCAGTACGTGCTAAATTGTTGGAATGACGTTCCGCACTAAGTGAGTGGGAAAAAGATGGCGAATTATCCACGAGCAGTGACCATGCTTCCCCCATTGTGTTCTATCTTTCCTAAATGCGGTTTCCATGTCGCCGTCGCTTTCGCTTTTTGTCATCGCCCGCAGACTACGCGGACGATGGTGTTGGAGCTTGCGGTACCTTTGCCGACTTTGGGGTTTTGGGCGATCTACTCGTTTCACTCTTTCCTCCTATTACTTAGTCTGTCTTCACTCAACACAAGAAGCCCTGCGTCGACAAGACCACACCTCAACAATACTCTATTAGTTGACCGTTGCTGAAAACCGAGCAACGACTTCCTGCGTTTTTTGCACTTGCTCGTCCTTCCGCCCGTCCGTAGCACTCAAACGTCTGGAACCCTGTTGGTCCATCGGTCCCCTTGTCCGTTCGCTCAATCGTCTGTCAGCTATCCGTACCGACTGCAGACAGGCACTTTGAAGTGTCATACGTCGACGAAAGCGACGACATGTTGATTCGTGTCTGACGCTGTTGCTGTAGGGCAAGGTGACGCGACGCCAACCGTTATAAGAGCTGAAGATACGAATTGGGGAGATCCCGACAATCTTCTTTCGGCACCATTCGACGAGTGGGTATATCTCATCCGCACCTGCCATTCGTACTGCATTTGCTCTCAATCCAAAGCAGTCACGTATGAATCTTCAGGGTGCCGAATTGTTATACGCTGAGGACGTGGTTTACTTCCCGGCAGGGCAGCAGACAAGAAAAACCAGTTATTCGTGGTTTATTGTGATGCTAAACTCCGATCGCTAGAGCCTATTTCGGGGTCTTTGATTTGCTAACTTTTGATGAATTCGATTCGTCACTCACGGCAGACTGCGGAGAGCTGAGCTGCGATGAGACAGGTCGTCGAAGGTGTATTCGCGTCTTCAGATTGAACGTAATGAGCGTTTATCACGCAATGTTTCCGACAACGACGGTGATGTCTCGAACGACAGCGTCAACGGCTCGGGAATGAGCTTTTGGGTTGAGATTTGACCCTTTTGTGAAGCAAAGGTCGCTCTGTCACCGAAAGTTTAGAAGGCGGATGTGATTAATGGACGAGAACGCCTTTCTTCAAAGTCCGCGAAGAGGGGAAAAATCCCCGCTTTCTCGTAACGGACCTTCAATATGTTCAGAACGATCGCATCGCCGCTCCCGAATAAATTTATTTAACATCATCGGGTTCGTCGCTGATTCTGTAGCTAGCGAAGAATTTAACGGACACTTTCATTCGGAAAATGGTTTTAAACCACGTCTTACGATTTAACTGGAACCTGTTTTTATGGTGACTTGCGTTTTTCCCTCTTAACGGTCACCCACTTGCCGACTATTAAATCCAAACGCTCAGTTTTTTAGGTTGTAACTCTGGGTCACATGAGAAACAAAACTACTCTCAGACAGCTGTCCCACATGAATAAGAGTTTGAGAATGTTGCTCTAGAGAAAGTAAAAAACAACTTCCTAAATTCAAAGATGGTCGGCGAATCCACAATCGGCAACGATTTTCAACGAGGATGGATTGTCGTCCACTATCCGATCGGTGGAATCGATTATCCTGGTCCGCATCTGACCGTCTCCCTCTTCCTTCCAGGTGAACTAGAAGCTCTCGCTGTCCGCGGACCGATTCTCCTCTGATCTACTTCCGATCCAAAATGGAGTCCGTAAAAAAATTTTTCGTCAAACTGCGCAGCACGGTAGGTCGTCCGAACTGTTTTTGACATGTTCACAGCGTAAATTCAGAAATAGGTACTCCAATTATTCGATGACGCTTCCGTTGTATTCAACCCAAAATTATGTCATGGGACGGTAACTAAAGAACGGAGACCTATCCGAATCGCGGTCAGGTCGTTACGACAAAAAAAAAGAAAGTTGTAAAACGAGCGTTCGATGACGAATCATGTCCATGTTACCGAGAAAGGATACGACTCCACGTGATGCAACGACATGAAACAAAAGAAAAGAAAGATCTGCTGACATTATCGTACACGAAGTAACGGCAAAAAGATCAGAACGTGATATCGGTCTGATGAAACAAAAGTTCATCGTGGAAAAACTGTCTCCCTATAATCCCGGGAGCACTGTTGCGTAGAGTTTCCAAAAACATCTAGTCGTGACAGACCTTTCTGAAATAGTGATGAAGCTTTTCTTTCGTCGTCGTTCCGACGAAAACCGCATTTCATTTATCTCTTCGAGAGGAAAGTGTATCATGAGGAGTAATGTGAAATTGTAGCATATTTCTTCAGCTTAATGTCTTGATTAAAGGATTCTTTGCGAAACATTTTATCTTTGAACACAGCCACCGCTCAAGATAGCGGACGCCGATCAGTAAGGGGAGCAAAACAAAACTGTTGCGGCCCAAATTAAAGAGAAAACCGCGTCGATTTCAGTTTCTCCTCAGCTGGAATCAGAACAACTGGTCAGAAACGGCGTTTTTTTTTCCTCGAGTCTTAGTGAGAATTTCGAAAAACTGTTGTGAATTCGAACCCTGCAGCGGTTGAAACGTAGATCAGAGCGGAATTTCGGCTGCAGTCCGGTGGTCACCGCGAGCCATTTGTTTCCCGATTTCGTGCGAGCGTCGGTGGAATGTTGGAAAAGCTGTGAAATGTCTCAATGTTTCAACGATGCTCACCTCAGGAGAAAAAGTACGAATGACAGTTTCTTAATCTAGACGAGAATCAAATGGCTCACACCCCGTTACCGCACGGTTACAATATCGTTGCAACGGATTCGTGTGCGGTCGCTTGCCGTCACTAAAACGTGAGGTGTCCACGGTCGTCTGCGTACCGGCCACTTATTGTGAAGTGTGAAGCCTTGGTAGGCAGAACTAAACTGCGGCTTTTTCTGCGGCTCACTCGACGTTTCATTCAGTCTGGCTATCCTTCCATTCATCAATCTTTATCGCTCGGCCGTTATACTTTCGAGTGAGTTTTGAAGCACGACCATCCAGATCAAGATTCCGTCTGCAACAATCGGCTGGCGACCCCACGAATTCGTACGAAAATCATGATCGTACACACAGTGTGTCATTTTATCTCTTGACCCTGCATCCATCGACTTCGAGACCTTGCTGCGTCTGCGGGAACACGGATCGCATTGTTTGCTTCATGCATTTGGAGCACGACTTCGTACGAAAAAACTCGAGCTCTTTGTTTTTCGGAATTTTCCAAGCAAGGAATATCGGCGGAGGAGAGAATCTTTCTGTACAGAACTTCGGAACTTTGCTCATCGATGGGGTCATTTTCGATATCGAGTTGATCGGTTCACAGAAACAGAGAATGCGGCGATTCACGAAACTTCCGTCCTCGGGACTCGGCGAATCGAACCGATTTCTATTTCAAGGGTACCATAGAAGAGAATTCAAGCTTCGGAACGCTAAAACTGATCTTTGCTGGCAAGGTGGTTACTTCAAATGACCGCTTTCAAGCACTCGGACTTTTCCGATTTTAGACACGCTTGTCGAAGCCTCACTTGATGACGATTACAGGATCTCCTGAATACACGTCTCAAACGGAAACGTATAGAAATCGTTGACATTGAGTTTTCTTGAAGAACCTTGCTCTGCTTTCGGATGACTAACTTGATGTCATGATCGAACGTTTCGCTTTTTGTCACGTGACGAGCTGTCATACTCCACCGTAACGAAGGCCCGTCTCATCAGATGAGGTCACATTGGAGACAACAAACAAGATTGAGAAGCGAAGTTTCGTTGCAAAACTAAGCCTCCCGGACAAATCCGACTTTTTCTACAACTGCGGCCGGAGCTCAGACGAAACATTCATCTAGACTTTCTGTTTTCGCATGCGTGAAAACTCTTCATACTCGAGGAGGTATCCGCTTCGCACCGCCAGCCACGATCTTGAGTCTTCTGCAGGAAATCAAAGAGCGTCTTTCAGTAACGAGAGACCTCAAATTCATTCTCAAGTCTCCCCTGAGAAATATTCCGAAGAAGAAAATACGATGCTCATCCGGTCAAAATTCGACGAGGGGATTAAGGAGCGTAATTCCGCGGTAACGATCCGAAGGTGTGATTGATCGATCGTTCTTGAGTCATGTAACCAGTTTGGATTCGCTACACGAACTTCATCTCATTCTCACTTCGTTGGCAAATCAAGTCACGAAAGATCCCATATGTTCCGCGCAATCAACCGACCCATACCAAGCACCACGACGACGGACAGTGCAGTGATTGTGTCGATGAAATCTAAACGTGTTGACTTCGGTGGGTTTGGTGGAACGCTGAACTCCCTCTTTGTTTGGATTGTCGGTCCCCAATCGTTTCGGATGTGGGGCTGGCGATGCACCATCGCGCAGTTTGGAAGTGGCGATTTCGGAGTTCGATCCTGACGTTTGAAGGGGAGGTTCCAGACGTGTTGCCCAAGGCTCCCTTGGTAGTGATTCCCGCTACTTACTTCGAACGTTCTTCCTATGTTCGTCAGGATTCGTCGGAAGCATTCGAAAACGAATTCTAGAAGGGCCTTGGGAGGAATTCTGAAGAATTTGTGTTTGATAGCGAGCTGTTCGCACATAATTTAGAAAAAAGAAAGAATAAGAGCGCAACTGTTCCAGAACGAGGAACGAAGCGTGTCCTGTCTGACAGTATGAACCTGTCTATCTGGCCGTTCGGTAATCGCGGTGAAATAATTTTGCTCTAATAAATTTGTCGTGTTCTGGCTCTGGCGCGGCCGCAAGCAGCCACTACTACAGGCCGATAATCAATTTGGGGAGTCGATAATTGCTCGACCGCGGCTTTCGTTCATTCGTGCCGATCATTGGCCGCTCGGACAGTCAGTCAGTCAAGCAAGCAGGCAGACGCTCCTAATCGCCGCGCTCAGGAAGACATTTTCCGGCCGGGACGAACAACGGCGCGGTGTACGAAGACAGTGTTTTGTCGTTTGACCAGTTTCATCTGGCTCGGCGATATCGTTTCGTTTTCTTTTATCGAGTCTTTCGTCTCTGAATCTCACCTGTTGTACATTTCGGCGTTCGTAAATCATGTTGAAGATGTCGTCATGTTGCCATCGCTTCGAGCCCTTCTTTCCAATGGACTGTAATTTAGAACAAACGAGATCCGCTGAAGGAGATAACTACTTTTTAAGAATGTAACGACGGTTCTGTGTTAGGCAGTGGAGGTCAAGAGCTGCTCGTGTTCAAGCTTCTACATTCGTCAGTGACATTGTCCCGTTTGATTGAAACGTGAATATTTAGTTCCAGTTCAGCCAGAGTTCGAGCGAAATTTTGATATTGCTGACGCGTAATCAATGTCGGAGTTCTGGATGACTCGAGAAGTGTTTTTTTTCGGCCCTGGATACCTCGGCACTATAGTCCCCAGCTCACGCGCCACTTCAGGAGACCCAGCCTCGATGCTGGCAATTATGTTTTAGCCGAATCGAGTCGGGCGATTTATGGTAAATCCACGCGTAACATTCATGTCATGCAACGATTAACGCTTTCCATTCCGATTACAGATTTCGCTGCGGAGAAATGCATCTTCATCGAAACGTAACAAGCTTACCACTGTGAAACCCCACTGCCGACGACGAGCAGCGCTGGCAATCAAACGTCAGACGGTTACAGCGCTCGTAGTACCAAGTGAGTGAGCGGACGAACCGAGCAAAGAACACCACCGGCTCGTGAACCGATGCCAGAAGAGACCTTTTTAACGCTTGCAATAGTTTTATGTGTGTTGCACTGGGGCGATACGATCAGAGTCGGTCACGCGACGGAAGCGATCCGCTGCGCCAGAAATAGACGTATTGCTCAAATATGGCGACGATTTTCGGGCATCGGCACCGCGCGTGCGACTAACTCTAATGAATATTCATGATGAGGGTTTTTCAATTGCAGGCATCGTGATCATCACAGTCGGAGGCTTTTTGATCCCTCTTCACTTTCTCGTGGGTCTCGCCGTGTTTTGCTTTGGGCTCATTCTCCTTTTGCCACTGCCGTTGGTAATTTACAAGATGAAAACGTTCTTGATTGAGGAAGACTGCGAATGCTGCTGCTGCTCCAGCGCCATTGCCAGCGGTAAGATGAAGTTCCTTGACGCCTCGCCGGCGACGACGGGATCACATGACCTGAAGCTTCGTCGAATGATAAAATGCTATTGACGATCCGCACCGTTTGATTCGGTGTTTTCCCGTCTCGAGTTCCCATTGTTCACTGAATCGCGGTCGTCGAGTTTAACTAATCTGGATTTCTCGTTTGATTGTTTCAGTGTCAAATACGATCGACCGTAAGATGATGATGGGCTCGATGAGCTGCATTAACGGAATGGTGGATGTGAGTCCTTCGTACGTGAACTACGGTTACGACACCCACCTTGATTTCCCATCATCCCGGCCGATTACTCCCGCCTCATCATCGTTTTACACCATCAACTCATCGCTGTCAGGGTCGCTTCCCATCTTGAATTCCGTTATAATTCGCGAAAGCCCTTTGATCTGAGGAGTGTACGCCAACATTTGGGTTGATTTTGTAAGACAAGGTCTGTTTTGGATCAGCGAAATTGAATCTTGAATGGAGTGGCGATCGTCAAACGATGCTTCAAAGTTTGAGCATTCACCAAGAGCATGCTTCGATCGCATACTTTTGTTTGGCGATGAATGGTGATCATTCGATTTCGAACTCGTCTGATTTGTGTCGGCGATGAAATGTTTTTCGAGGAGAAGACGGAAGGACTGAGCGTGCGATTCGTGCAGTACGTGCCACTTGTTCCGGTATGGAATGGACGAAAAGAAACAGTTGATGCATAAGTGCGGTGTTATGGTTGGAAGATTAGTGTGTGGTCACAAATATTTTCAGAAGGAAAAGTTTCTGAACGTTGTTTATCTCGCAGAGAAACAGGCTATGGCAAATCAAGAGTGTAAATAGAATTCGACGGTTTGCAAATCGCTTTTCGATCCAACATGAAAGTGGCGTTGGTTTCCAGATCACCACTCGGAAATCACTTTGCCCTGTAAATACGAGACTCGAAATTCTACAATAAAATATTTATATGATCAGATCATTTTTTTTCTTCCCTCCTCTGTGACGTCTGACGACATGAATTCCAATGCAAAGATGTCTCCGGAGGCAACCAACTTCTTTGGAAGCCATCAGGAGAGAATGAACGCATTACGGATGATAGATAGGTCTCGATATTGACGTGATGACACACGAAATTCGTTTCGACTGTTGAAGGTTGATGAGCAAACGACGACTATTGTTGCGATGATATAGGATGCCGTGGATTCTCTCAGGAACCCCTGGCCGAGCCTCGATTGGGGACACCCTGGAAGAGTGGAGTTGTGATCAACCGGAGGCGAAAGCTCAGAATTCGGAGGCAGGAATCGAACCTAACGCTAACGCCTACGACCTCTCATTCAAAACAGCATCAATTTAGTTCTGCTGGGAAATTTCATGGTGCGGCACCATGCCGCGCAAGTGAATTTCGTCATGCTCAAACTTCGTCCCAAACTCCAATGTAAATTCTTGTCGATTCCTGGATAACGTTTACCCGTCGAATCGTCAAAGACGATGCTTCGCTTCCAGTTAACGAGGATTCATGTGGCCTTCGATCGAGGAACTGCGGATTTTCCTGAATCTTCTTTCCAACGAATGTTCATTTATTCCCCAAAAGACATTTGTATTTTTTTGGAAAATACCTGGAATGCAGAATCGATGCATCAACTCCTCGCAGATATGTATTGACGAATCGAGAGCCGATGAGAATAAATGAGCGACAACAGGAGCATTCCTCAGGTGCTACGTGGTCAAGTCCCATCGTCAATACTTTCGTTTTGATTTCACCTCGAATTCGTCGACTCCAAGTAGATAGTTTGCCTCGTCTGTAATTCATTGCCCCCGCCAGGTCAGAATTGAAATCAGGGAGATGGGCTCGTCAATCCCACTACGTCCGGGTTTGAATGTCGCTCGTAGTCCGCCCAAACGTTCTGTAGAGGCAAAAAATAGAAGTCCGCTCGAAAAATCTTGGCCATGCCACTGTACCACGTGGAGACTGCAGAATCATGTTCTCCCTGAAATTGATATTGGAAGCTCTCTCTAGAGAACATGGCAAATATTGAATCATTGTTCAATTCTCGGTCAAGGAATCCGTGGTTGAATCAAACATTCAGTGAGAGCATCCGATTTCAGTGAATTCTGCAGTTTCGACGGATACCGAAATCCTTCGCTCCTACTCATAGTTGGGATTTCATTCGTCCGACTAACTCTAAAACGATTTCCATGAAGATCAAATTCAATGGGAAAAATGTGTAGCCATTGTTATTTGCTAGGTTATTCGAAACCGGGAGATTTGTTGTAAGCTCGCTGTCCGCGGGTTCACTGATTCCGAATCCCGGAACAACGACAACAACGTCGCATACATCGCAGTAATGCCCGAACTCGTTCTCAATGAATGCCCGTCGGAAGTGATCTTCGAGCGCTGCCATGACCGAATGAACTCTAAGAATCCGACATCCACTTTGCCGTTCCCCTCACTAACAGACTCATGTACATCAGCAGTCGCAGATTCGTCTTCAGTTCACCACTCTTAAACACACTCTTAGTGAAAAACTGACTAAATTGCTCAGGGCGCGCCCAGAATGGAGATATTACTCCGCCAACACAATTTGTGATCAAGAAAACTGACCGGAGACAGCGGAATAACAAACCTGATTGTGTATAAAACTTGATTTCTGTCGTCAGCATCTCAAACTGGCTAACCGGTTCTCGACTTGCTGACTCGTACCATTTTTTGTTTCATAAAACGTCGTGGCGGCCTCATTGCTCCTTCTCAGTGCCGGCTTCGTTGTTCCGTCAATCACAGCCTAGCATGGACGAACCATTCATGGATCCAATATCGTCGTAGTTGACTCCAACAGCGCAAGGTCACCACTCATGCACCATATATAGTTGTGCAGCATCGAGTTAAATGATTATTTATGCTGTTTTTGAGATATCTCGGTCCTGTTCGTGAATCGCTTTCGAAGAGAATCTGAACCCTGACAGATCCTCGCGGAACTCGGATGCCAAAACTGATCGGCAATCATAGATCATTGTATATGAATAAATGATGAACGAACTCAGAAAGAATCGAATTTGCAAATCCTCGAAGCAAGATACAATATTTCGTGATCGACGCCAAGACTTGTAGTGACTCGAAGAGAATCTATCGGATCTAAGTGCTCAAGAAATCGTTCGGAAATCGTATCGCTATTCCGAAATTTACATATACAACACAATCCAGAGATGTCGGAGCAAAAACGCCAGCTTCCTAAGTTTTGATTTATTGAGCTCTCTTTCGAGCAGAGTATCACACGTGCTATCGAACGAATGATGGAACTATTCGGAAACTTCGATCTGCGCTGAGAGAACACTTCGCGACTTGTTTTGAATAGCTCTTTTGTGTGAACATCGACCGATAATACAGTCCTTTAGAAATCAAATGCGTTTCACTGTGGCTCGAAAGAAGCTCCTGCTAAAATATTTCTCGTGGTGCTAGATGAGTGAAATAACGGCACTCTCAATTATTCGATAAACTTGTCGTAAATCTCACACCTCGTCAATCCGTAACCCGTGAGGTCACTCAAGGATTTTGTTCGTTCATCATTCTGATGACATACCAGCCAAAACTGTTCCGAGAATTGCTTCTCAAAACTTTGAAAGTACGTTCCTTTAACCGAGCTTCTCAAGAAAACAGAACCGCAACCCGCTCGCTGTCGATGGGTTTTCCGCCACAGAGACGAATCTCAGCAGCTCGTGTCCTTGGTTCTTGATTTCAAATAAATCAGGAACTCCCGTAAAAATATATCTATCGCCTCGTCGTGATACCAAGTCTGATCACAATCGTTGAGAAAATGCACAGACTGGAGACGATTGTAGAAAACAATCATAATGCAAACTGTTGAGTTGTAGCGAGAAAATCTACTTGTTTCTCGCTGCGAAGCCTTGCAGCATGTCCATAGGAATCGGGAACACAATGGTTGAATTTTTCTCCGCCGAGATTGTGTTCAAGGTCTGGAGGTACCTGAGCTGCAGAGCTGCCGGGCTCTGAAATCCGAACATATACTTTCAACTCGAGTATGGATGTCGACATGCGGCCGTACTTGGACTGATTTCGTTCATCCTTCCAGCTCTCCGACTTTTCGGAAATTCAAAGTCTGGCAAACTTTGGAAATCACCTGAGCTATAACATCCGCAGCTTCTTTGAGAGCTCTCGACGACTTCTGCTCCCCTTCGGCCGCGATGACTTTGGCTCGAGCTTCCCGGGCGGCTTCCGCTTCAGCCGCCATGGCTCTCTGCAGTTGGACAGGCAAACGGACGTCCTTACTGCAATGGACAGGAATCAGTAGTGGCCGACCAAAGGTGGCGAGCGCGATTCAACGCAGACAAAAGACTCACATTTCCACTCGTTCCACTTTGATTCCCCAGGCATCGGTTGTACCATCGAGCGTGTTCTGCATTGTCGCAGAAATCTGCTCTCGATCCGAGAGGATTTCGTGCAAGTTACGAGTACCCAACATGTTCCTGATCACGATCGGGGAAAAACGAATGAGAAAGGTGATCACTTCCGGGGGATCTTAAAATGACAAGCCTAGCAATTGAGGTTCCAGATTGAAGGATGCACTCACCTGAGGGTAGTTTGGGCCAGAAGCCTTGTTGAATGATGAGCGTTCTCAACGTTCGCCACTGATACGGCGGCGTTTTGGATCCTGTTGGAGAGAAATTGATTCGAGAATTGATGCCATACATCGACTCGGAAGACGAATAATTATTTTTTTTGGAGGGAGGGGTGTTGCTGATTTAGGCCTTGAATTTGGTCGGATTTGATGCAAAGCTATTCAGGTTTTACCTGTAGTACACGACGGCATCCACAGAAACAGTTACTGAATCCTTCGTCAGAACTTCTTGCGGCGGAACATCGAAGGTCAAAGTCCTGAGGTCAACCTGCAAACGATCCAGCCCTTAGCGACATAAGGTTTCGTGCATTTTCATTCTTACCCACGCTGTCGTTACCCACCTTGGTGTAGTTCTCGATGCAAGGCATGATGAAGAAGATACCTGTAAATTCTTAGCGTAAGAATTTGTTAGTTAAGCACCACGGTCCTATCCGGACAAGCAGAGGTGAGCTCGCCATTCCTGATTGGGATCGTGGTGATTCTTCCGGGTAGCCGAGTGATTTCAACTCTTGTGTCGTTTCGGGCCCGTGTGCGACAAAGATTCCCCGGCAAAAAGCTGTGATCGATCCTCAGTCGTGATCAATCCCCTTATGGGGTTGAGGTTTCTACCGAATTTCAGATCCGATTCCGATGAGCCTGTTCGAGTGATGTGTGCAACCTCCCTTGATCGAACGTTATCCAGTGATCGCAGAATGCATCAATGCTTGCCGGTGTTTGCGCTGAAAAGCATGGTTAGAGAGACCCACGCTGTCCTTTTGCGAGACTGTTGTCCTCAGTGGTCAGACAGAATTTTCATTTGTTCCGCCGTAGTGAGTCAAGCTGCTCGACTGTTCATTCATTTACATAGGTTTCACTCTTCTTCGTATGTAAATCATGCATCCGAACTCTAGAGTTTTACCTCGTTCGCTTATGATTCATTTCAGTTAGTTCTCGCTTTAGATAATGAAGCGGCCATGGAGCCAACCGGCTCGGATGCTCGAGCCGCGAGGGTTAGAGCCTTTAGTTTTCAATTTAGATGAGTTTTAAGCTCTCGTTCGAAACAGACTGACTCGTATTTCGGCCGATACATACCAGGTCCTTTGGATCCTCCAGAAAGGAGTCGACCGAGACGGAAGATGACAGCCCGCTCATACTCTTGGACGACCTTGAAATATTTTCACTTTTAATTCCGGAGTATCGAAATGGCTCGGAGCTCCGTTCGACGCGAGCATACTAAGCCATGAAACATTTCGAGAACATCCTTGGACAGAATTCATAAACAGGATAGATGCATCAAGGAACTTCTATCCTCGATCCTGAGCCGTCGACTTCTGTCGGGAACTCACCTTGATACAAAAGAACAACGACAATGGGAAAGTGGCCCCAATGAGAATCAGGGAGCCCACTGTTAGAATCCAACCACAGATGCCGACGTCGGCATCCTCGGCGTCCGCTGTAATGGAGATAAACTGAGGTGAGTGAAGTACGATTGTTGTTTCCCGCACTGCCTCTTCCAGGATAATAATCCAAGGATCATGGATAGGTCTCGGTGACATTTTGAATTCTCGACCTGCTCCTTCGCGATCTCCACGACACCGGTACCTCACCGAAAATCAAACGATCACCGATTGCGTTGCTTTTTCGCATCGGAGCGAGTACCATTCACTGACGCATTCGATTTGAGTTTGCGTTTGCAGCTTGCTACACGCTTGAGTACATGTCGCGCGGTTCCGCTGCTCGGTCCTCCCGTAAAATCTAGCGTCAATTAGGCAACAAGGCGCGTAGCAACGGAGTCTAAACACAGGTTCATAAATTAAACAATCTATTGACCGCCATCGGAAAGAGGCACCCTCTCCGAAAGCAAAGCCATAGGCGGACTTGAGCTTGGATACATTGTAAGCTTCTTTTGTCAAATAGGGAATTCTCAGGGACCTTTTGATGAACTTGAAAGTTGGACTTTCGGAGTTCCCTCCATCTCGCAGACTGCTTTCAGTAATTTTTCAGAAGAGTCGCTCTGTAGACTCCATTATAAAGCTGCGCTTAAGCCCCCCACGGATGAATCGTGAAATCATTGTCGTCGTCCATCGACTGCATCCCCTTGCAAACGTCATGGAGTGCGTCACGACACGCCTCACGAAAGAAGAATTCATCAATCATTAGAGTAGAGTACTGTCAGAGCGAAAGAGCGTATTCCGTGTCGGAAGTTACTCAGTACACGCGTTGTCATGTTGAATGTCATTCGGCTCGAGTAAAATGACATTCGAACGCCAAATCGATGGTTTCGTCCAACACAGAGCCTGTTTTTGACAACATCTTCCACAGAATTTAGAGAATGCATTTCGAAACAGCAGGTTTGGGCGAGGCTACTATCCTCATAGAGGGTTTTACGGCGAAACTAAAATATTATGGACGGCCGCTAATAAGACACAGGGCTCTTGTCTCACGGCCCGAGTTCTTGGAGCGTGAATGGGATTTCCTGCAGGAGACAGGACAAGGTAACTCACCCAGCGTGTAGCTAGATAAATCTCTCTTCGGCGCGCCGTTGGTCTTTTTTGTGCTACTCTGGTGAATTTTGTTCTGAAAGCCATGGCTGTTCGAAGGCATGCTGTCATCTAGCGTGGAAAGCTCTCGCACTTTGGAGGAAACGAGATCGCGGCTGCTCTGATCATCTGTCGTCGACTCCTCGTCTCAGTTTCAAGTCGTGAAGCCTCTGCTGAAAGCCGTCAGCTCGCAACTTTTCACAGCAAAATTTCAGACGTCCAGATCCATCGCGACGAAACTCTGCGTTCACAACGGATAGACTCGAACAACTTCTGTGACTGCGATCTCGGGATCGGTGGTGGTTCGATACGAAAAAAAAAGCAAGCTGCGCACACCGGCCGTATTCTCTCTTTGCAATATGTAGCGACTAGTCAACGTTCACAACCACCAATCGAAACACTCTAAGTCACCTTACGATAGAAAGCACTGCAATCGTTTACAGAAGGAGACTTTTGTCGACGACGAAAGAGTCATCATCGCACGAGTGAACTCCTCGAGCGAAGCCGTCCAACAAGTCGTCGTCGTCCTCCATCCGTGTGGGCGTCAGAACAATAATGATTGAGCCAGATAGCCGATTGAAGAATGAATTTGTTACTAGCGCTTCGCACTACGTGCACGGACAAGTGTCGTGACTAGCATCCCATCATCGGCTGAATCGGCGACTTTTCCCGCCCTCCAAGGACGGCGCGACGGTATCGATTGAAAGGCTGCGTCTTCGTTCTGCCCCAGAGAACTTCTCTGTCTTGCAAGACGAAGTGCGTGCTTTTGTTTGGCGCCGAACAGAGTTCTAATTGATTCAATGCCGAAAGTGGAGCTATCGGTCGCATGGCTTGTCTGTCATTTCGTGTGCGCACAAAACAAACAGTTACAATGATGTGCTACATTTCGACTGTGCATTGGATCTGTTGCACGCGCCGACGAATGAATCGACTGGAGGAGTCAATGTCCTCGTGGGCCGAAACAAGGTGGATGCACGAAGTGAAGGTCGAAAATCGAGATCTTCCATAATATGAGCGCCAGGCTGCATTCCTACCCTCTCTCAACTTTTCCGATTGAAGTCATTCCATATGCATGCGGAAGGTGAGGTGCGATTGTATAAACATTTCCAGAGTGATCGTTCTTCGCTGACTCCTCGTCGGCGGAAGTGGCCCCACGAGGAAGTCAAACAGTCGTCGCTGACTCGAAGGTTCAGGAACCAATCAATGTCGTTCCGGTGGAAGTATCAACTTCCTGATCGTTTTCCCGCGATTTTTTACTCGCCTAGCTGAGAGACACGTCAACACTGGCGGCGAAACAAAATCCAGGCAATGTCACGACAGCGAGACTTGACAAAGTTTCTATTCTTAAAAACAAAGACCCATCTGATGAAACATGTCCGCCACGGAAGACGGACGAATAGCAGTTCTAGAGCTCCTTACAAGGTCGGACTGAAATTTCGATCAGTTTTGTCATGAGGACGTCACGCAAACCTCAACTTCCGAATAGCGGAAATTTCTCCCGACGACAATGTGGAACTCAAGAGTCTCTAGAGACACTTGACAGAAGAGATTTTCACGTCTGGTTTTCAGGAGAGTGCTTGTGCTCGTTCGTTCTCGACTTGCCCGCTCGCGGATTGCATTCAATGTCGTAGAGTATCTCTTGTTGATTCCAGACTCGAAAATAAACAGATATCGATCCGTGCGAGAGCTCGTCATCTCGAGGCCGCTTTCTCGAGTGCTAGTCCAGATGTTGAGGCGTCAATCTCGGATCACACAAAACGAGTTTCTCCAAGTTTGCGAAGTAAATCCCGACCGAGAGTCAGCTCTTGGTGGAAAATTAGGGAAACATTCGGCCGGGTCTAACTTTTTATCTCGCTTCGGGGAGCGTCTCCCGCAAGCGACCCACGCGCGATGCGGGTGCAAAACCTCGAATTTCGCGACAGTCATGGAACTTGCGTGGGATTTCCTCGAGTAGATCCGAAGTTCCGTTCATTCTCTTTCCGTTGTCAAGAGTTATCTGTTGACTCGGTTTTCGAATCTTGTTCGAGATGAAAATCAGAGCCCGATCCTATGTATGTCGTTCAACGGATCCGTACGGAAGCGACTGCATTCAAGTTTCATCAGCTAAGTGCACTTACTCCTTTCGGTTTCTCTGCGGCAGCCAGCGAGCATCTATTCAAGCAATGAATAAAATGCCCTCAGATGCGCCGTGAATTGTTCCTCGTGTCGCGTCTAGACTCTAGGCGGTGGCCTAAATATCTTCCCTCCCGGGAAACAAAAACGATGTAATCTGTACTCAAAAACCTTTACAAAACTCTTCCACCTTGTCAATGGTTTCTTTCAGATCACTATGGCACAGAGAACGGGGGAGGAAAGCTTCGAAATGATTTCCAGACAAGTTTTCCGGAATTTCTTTCAGGGAGAATCGAAATCAAACTATATATAGATGTAGACATAGGATGTCCGCTGTTTTTCAATAAAACGTCACTGCGGTCGCAAACCAATTCTCGTCCAACTGGAAAATCGAAATACGATTTTCCAGAACAGCAATAGATAGGATTTCTAGAGACCCAGATTCGAACTCGACTTCGTGCCCAACTCAGTCAAAGGAATACTCACCGAAGTTGCGAATTTCGCCGCCGTTGCCGCGACTATTCCTATCCTTCGATGCGTCGAACGACATCGTTTCGCTAATGTTGTTGTTTGTCGTGAGTGATTTGTTTTGCTGCCGTTGCGAGTACTTGGCGCTCCTCAGGATACGGTTCGAGTTCAGTGAGATTTTGTCCTCCTCAGGATGCGAAGGCGACACCTGAATCGCCCTCATCGACTGTGCCTCTCGACAACAAACGCTTGGTTGCCACCACAAGGCACGCGGCAACGCAAGCAGCCTTCGAGCAGCCTACGTGCGCCTCGTCTCACTACGTCTCGATAGCTCGTAGCTCTGCCGTATGCTGCGGCAACAGCAGCAGCGGTTCACGAGCAATCCGAGCTCCGGGTGTCGTCGTCGTTGTTGCTGCCGGTGGGTGGGCTGGAATGCACGCAGGCCAGCAGGCAAGCTAAGAAATCGACCGTGAGTATGAGAAACGTCGGCCTCCGCACGAGGGCGCTCCGTGACCAAACCAACCTGTTGGCGCACAAGTTCCGACACTAAATGTCATCGCCGGTCACCGGCTCCTTTCACTCGTTCAATCTCCTTCTCATCGTCCAACAGATCGTCCTTTCTGTTGGACGAACTGCTTCACAACAGAGGATCACGCAGACAGGGAACGGAGCCTCAGAGAAGAAGCCAGAACGATATCGAGGAAGGAGCTCACGCAACCAGCACGAGGAGGCGGGGGCGGGCTTTCCAGAGATCAGAATTTCTTCCGAACCTGACATCTATAACGAGAGGGATGCGTTCTGAAGTCTTGTGATGAAACACATCTTTCGTCGCTAGAATCCTGTGTAGTTCCGTGATTTCGACGTCTTTAGTCGAAGCCCTCCGTGAGGGTCCGTAGAGGTCCGAAAGTTCCGAGCATAGACCCACAGCTAGACACTGATCGCTTGGTGTTTCGAGGTCCCATGACATTGCCTATTCGAGGTAAACTCCCGAATAGCGATCATGCTTGGAGTGGGGACTTTCATTGAACACTTATTATGGAGCGAGACTAGCTGGCGACATGGCGGTTCATCCCTTCTATGCGTCGTTATTCACGTCACTGATATTCGTCGATCCAACTCAGAATATAACGCGCCATTCTCTTCATTCTCATTGAATGTTGCCGCTCGAATGAGATATTTTCAGACAAATTCTCCACTGACGAATCGTCTAAGAAATTGAGACGAAACGAAAACGTGATCGATCCCGCGACACGCGAGCGGGCAGCGGGGCCTTCCCCTTTGTCGTCATCACCGTTTCGTCGCTGATTATACAAATATGATTTCCAACTAGGACACATGGACACTAAAGTCAGATCCGATCGCTTTGTGGGAATGAATCTGGACAACACCCCACGACAACCGATCGGGATGACCGAGACGGTAACTGCGTTACATCCTGGAATTCGTCGTCCGTCATGAAATGCCGCGTTGGCATCGACTCGAACAGGGGGTCGGAAAGTGAGCAATCGGTTTGATTTCGGTGGCTCATTTCGGAGATTGATCCCACTCTGCCAACGCAGATGCCGGGAAAGGTCCAGAATGACTTCTGGGACCGAAGGCTGACCCGTAACCAGTACCCAACAGCTGCTTTACAGGTTGGAGGAACTAGCGGTCGGGAACCACTGGAGGCGAAGAGACAAAACTTGGCCCACCGGATGGAAACATCGCGTAAATCAAGCTGTCACGACATGGGAGAGGAGAAGGATTTGAATACGCGGAAGGAATTGAGAACAAAAACTGGTGATTCTGTCTTGAATGATACGTTGAGCCGGCGCTGTCTAGTTGGCATGCTTGCCATCACCTTCAGCACATCTTTTTGTCAGTGGGAAGAAAGAGACGCTCGACAGGAGACTTTCATCACGGCTCGATTCCTTCAGAGAGAAGCCTCTCTGACACTGGAGAACAAAGCGTGGAATCACAAAAGAATGGATCTCATTCCAGAATGAACTGGAGGAGAAACTGGGAGTCGGCGTCAATGGAAAGCCAAGGGAGAGGAAAAACATGCGGCTCTGGAGGAAGTGTCTATCCAGGTTAGAGTAAGGAGGGTTCGAAGTCGCAGCTGAGCGATAATTTTCCCTTTTGTGTACACTGAAGCCGTTGAGTGGTCTCTAGTTCTCTTGGAGTCGACGCAAAACTGTCCTTCAAAGCCCGAGAAGAAACCGAGACTGCGAGAGACCATCGGGGGAATGTAGTGGTCAAGAGCGATCAACGATAATCGGGGTCTGGTTTCCTGCACTTCTCCCTGGAATAGGAAAAGAGGAACCAACGAGCGACGGACAATGTCGGTCCCCTGGAACGAAGGAACAAGAAAGAGATGCCTGTTTTAGCGAACCGTGTACAACAGGACCACAGCATCTCCAGCGGTAGGAGCGTAAGCAAAGGCAAGGTCTTTGCCATCGATGCCTCGTTTCCAATCTCCAGCACCATAAAAGACAATAATGCTTCCCGGAAAAACGAGAGAGAAACGACCACCGACCTTGGAATAATTCATGCGATTGCTACCTCGAGGTGCCCGCTCGCTTTCCTGCTCCTATTCTCTCATCTTCGTCGTGCACTTTGTCCGTCGTGTCTCGAAAACGGTTCCTGTGCTCAACTCGAATAAGAGACACCGCCATCGAGACGGAAGCACAGGGAACCGAGATAACCAAACAGTCGAACTGGCTCGAAGGAGCCGGTCGGATTCGCTTGCCGAGCCGACTTACAGACAACTCAGAATTGGGAGACAGAGCCGCGAAGGGCGAATTGAAAGGAGGAAGACAGACGCAATCGAGAAGAAATTTCAGGGCCTTCGCCGACGGAGCGGCTGAGAGAATACCTGAAACCTCTTTACGCAAGCGAGGGACAAGAGACCGAGCGAACGAGTAGGGAAGGCAGTGCTCAGGGTCACGGACTTTCTCCTCGTTTATTGGAGTGAATACATCTCCGAGCCAATCCTCAAACTCTCATTGATTTTTCTTCCGAAGCTCTTCGATTCTCACAAAGACTCTTCTTTTTTTCTAACCGAAGGCCTTCAATGTTCTTTGTCACAGTGTCCCAGCCTCAAAATGAGGCTAACCTTGAGGACGGATGTCGGGTAGAACTAACGTTCGGAGCTTCCTGAGGGCAACGCTGTCGATCGGTCAATTGGCAGGACCCTTGCCTCAATCACTACCAGCATCGAGTAAGGGGAGAACTCTGAGATTCCGGTCCTCGTGTAGTTTTCAAGCTCAGTTCACTGGCTGGTTCTAGGTTCCAGTGGAAATATTGTTTTTAACCCACGAGTAACGCGACTCTTCGTTGAAACACGGTCCGAAAAAAGGCCTCTCGTCTCTCTCAGTTGTCAGACGAACCTTCTCGGAGAGATTTTAAACTTCGATTTAGGCTTTCTTACGGCATTTTCTGCGAAACATCATTCTCAATATCGCTCACGGTGCTACCCGGACAATATAGAGGCATTTCGACAAGAAAAATAAGCGATTATTGAATTGTTTACGCGTTGCGCAGCCATCTGAGGATGAGGTGCGGCCTCGACGGACTCCGAGGGTCTCGCGATATCGGGTCTATCAAATAGGAAAGTCTCGAAGTACGCGCTGTAGGCTGTTCACTTGGTTGGACTAATGGTCTAGGTTCCTCGCTCTGGAAAAGGAATCCTCCACAAGGAAAACAAGTCAGAGAACTTCACGCCCTTATCATGATCGCATAAGTAGGCCCTGCCTTTTCCATCTCCGAGATAGGATCTGGAACAGAGCTGCAACTGCTCTGGCTTAGAATATCTGGTGACATTCAGGTATTGATCCCAAAAAGCATGACAATCGACCACCGCGGCGGTGAAATTCGACGGCGGTCCCATTGCGTTCATTCAAGTGAGTCTTACTCTCTGAAAATCAATATCTAGGGCCATACTAAGATAATCCCCGCTGTATCGAGCAGATCCTCATCGATCATTGGCACTTGTATCGGTTTTCATCAATCCTCATAATCATATGAGGAATTGATTTCCAAACGGAGTAAGTCCATTTTTTCAATTTCGAGATAATCGACTCTTTCTTCTAGGATGACCTAGATGTACAGGATCACGATGCATTTCCGGTATGCGATGGGTGCTGAAATTGTGATCATAATGAAAGCCAACTTTCAAATCAATGAGTACTGTGTAGGCGGCTGGGGCCACGAGGTCTTTTGGACTTGACTCTTTCTGGAAATGAACATTGGAAAATCAGTCGGAATCAGTGAAAATGACAGCACGAATCGAAGGTGAGCATCACTGAGTTGACGGGCCTCGCAGGTGTTTGAGTCCTCTGTATTATTGCAGTCGATAGTCGGTAATTTTTCCTCTCCGCTGTGCAGTACCTGCTTTCTCTGATTTTTTGCCCAGTTTGGTTTCTGCTTCAGTTTTCGGCTGTTCGATGCATTAGGAACTACTTGCTTCGGTTGATTGGGATCCATAATGTTGAAACGATTCACTGTGTGCACGAAGGATGAATTTCGCGTGGAAATGATGCGCTTTCGCGCAACAATGAGGAATCCGACATTCGAAATCGAATGCACAAAGTATGACTCCTCGAGATAGGTGATAACATCTCCTCGTTGTGCACATTTTCCGAAGCGGAGTTCAATCGACATCCACAAACAGACAGTGAGCTGTATGTGAAACTTGGCGTCCGAGCTGAGCACTTCTTCGGAACAATGAAAATCTACATCGCACCTGAGTGAATGAACGGCTTTTTGTCGCCGACAGTGTTTTCCGGAGATTCCATGGACTTAACTCCTTTTTGAAATGAACTACCGTTGGACTTAACGCCTTTTGGAAATGAAGACTCTTTTGAGCATGGAAGACGGGCATGTAGCTCCGAACCGATGCTTGCATTCGATGCGGAACACGCTTCTGAATCGATATCGATCAAAAAACGAGAATCGTCGAAATTGGACTTGACTCCGTTTGGAAATCAACTCCTCATATGACATTTTCACTCAAGTTGCGAGTTCTCTCAGCGGATGCAGTCACAGCTTTCGGGGTCTGGTCACAGACTGGTTACAGAGTGGACACCATTGAACCCAATTTCGATTGACAGTCGTCGAGTGTCGATCGATTCACACATGCACATGCTACACCGTTCGTCCGAAAACACGTTCGAGATTCGAACCGCCATCCAGTTTTGGTGACGAGATTAACCGCGCGACCACAAGACAATCGACCGTTTGATCCCCCTTGAATGAATGAGTCACTCCCGCCGAAGCACGCTTATAGCCCCTTGTCGAGACTCTTCTTGCCCGAGATGCGCTCATCGGTCGAAACAGATTGAATGACCATGGATTCGAGCCGACGTAAATGCTAGTTGAGAAGAATCTACTTTTCTAGATTAGGATGTAGAGACAGACAAACAAACAAACATGAGCGCGCGTGTATTATGTATGTGTGTGAGAGCGTGAGAAGTGCTCGAGCTTATGTACATACTCAATGGAAGTGAAGCAGAGGATATCGGAAGCAATCCACGTAGTATGTACGGAATGCATAACACGCGGATTGGAGCACTGAGCTCAGATCTTACAATGCGGGATAGGCAACGAGATCACAAATAAGTCTGCGAAGCGAATAAGAGGATCCGGAAAGCCATGAATGTGAGAAGAAATGTTTCAACTCCCGAATCGGAACATCTGCAGTCGCCAAGCATGAACTGTATGTTGCATCCAGGGATTCAGTCAAAGCGATGGACACGATGCTGATCTAATATCGGGAGACTTTTGGAATGACAATTTGTCTCTCTGACTCCACTGACACCAAGGTGACGCAACCGTCATGAACAGTCACTCGCTCAGCTGTTCGGCGTGTCAACCAACGACTTCTCGGGTACGTCCCCGATTTCGAGAGAGGCATGATGCTCACGCGACTCCCTGTGCCAACCTGCTGCACGTGCACTTTCAGAACTGTCGTCGCAAGACTTGGGTGGAGCGATAGGTGGGGAGCGATCGTCAGAAGTCCGTCCAACGCGCGTCATACCCTCCTTTGAAAGTTACGACCTACATCGCTCGATGGAATCACTTGCTCTCCGTCGTTAACGTCCCGATGTGGAATCCAACGCTACATCCGAGCATTCATCGATGGAAGAAGGGGAAAATCAGGGCGGGATCAGCATCAAATCCAATTGAATCATATTTGGAGTTTGGCTATGTGATAAAGATTCTCCCCTGGAAGTGTTTCCCTCCATGATTATTTTTCTCGTTTTTCATGAGTCGAACGATCTAATGATGGCTCCGGCTAGGACGAAACTAAATATGCTCAGTACTTCATGAGGGTCTCAAAGGTCTTCGGAACAGCATGGAATATGAGATTCCTCGTATTCCGTTCAGGCAACTCGGAGTTCCAGTTCATTCTGCGTCGGAGTGAAGTGCTCCGAGGCCGAATCGGCGAATGGTACTATGGTCAACAAGGTTCATTATTACTCAATTATTCGGTCGTCCATCTTGGTGTATGTTTCTACTGATGTTCCCTGGATAACAACATGCCAATGATCCGATCGAGATCGAATGAACTTGTCGGTCGATATCCATGACAACACTCGAGGCGCGGCTCCTGACCGCGACGAATTCCAATATGTCAAAGTCTCTTTGGTGGAAGCTCGATAGACAAACTGATGAGAATCAGCCCGATCTCGTCCTGGGTGCATTATGTTGTAGAATTCCGCTGCAATCCCAGTCGAAGCACTCAGGATGCAAGCAGAGGCGAGCAGTAAAATGCAATCCTGTCCAAGATGATCATACCAAGAGGATATTCGTCGAAAATCCTTCCGAAGACCCGTTCCTCGACATATTCTTCACCCAAGTTCCAAAATTACATGGCGTCACGAACGACTTCGAGCAACAATTGAAGGCAACAGTTTTCAGAATAACTTCAATAATCGATAGAGAACGTCGAACACGTTCTAGCGATCTTGTTCGGAGGCAGGGTGGTCATTAATAACTCTACTGTATAGCGAGTTATGTACATTCATTTAACAAATATTCGCGCGTCCTTGAACGAATGCAGAATTCCTCTTTGTTTTGGACTTTCTAGCGAGTTGCCATGAGCGATGCGAATCGACCGAAATTTTGTTGCTATCGACGTTGCTTGAGCCTGCTCTCTTGGGAGTGTCTCGCTGTACACTGATGTTCCTACCTGCATTGCATTTGTGTCTATTCCTTCTTGTCCGTTTCCTCATTTTTTTTCTGTTCTACATAGCATACGTAAATCAAGACGTTTAATTATTCCGCCAAGAGCCCTAATGACGACCATTGCCACCGAATATCCTCATCGGAATCGCCGAATTCTTCCGAGTAACAAATGAAGATGCGCGATAGGTACCATTATCGTGATCACCGGTATTGTTGGCCCGACCAGTGCGATTACTCGGTACTTGAGGTGCCATGTTGTCAAACCCTTAGCTGACCATGGTTCATGATCGCGTTCGACACTGCGTCAATGGAAGTAATTTGACAGAGATTGCAGACTACGGAAGCAACTTCATTACGGTGCAAGGCTGCTCTATTCTCATCATCAGTCCACCGAATCGTCCCGATCGGGGACTTCATCGATTTATCTGCCTGTATCGATAGCGCCGTACCTTTATTCACGACAGAAAGGGGGCGTTAGTTTCGATCATCGGTATCGGAGGTCTGTTTCAATCGCACGATTTCGAAGCCTATTCTGAGTTGAATTGTCACTCCTGGGAATCATGATGAACGGCAGCGCAGGGTTCGGCGATCGCGCTCTGGACGTCGGAATAAGAATTGCTGAAACCAAGTCAAGCTCAGAGCGCGGCAAGGCGTAGTAAATCAGATGAGACTTGCGACGGGGAAGGGGACGGCGGCTGCACAAGTTGGACTAACACAAAAGCTCGTGTGCATTCAGACTGCGCATGCCTCTTCGTGGGGTGAACGTGAGCTTGCATGCGCCAAACTAAATCGGCTAACTCAGTCTCAGAGAACTTCGTAGGTAGGATAGATAGACACGGAGGAGGAGGTGGTATTTGGCTGGAGTTCACTGTTTTTTTGGCAGCGATTCCTCTGCTCTGTTGGTCTGGCACCGGAAGCGGCGGCCGCCGAAGCAGAGCTGAGAAAGACCCCACAGCCTCGATGAATCCGCTCGAGGGAAAAAATTCTCATATATAAAGTATACGCTTCTGCGCTTTGTCAAACAACGCTTATTTACGTTGCTGTTGCCCCGTTTTTGGACTATTTGTTCCGGATGAAGTTCACCGGAACCGTCCATGGGACCACCATCTGCGCTGCCGAGCATTATACGACGTCAAATTGTCCGCTTGCAGGTTCCCTCACTCTTGCTACCGCTTTTCCACGAAGAGTCCCGTTGTGCACATTTTGAAGCTCTCCAGTTTCGGATCGAGAGCCACTCGATCGAATGAGTTATGTCGAAGCTCATCACTCATTCCCTACTCTAATAGAACTCGAGAGATTGTCGTGCCATTTCGAATGTATCGATGATCTCCCACTTGTGCCCCGTAGAACTCCGTTATAACGGACCCGGATATATCCTAAGCGTCTTTCAAACTCGACTGTTTTATCCATATCTCTTTTGATGGAGTACATCAACCGTCAAGCTGTTAACTCGGTGGGTTATCCTCAATAAGGACAAAGGAGGAATCGGCTCCCTCTATTGTGAACGGGATTTCATTTCCAACGAAGCGCTCAATAAAATCCGGGTCGAAGAAGTCCACGGAATCGGTCTCAAGCGTCGCGACTTTGATTGTGGAATAGTTATTCACCTCCGGGAAAACGACCAGTGTCCTTGCTTTTCATGCCGTTCTTTCAATTTCCGGCGCGTCGATGTTTTGAATGGCGTTTTCTGGATATGCAAACGGTACAACGATGACTGCCAGTTCAACTGGAAATCTTTAGCCTTCGGAAGATGCGTTCATCGCGTTCGCCGTCATTGGGTGAATGTCATCGGAGAGAGGAGGAATCATCAACGTTTCTTCTGGTACTTCAGGAAGATATACCTCTACTGAACTGTGGTATCACGCGTGCAGTTTGCGGAGTTTTTCGAAAACTCCGCCTGCTGAACCTGGTCAGCATTCGTGTGAGCATCAAATGTTCACGCGGATTTTAAGATTACGCCGGGTGCAGCTTCAACGGTGACAACGTTCATTACAAGACCGGTAGAATGCAAAAAAAGACGTTCCGGACGACACAACTCGCTGTCGTCTACGCATCATGTTTGACACAGGTCAGTAGTGTTGATTTGAAATTCCCTCGCGCCGAATCACTTGAAACATACAAGTATTCAATGTAACTTCTTCCGTTCCCGAACGAAAAGGAGCCTGTTAGCGGCTCATCCAGACATGGCTGCAAGGGAGGCGGATCCTGTGAGCATCATTGGTTGCCTAGAACTTGCGATTGATCCGCTATTCATTCCATCCACCTTCGATTAATTCCAACGAGCCTGTGAGCACCGTGTTTGCATATGCTGGAAATTGCCAACCGTATCCTACTCCTATGGGTAATGAGAGCCGAAGATAACCGGGTCGTAGGAGAGCGGCTCCTTCATTATTAAACGCGAAGGAAGCATTGAACTCGCTTTCGTTTTCAGTCCGTCTCTCAATGGTTTATATGAACCACGTTTGCTCAACGTTCGAGGTCGCATTTGAGATCGTGTTCTCCTAGTCTATCCTATGCATGCCAGAGCCCAAATGTTGATTTTGCTGCTTTTCCGACGAGGAAGCGAGCAAGCTATGCAGGTGGCTGTTTGCCTCTTCGAAGCATGCTTGCTACCCGGCATGCGTACAGGACGTGCGTTTGCCACGAATCCAGATGCACTGCCGGATAACGAATGCCATCGGTAGGACCCTTGACTTCGCTGATTCCCCGTGTTTACTCTTGGAGCCTCCGGATTGAGCGAAGCCTGCTGGCTTGCATTCGACATTTTTGAAGACTGCGTCGCAAGCCATCGACCTCGGGGAACTTCTGAAGATTCGGCTCTTACCCAAAGACACTAAATTCAACGTCACCCGGTTATTCTACCCTTTGTAAACATTTCTGCTGAGGGCATTGCTCCTCCTGGATCCGCATGACGATCGGGTTAGATATGGATTTGACTTCTGCACTAGAGATTGTTGCAAATACATATTCAAGACTCACGAGAGAATGCATGGAAGGAATCGATCGGCGTCGCATGAGGAGTCGCTTCTCCGGATGTTTATTCTTAGTTTCGCTCCTGCTGTAAGAAGCAGAAAGGTATGCAACTAAGATCGACGCGTTGAGTTCGATCGCATGAATTTTCATCTGATTATCATCCAGGCAGGATGGAAGTTTGCGAGCTTCTGATTTCAATGTTTCGAAACTTAGCGCGGATAAAATGGTGTGGTTAAGTAAAGTACTTTGGGAGAGCGGCTCCGATGCATTGGATACCTCGCCCGCTGATTTCAGGGGAATCTGGGATATCAAAAGCGTGTTCTTCTTTTAACAGAATGCTCGTTCATGTTGCTTTTCGCTTTTACATGTTCACCGTGTCTTCTGCGGGCTCCAGGACGCCAATTTTGACTTTGAACTCTGTGGAGGTCTCATATGCTCTATGAGTTTCGTCCGGGACTCCCTCGATATTTATGACATCTAAGCATCTCGTCTTGAGGAGATGAATCAATTTCATCTCAACCGAGAAATGAATGGACGGGAGTACCAATCCATGCCCCATCTGAATGAAGCCATACTCATTTGCCTGTAATCGAAGCATGCTCTCAAAATATACCAAATAATGGGGAAAATGATACAAATATCGAACAAGTAAGCACGATAGATCGCCGACGGTACTGGAACTTCTGTCGCGGTTCTTTGGGCGAAGGCGGTCTACCATCCCATAGATTGGCGGGTCAAATAGAAGACAGCGCCGCAAGAAGATAGTTTGTCTGTAAAGTAGTCATCGTGAATTATGAACACATGGGAGCATCGGGAATCACCAAGAAATCATCGGTCATCGAGTCGTAGATGACGACTTCTGGAATAAAGAGTTGGCTTTTAGCCTGATCCAATAGAGAGGATTTCTTTGGTGAAGAGCGATCGACAGTTTCCGACCGTAATTGATTCCTTGGAAGGGTCGCCAATGGGAATACAAGGAACCGTACGACCTCCATCACGAACTTCCCGAGGAGTTCACACCTGTAGAAAATAAGACAGATTCCCTCTCGGCTTCATTGATTGCTTCTTGATCGGGAGAATTGTCCCACGCTCAGAGTTCTGAGAACATAGTTCTGTCTGACAATTCCTCCATTGGCACAGGATGGTGTGGAACGTCGGTAAAACAACTCATCCTCAGATTTGGCAGGGATCTATTGGACATTTTGGAAGCGATATTTTAGTCGTACCCATCTGGCTTTTTGGTTAAATCCACCTTTCGAGAAGGGTTCTTTGCGATTCCGCATTTTCTTCGAAGTCCTTTGTGCTCGCTGCGCTAGGATTACGAGAGTTTAATCTATCCTCGTGATTTTGGGTCTCCTCCACAGCTTTGAGATGCCTACTTCCTTCAATGTGTGTAACTTCGGAACTATGTATGCAGAACGATGTAACGTACACTGATCCATACACGATCCTCGATGTTTACATCATTTGCAGCATCAAGACTCAAGAGGTCGCTATCTCACAAGGGGAAACTTGTGGAACCGCAGGTTCATAGGGCAACGGAGAAGGTCACAGGGTCGAACCTCAATTCAACGGCTCCCTGACAATAGTATAAGATAATGTCAACGATTCTCATTCCATTGGAAACGAACTTCTAGGTGATACGTCTCATGGTTGAGCTTTGGCAGCAAAGTTTTCCCTTGAGGGGAATTCTCTATACATGAAGCGAAAATCGCATTGTTCTGCCGCATCGATGTCATCAAGCCGAGAAGAGACGCTTTCTCGATTTGAGCCACAGACGTCTTCCTGAACACGAACCTACCGTAATCAAGACGGAAAGCTGTTTTTTTTTTCATTATCAGCCAGGGACGGCTTCCCTGGACAAAACTTCTAAATGGCAGGGATCTCCCAGGTGCTCAATCATGGTGATATTCTTTGTTCCGCGAAACAGCCGTCTTATCAACAGATCTCATTGTTCCTCGCCAAAATCCAGGATAAACCCCGATTCGAATCGTTTGTGTGGGATGCTACTCATGAGTGTGCGAGTGACCTATGAGCGGTATCGGACGTTCAAACTCGATGTCGCGTTCTGCAGATCCTCCCTTCCGATATTTAGAGATCGAACAGCAAAGCTTCCCTTCAGGATAAACCCACGATAAGAGTGTACTCGGCGTTTCTATATCGATCTGGGTCGGGCCCACTTCTCTTCACGCGTTATTACTCGTGATATTCGGAGGGCCCGAGATCGGACTCAGACACCGAGATCGCGAGCCGAGCAATGATACAGTGGAGAAACTCTTATTCGAAAAAAACGTTTGTTTTGCAGGGCATCACGGGCGCTCTTTTTGGCGCATCGCTTCTAGACCTTTCCGAAATGTTTGGAACTTCGATTGCGGCCACGTCAGCTCTGGGCTCAACACAGGCTGCCACTGCAGTGTTGGGAGCTCTCTTGAGTGAGTTCGCCATTGAAAAAGTCTCCAGTTACCCTCAGCGATTGTCCAAACCAGAGTCTTTGAAACGCGGATCCGGAATCCCGTTCCCTATTTTCATTTCCAGGCGGTCCACTTTACACAGTTTTCAATGTTAATGTACTCATGTGTCTCTGCGGTGTCGTCAAAGGATTTTCGTTGTCCTTGGTGCCGTCGAATGGAACTCTCCTGGTGGCTCATATATTTTTCGCCGTTTTCGGACTCACGGTGCCCTTCAACGAAGCTGGTGAGTAGAAGCAGCTGAGTCGATAGGCATGAACACTAGTTTCGCTTTCTAAGGGCGAGGGTCTCGGATGGCCTTCAAGGGACCGAGAGCAGCTCATGAGTTCTTTCCTCTTGATTGAGCGCTGGATTCTGAGTTTCTTTCATCCGGGGATGGCTGGAATTTTCTCGAAGAGCGCTCGATACGAATTCGTTCTTATAGTCATCCTGCTTTACTTCCTCGATGACGTATTGTATGTGCGCGGATGGTTGTCCAGAACATCGCTGGTAACAAATGAAGAGAGAACATTATTAATGTTCTTCCTGATTGTACTTATCCGATCCATTCCGATGGTGTACATCGCGCAGACTATATGTCTCTCATCTCATGACCTATAGCTGCTGTTGCTGCTGCAACTGATGGAATAGCTGGAGAAAAAATATCTTCGCTTACAATTAGATATTAGATGAACCCTTTTTGAGGAGAGAGCTCCACTCAACATCGTCTAGGGGTAATGCAGCACAGACAGGAGTCCGAATATTGTCACAAATAAAACGCAACCCTCTCGACAGGAAGTTATAACATCTTTGTTGAGATGCAGAATTCGGTTGGGTCATCGATCTCGACGATAGTTCAAGGATACCATCTCATGTACGCTCTCGGTTCATTTCTGGCCCCTTTCGTTGTTCGTCCATTCGTCAGCCAAAGGTTCGCGCATCCAAATTTGTCAGCTTTGATATATTGAAGGCGTTCAGTGAAGCTTGTACAATAGGGTTTTTGGGCCACTCCGACAAGGTCTCTTCCTGAAGGTGAATGTATCGAAATAGACCGTAAGCGCAGGGGCTCACTGACAAGTTCCTCGACCAAAACTTTCGGAGACATCATAAATAACTTGCAGAGAATGGATGCTGTTTAAGGTTGCATCGAGACAACTCATGCCCTCACGTATCCATATTAGAGCCGAGTTTCCCTAAACTCTTCGAGATCGCCGTCAAGATATCTGATTCCACGTTTCCAGGCAGATCTCTCACAATGACACGGTCCAGATCGATGCTTTGAACCATGCTAGCTCTGCCGTCCATCATCTCACGGAAAGTCGAGTAGCGATCGCCTACATCATAATCGGAGCCGTGGCGGTATCGATTGGGTGTTGCTTTTGTATCTTACGGAATTTCGAAACGCTCACCGATCTCGAGCCCGGTTAGTATGCTATCTTGACAAAAGTTGCATTGGTTGAGAGAGAGACGAGAAGAAGCTCGATCATTTCCACAGCCTCCTTGAGAGAACGAACACCGAAGATCGATTTGAGAAATCGATGTTCTCGAATAGTGGCAATAGAAGCTATTGCCTTCGAAGAACAAGAACTCTATCTTTCAGAGGCCGGAGTCGACAACACTCGGAAAGTCTCGATTCCTGATGAGTCATGCCGCCGCTCGTGGATACTCACAATCCTGACGGCCCTCCATGCTTTCTTGTACGTCCACATCTTCATCTGTATTACCGACTTCCTCGCTGTGTACGCGGTGATACAAAACGTTCCAAAGGATGATTCTTTACTTTACATCTCAGGTCAGTGAGTCCTCGGGTTCCTGATTTTAGAAAGATCGATCAGCGCTTGTTTTTTCCCTATCTAACTTCCGCTAACTTCTACCCAACAAACACTCGCAGCGTTCTTCAGCGCTTTCGGTGCTTTCCGGCTGGCTCCAGTGATTCTGTCCACGAAAATATCACCGACTTGGATGCTAATCATCGTCGACATTTGTCTCTTGGTATCAACATGTTGTCTCTACTCACTTGGACATCTTGGCCCGTCACACTTGTGGTATTGCACGTACGTTCATTTTCTTCTGTTCGAAATACTGTTCTCCAAATATGTATGTATTTGCGATGATTAAGATCCGAATTTATGATATGTTTTTTGAGAACAACTAAAAACGCAGATTGGCCCTGGGAGCGACCGCCGCTCCCATCTACGGATCGGCGAACGGATGGCTTTTGAGTCAGGCGAAACTCTCCCGCATTCAGACAGCAGCGCTGTTTACGGCCTCTTCGTTGGGAGCTGTATTCCCTCCATTGATCGTCGGTCGGTAAGATTCGAGTTTGTTCTCTGTCAGTACTTCAGGACAATACCTCATAATATTTTCCAAGAAGAAAAAAAAGCCATTGAAGCTAACTACCGAATTTTTTTCGTAGCAAATTCAAGAACCGTTCGTTGGTATTCGGCTGTCGAGGAAGAGAGACGATTCCTAACATGATCCTTCGGTTTGTTTCCAGTTGGGTCGAAGAACGACCCGAAGTGTTCCCATTCGTTCCATTCGTGTCGACAGGGCTACTCGCGCTCGTTATGATCTCAATGATTTGCTGCAGCAGATCGTTTGTTGAAGACCCGAATCGCGAAACTGTCGCAACCCACGACGATCCAACGAAGACCTCACGACACAATTTTGAACTGAAACATGACATTGCACAAGCGGATCAGTCTGTTTCGAACAGCGTTTCGGATTGCGTTCCGAGCGGCCCCTCAGACAAAACTTCGAACGACGATCGGAACAGTGTCGCAAAATAGTAGCTCGACCACACTTCTGAATTCACTGCCTTTGTTCACCACCAGCCTCACGCCTAGGACATCGTGACACGATTGGTGCCTTGATAATAATATGCATTCTGATTTACGCTGATTGTTGATACTTCCAATGATCCTGCCGGGATCGGAGACATCATATAACGCCGAAATATGTTCCAGCTCTTCCAAAGGGCACGGAACCTCCACAATTAAAAGTGACGCGTAGTCAGAGAACTCTCAAACTATGACGTTTTTAGATTACAAATCCAGAGGCCGCTGTGGAAATCTTGCAGGGCTGATAGCGTGCAGGTTGAGGAGCATGCTTCGACGAATAAATTTTGGACAGTGAAGTTTCCAAGCCGCAACGTTGAAGATACCGGCGGGGAGAGAAGAGACGGTAGCTTATCAGCGAGCGCATTATTCCCTCCGAGCGGGAGAAACTAGAAAGTTTCCATTTATTCCGTGGAATCTGAGTTCTATCGGGTAGAATACCGAAATTTTTCTAGCCGAGAGTCCATGAGATTGGGTCGACGGCGGGGAACCCAAAAGTTTTGTTAGCGGAACGATTCCTCAAGCGCTGACTCGATCGAACTGCGACTGCTTTGCATGAATATTTTTTTGATCTGAAGCTGAGAATGAGTCGCTTGTTTTCCGAAATCAGCTTCAGTTCGAGATGTATCTTCATTGTGCGATCATGTCATTTTTGTTGTCTCCGGAGGTAACCCTTGTAGTAACATTTAGAAATATATAAAGTTTTGTCTCAACTTTTTGCACTGACTACTCGACCGCAACTGCTTCAAGTTTCCGGAACTCGACAACAAAAAAAATAACTTTCTGCTCCCAGCATCCCATCACGAAGAATTAGAATCGGTTGCAGTTTGACCGAGGTACAATTCCTTGAAGGACGATCAAGAAGCTGTGCCACCTTGCGCGCATCCCATGTGGGTCGATATCCTAAATGTTCCTTCCGTCAAACATCTCGGGGCCCTCGAAGGTTGAGAAGTTCTTGGGGCGTGGGAGCCCAACAGTGTTGAGAGTCGCTCTAGGGAAACTCTCAATTTGTCGGAATGTTCGCTAATTTGAAGGGTAATCACAAGGGGTGCTTTTCTTCAGACGAATGTATTTTCCTTCTTCTCGTTCTTCGTGCGCGCTTGCCATCACTCCGCTCACTCGCCCCGAACCCTCTCAAAGCGACGATTTCGTTTGAGTTCTCTCTTTGAACGTTTTTCCGACTCGCTCGAAACAAAAAAGATTCTTGTGATCGTCCGCTCACTCAAAGTCTCACGCGCACGGCGATACTCGGAGTCAGTCAGGCAGGCAGACAGACAGTGAGTTCCAACGAGGACGACACATTACCACTCTCTATATCACTTCAAGAGTCGCTCGTTGGCTCTCGGTTGGTTTCTTCGCTGACTTCCTTCGGGATCCAGTTCGCCTCACGTACAGTTGAATGTGTCCGACTCCTTAGCGATGAACGACCGACCGACCGACCGACCGACTGAGCGAGCGAGCGGAAGAGGGGCGGCGAACGCACGGTTCCGCTCGGTGACCTCCACTAGGGCTTGAGAGTGATCATTATACACACACACACACATACACACAAACACACACACACGAATACAGACGCACTCACGGAGAGTGACTCGTTCGCTGACTGCTTTTTGCAGCGAAACACAAAGCTCGCCAGAAAAGACCTCAAATGACTGTTACTAGCGGCAACTCAAGGTCGACTCGAGCGACTCAGAACCGCGTTCGTCGTCGACGACGCTAGTTGTCTGAGAGCAAATAGATTATTTTTCTTTCGTCCGTTCGAAACAAAAACCTTCTCGCAGTGATTTGTTCGGACGCAACTCAATTACGACCGTTGGTCTCTTGGTTGATCATCCGCTCGAGAGCGTTAGGTTCAAGGTTCAAGCCTCTTCGCCGACCGACTCAAGACGATAATCGTCGCTTCGCCTTTGCAGCCAATCGTAAGCGAAGAACAAAACTCGATGAGTTCATGAGGAATCTCTGACCAAGTTGCCAAATTGTTATCTATTCCGCGGAGTCGCAGACATAATTAGACGCTGTGACAATTATCATCTTGCTCCTTTCATGCATCAGGTGATACGGCAACGAGAGCTGCTTCTCTCGAGGAAGCTTTCGGCAACTAACAGGGCGGAGGACACGCGAGCCATCGAGCAAGCCACCTCCAGGAGAAGAACGAAGCTCGACAAGGATCACATCCTGAATCGAAGCAGCAGACAGACGAGGAGGCAAGCAAGTCTAGCTGTTCGACTGAATGGCTCGCTTGCTGGCTGGCTGAGGAACCGGTAGTTCCTTCGTGCGTTCGTTCGTTTGCGTTGTCGGTCGGTGGGTCCGATCGGCTGGCGGCCGCGGCGGCGGCGGGCCATCATAGTCTGTACGCTACATTGGTCTCACAAAGCTTCAAGACGACCCGGTACGAATGAACCAACGACGACCAATCTCACAGAAAGACAGACCGTGTGCCTGATCAAGCGACTGGCTGCTTGTACGGATCGGTGTGTTCCGATACGGGCGGTATTCAGTGACCCTTGGAGAACGAGATTGCCCATCAAAGTTTTAAGAGCTTTATTTGCATTTCACCATTAGCTCGAATGAGGCAACGATTTTTATTTGGACGTGATCACTCTCGAAGTCGGATTGGAGCTCGCGCTGATTTCAGCCGCACAAAATGAATCAGCTTTCCAAACACTTCTGAAACACGAATCGAGTTTTACGTCGATTGCGGAGCCGTGACCTACGACGCGACTTTCGCTCGAGTCAACTCGGCGTGTTCTATCACCCTCTCAGCTTCCTTTGACCATCAGCCTCGACGAGAGCAGGAAAAAAGAAACAAGACCGCTATCGTGGGAACCGCATCTTCCAACGGGCGAATTCTGTTTCGGCGCTTTGAGTGCTGGAATGCAAACGGTGAAAATGCTCTGGTTCGTAGTTTGCTGAAGCATCCCTCTCTTTCCCTCTTGGATTGAATCAGAGTCTACTGCGTGATTCGAATGCAGGAGCCCTCGCAGTCTCGGAAATCGCCCCGCGGCCTCAAAGTGCACTCCTAAATTGAGACGTTCGAGGGATCACCTGCGTTGAATGAACGCGCTCACGAGTGCGCGCGCTATCTGGCCAGCCGTATTGAATAGACTACATTGAAGAGCACTGAAAGGCACAACACACATCTCGTCGCAAAACATATAGCGCGTTAATGCCACGGGAGTCGTTAGCGATGATGGAGAACAATGAGGAGCACGCTGCACTGCGTCTCCGTGATGGCTTGGCATTACGGAGATGAGGCCACTTACAGCAGATGCCACGAAGAGCTGGTGAGCACGCTGAGCAGTCTGGCTAGTCAATGACTAACGGGGGGTCTTGCCGGGTAGATGCTCGAGAGCTCTTAATTTCCACCCGTTCTCAACACATTCGTGATAGCGTTTTACCCTCTCCGAGATTCAATGCTGCGGAAATCAAGTATTGCGCTGTCAAATCTTCCCGACAAGCGTCAATTCGCTCCCTCGACTCATTCTCAGTGCCCGGTGGTCAATCGTCGGTCCTCTCTCTCGACACCGTTTACTCTTCAGTTGGAACGCAGAGTTCAGGGATTGTGACCTCTCAAATGATGTCAACCGCCATGAGGCTCATCTGACGAAGGCAGTAACTCCCGGTTTCGATGAATCCGACGAAGGTTTTCACGATGCACGGCGGCCTTGGCGTTCGTCTATTCACCAACCCATGTCACGGAAGTGTCATACAACCGATGAACTTTTCTTCTCTCTCAAAATTCCTGGTCGATGTGTGACACGAAGTGAAAGTCAACGATATGCAACGATAGCTCGTCTGTCCTGAAATCAATATTGCTCATAGCTCATGAAGAGGTCGATATCCCCATAAAAGAACGTTTCAGATTCTCGAGCAAGAGAGCAAAGCGAAAACTCCTTTTCTAAGCGGTCGCCGTATAAGCTGCTTAGCATCCTAGACCGGGAGATAAAGCGGGAAACGCAGCAGCGGAGAAGAAAAACACGAGAAGCCGCCTCGAGATATGCGGTCCGGGAAAATCATTCGCACTCACTTGTTCCTCCCCAACATCGAGTTGGAAAGACGACCGCGACGACTGATTTGGGATGGGATATACGTTTTTTCTTCTCTTCCTCCTAAATCGTTTCGCGTCAGACGGAATTGTAAAAGTGTGAATAGCTTATGAGGATAAGTCAGTCGTGTTCCCTGGAGCGGCAAATAAGGTCCCGCGGCGAAAAGCTCAGCATTGACTCGGGATCCGGCTCTTTGGCAAAAGTCAAACTCCGGTCCACCATGGGGCTAACTCGAACGGCGCCGAGAAACTTCGAGTCGAAGAATTCGTTAAGAATTCAATAGAATCCTGATTCAGAAATCTGGATAGGCACTTTGATGAGATTCATTCCAAGGCGTTCCACGGACTCTAGGTGAACACCCACGCACGGACTTTGCGAGTGTTTCGCTCGGATGTCGACGAGCTATGCGTCGTGGGCCTCTGATGACTTAAAGGTCGCCTTCTCTGCACGGATGATGATTTCTTGGAGAAAAGGTAGAGAGAAGAAGCTATAAGAGAAGGCACGAGATACCCTAGAATTTAGCACAAACCGAATATGTCAGATAGCTGATCCCGAAGCCCAACGACGGCAAATCCACCTAGACCCCGATCTAGATCCCGGAAAAGTTTCCTTCTCCTAATCCAAAGAGGTTATTTTCGACCTTCCAACCCTCAAGGAAAGAGTTTGAATCTTGTTCGTGGAACTTGACATCGCGCGACCTGCGCGATTTATCCTGTGCATTACTTGCTAGATCATGAGTTTGACGTCAGCGAATACAAGAATTTGACAACATGCGACCTCCAGGAAGATGTTTTTCGATTCGATTCACTTTCATGTTTTCCTCTCCGGGCGTTGATTCCACATATTCGAAACATTCATCTCTTCGGATCGATCTGAGACGGGGAAAGTTTCAGAGGCTGAAGCATACTGTTCTCGAGGAATAGTTCACAGCTGTCTAACAAGCATTGAAGACCAATCGAAATGATATCCTGAGAGATCGGTGAATACATGGCGGGGTTTCTGGAAATCTTGGCCATGTGTAACGATTTTCCGATGGATTTCAAAACTTTTGGACTCCGTTGAGCTCCGAGTAGTACCTTGTCTAATTCACAGCAATCTGAGCAATCTTGTTTACGAGAGAACAGCATCGGAATCAGCTAGCCCGAGCAGTTTGGAGAACCATGACAGAAAATGACTTCGGCGAAGACTGGCCTCGACTTGAGTGACATCGACCACTTTGCAATTCTTGTCTCGAGATGATGAAGCATAAATAAAAAACGAGCCAAAGCAATTCTGCATAGGCCCAACCGGCCGACCGTGCGCAGTTCTCATAACTTCACAGGTGGAACAGAGTTGCGCACACGAAACACGAACCCGGTCGTTACGAATTCATGAAGTACTAATGTTGTTTCTGATGAAATGGACCATGGAGCATCGTCATTGTTGTCGTTGAGTAAGGGCCACGAACCCTCCAGAAGACGACCGCGGGAAGACGAACTGTGCCCAAAGCGTTGATGATTGCACAAAATGAAATCTTCATCCGTCCGTACTGGAAATATTCAAGATCACAGCTATGAGAACTCTATGACTTCCAATTGTTGTGGGAAGCAGCGAAACGACTGAAGCGACATCCGAGCAAGCGAGCTGGCTTCTGAGCGAGCAAGCGAGCAGCGGGGCTCGGTTGCATGGGGACTCCCTTGGATAGCCCAATCTATGCATGGTCTTGTATGGAAGCAAAGCGGAGTCGTTTAGGATCCAAGATGGATCGGCTGTCCATTCTATTCTAGATACAGGGAGTTGCTTTCGTCTCAAGCCATTCCAGAGTGCCAACTCCCGGTCGTCGTTGCCGTCGGAGCCGTTGTCGCTGTAGTACCAGCAAGCCGCCCCTGCAACTGCCGCAGCAGCAGCAGCCGCATAACGAGATATTGCCGCAGCCGCCGCCGCCGCGCCGCTGGGTCTGATTTCAACAGAGGATAGGGACGGGCGATGACACGAAAGGAGAGCGTAGTCTACTTGCCTGATCTGACGACGGGGACGAGAGGACGAACCAAGCGGAAGAGGACGGAAAGCAGTATTCAAAAGTGGCCGAGAGAGGAGAAGCGATGCGCCAACACTGATAGGATGGAAGATCGGCGCCCACAACCGCAGCTCTGAGAGACTTTTGGCTCAATAGTCGAAGCCACAATTGGCTGTTCAGCAGTGCACTAGAGGAGTATGCGGCGAGCACCAGCCAACTAAAGGATAGTATGTCCTTCTCTCGCTTGACGAATGAATTGCCCTCTCGTTCTCGGTACCCGAGAATGTTACTGTCATGCCGATCTGACACCGATATTCCGGAGCAGTTGTCGGATGTTCTCTCGTTTTTCTGGAAACATGTTCCGAGCATTCCAGATCTTGCTCCATCTCCCAAAAATCTAGGACAGAATAAAGCGCACGGATGCGCGCCTTGAGTGGTGGAGCCGTCGGATAACGGTTTCCCTCGAGGTCAAAGTGACCCGATTGTATCGCTGCTTATTGAAAAGTTCCACCGTATTGTTCTGCGAGTCGACAAAGTGTGAATAATGGCCCAGCTTTGCGCCAGCGTCGCAGCGGCATCGGTTTGACCATTAGAGATGGAATGCTCCGCTCCCTCGTAGGACGGAAGACCTTTACACAAAGGCCGTACAGTATTCGAGAGTGACCTACAACACCGTCTGCTTCTTTCAACTGCTCAGTAGGCAAATCACGGGAATCGAGGGAGGGGGCACTCCGACTTACGGAAGTCACAACATCGAAGCGTTTCTCGTGCTTCTCCAATCAATTGTGGTCGAGATGCTTTCCCGAGATTTTCTGCCCTGAGTAGTGTCAAACTCGTCGATCAAGAGAATTGTTTGAAACTGAATCTTTTCCTCGGTCCGACTCTCTCTTTTCGGATCAGATTTTGAAATAGGCTCTCTGCGTAGAATCGAATCGAAGAATCATAAGTATTTTAAGATTGTCCACAATGGAGGATTCATCATCTCTTGTCGTAGTTCTCTCGATCAGTCAACCCGTCCTCAAATATCTTTCTCCAGGCAGGTTCAGAAATTTGGTATTTCTCCGAATACTCTCCGTGGAAAATTGAACTCCCCGATATTCGTGAAAGCTAGGAAACGTTTTCTTTTCTGATGATGAGTCTTCTCTTTGTCGAGGATTCGATCGTACCTGGACCCTTTTGGTCAAGGATTCAGTTTGCATGATTGCACTTCTCCATGTCTCCGTTCCGACTTCACCGGCTACGCTTTCTGCTGGCTGGCTGACTGCTGCGCTGACCGGAATTGAAAAATAGTCGATTCGTGTACGGGGACCGGTCCTGGACGACTTCTGGAGGGCCATGGAGGTGATCAGCATCGGACGGAGGCGATTCCTCCTCCGTCTCCGAAATTGTTTTCCGCTTTTCCTTTGTTTCGCCGTTGTCGTCGTCGTTGCCTCTGCTGTCGTTGTTGGCGGGCTTGTGATGCGATTTCAGATTTTGTTCGAATCTGTCCGCTCCGTCGAGCCGCAAGCTGAAGATGAGACGTGTTTGGAACGACAGCAAAGCGCAAAGGCTGCAACGATAGCACCCGATCTCTAGAGTCGCTCCTTAGAGACGGAAGGACAACGACGGAAACTTCGGACAAACTTTTGGTCTGTACAGGCTTCAGCATTGACCGATAGAGAAAAATTGCCGTCGACGGGAAGATATCAGCAAACAACCGAAAACTGTCCTGATCGTGGAAATTCTCCAAGGAAAATCGTAATTGTGCTGCGACGCTTTCCTGTGGCAAGTCAGCCTACTGAGAAGAAACGCACGGACCAGCGAACGAAACGAGAAATTCCGCCCAATCAGCTTTTATTTTTCCTGTTTTCTTAGGATCGGACAACTTTCGAGCATCCGACATGAAACCATACACATATTTATCATCAGTAACCGACAAAACCTTATCCGTATATTTCCAAGCTTCAACGGTCGATTTCATGTATTCGATTTAGGGGATTCGTTATCAGCACGACTAGGTGACCAAGTTACATGGAATCGGCGACGCCGATTCTAGGTTAGCGATTCTCGGAATCGAAAACCGACAGATTCTTCCGTGAGGTAGTCTCGATCCAGCGTTGGAGTTACGGCGCGGCGCGTAAGTCACTTTTGCGATTCCCTCGTGTAGTTCTGTTGATTACTTTTCACCTGTGTACGACGGGGATTTGGCGGCAATTGACGGCCGTCCCGAGTTTATTCCATGGAAGAAACAAATGAGTATTGCGAGCGCAAGACTCTTCGACGACCTCCTTCATCTTCGAGCTTCGGGCTGATGACGAGTTTCGTCCGATGTCGCCGTTTGACGTTCTGCAACTTCTTGTTTGTTGATACGCAGCCTTGTGCATGGATCTCCTCGTCCGGCTTGACATCAAGCTCATCAAGGCTGTGAGTGAGTTGATGAATTGTCTCAAACAGGAGAACGGCTGCGCAGCCGAATTGAGCAGCGTTAAATCGGGACAAGCTGAGCCGGAGCGTAACGAAGCGGCCAGCTCCTTCAGAGCCTGAGAGGCAGAAAGTGGAAGAAGGATCGATGGAGGCATCCTCGAAACTCTGCCACTGCGATAAGAGGAGCAATTAGGGTAAAACAGGCGAACGACGCGGACCGAAGAACATGGCGACAGCCAGCGTTGGGGAAGAACAAAAGGGTCAAAGAAAACAAGAGGAAAAAAGGAGAGACAACAGCTCTGCTCTGATGCCAAACTTGCTCCGTTCCACAAAGGACTGCTCTTGAGCGTTCCCAGGTTACATCTAGCGTAGCGTCCAGTCGGATCTCAGGAGCCGGTTTTGACGCCGTTCCTTAAAAATCTTGGAAAATATCCTTGGGAGAACTTTTCCAGACGATGCTCATCCACAGCGATTGCTAGCACGGGACTCGGGAAATCAGTGGATCGGGGAACGGAGCTTTTCGAGCCTGAATTGATTTAACTGCCAGACGCATTTGACCCCTCGCCCACGTCGCGTGTCCACTGGCGCGTCCGCTACCTGGCTTGGCTCCTCGGTCGGACGGACAGTTGGCACACCGAGTAACCGTTGTGGAATCGTAATGACAGTGCGTTTCCCGGACGTTGAGGTGAACCCATTTAAGTGGGCTGCGTCTTGCCTGCCTCCATTTAAAACCGTTGTCTCCGCCATGTCATCCTGACGAGCAGGAAACGAAGGCGCCGACTCCACGAAAGGTTTCTGGGCGTTGTATCGTACGGAAACTCAACGTGTGCGGAAAACGCGGCATGAACGGAGAACGAACTTTTCGACCTCCAGCTGTTCCTGGTTTTTCGTTCGCTCCATCCGTAAGCGGCTTAACGATGCTAACACAGCCAAATGAAAGCCTCCCGGATTTTCGTCTCAGAACGCAGTACGGGTGGCGCGTCGCTCGCGCTCGCTTCGTGAAGGCATTCTTCTCAGTCGTCGGCGTTGAGGCTCTGCGTCTCTGCCTGCTTCCAATTTGTATCCGGATCTCAGTCAGTGGAGGTGCTATCTTTCACGCGGTCTCGCTCTGGATCCCTGCATCATTCACACTCGAATCTTACTTCAGGTGCAGAGACTTCGAAACCCATGAATCCCTCTGAGATCGCTGCTGAAGGAAGAAGGCTTCGAATGTCATTGTTTTCTGAGGAATTCTATACGCATTCCACTCCTTTTGGCCCGAGGGTTTCAAGTCCGGCTCCCACGCCGGGACAGATTACTCAGTAGCTAGCTGCGAAAAGAAAGGAGCTGGAGGAACAAACTCTCCCACTGCGCGTGCAAACTCTAAGACCGGTCCCACTCACCCCAAACGCTTGGCAAAGAGGCTGAGGCCACTGTCTCATATCTGAAGAGAATCAACGAAACCGCTGTTTCGACAGATTTCTCGCAATCGTTCGCGCAAAGCATCTCTCGACAATCATCAGCGAGATGCGCCTACCTCGAGCGGTCTAGAATGATTTGTCGAGTGCTGTTAACGAAAATGACTCAGTCACTGGAATTTGTGGAATAATTCCGAGATCTATCGTCTAGTTTATACAGGGAATAAGGCGATTATTTATCGTTTTAAAATGTCTGCATGATTGCGGTGACAGTCGAGGTGAGCTCTTCGATGGCCATGTCCCTCAAAGCTTGTCGCTGAAATGACGAATGAAATCATCCGAGAAGCTTAGTTGAATGGAGGCACACAATAAACGTCTTTCAGCAAATTCAATGTTCTGAAAGAACGGAGGGGACACATCCGCCTTGATACACATAATTTTGGATCCAAACCGAGAGCGTTCTCCTGCTCTCCCCGAGATTCGAGGCGGTTGAGTGGGGACGGACGATTGGGGCGGGCAAGTTTCAAAATGTATGAATTTCCATCAAGATTGCTTTCGGATGTGATGAACGGGGTCGCGTCATCGTGTTTCAGCCGACCCAGAAAGTATGCATTTGTTTCGTTATGCTCTGTACGGACCGGTGGGATCTCTCCAAATTCAACGCTGTATAATCGGGTTGATGAGCTCGGATCACGGAAGTCCAAGGCTCATCAGTAGACTGAAAACAGACAGGGTTCGCTGTCTACTCCCAATTAGGCTCCAATCTGAGTGCAATCTAGAGGAATCTACATTTGCGCTTAGCATGATTCTGTTTCCTTCCATTCTCCTTCGTTTCTCTTTCTCTCATCCTTTAAAAGAGCTTGTTCCCCGTCTCCTCCCCTCCTGCTGGTCGCTCCTCTTTCTCTGGCGGCTCCACCGTTTCGAGCCCAATCCTGATTCTCCTGAATCTCATCTCTCAGAATCTCACATCGTTTTTTCTTCAGAAGTTCTTATCGGCTGATGGTGTCCCTAAGAGGCCATGGGAATCCGGAGGCAGGAAGCTCGAAGAGTCCTCAGGATGTCTTTGAGACGGGCCAGAAATGAAAGAAAAAAAAACCTGAAAAGGCTTCCCGAGCTGCTGGCTGTCATGATTTGAGGTCCTTTTGATGCGACCTCATTTCACAGAGGAAATATCCCAGATTTGAAAAGAAAATCCAGACAGGGGTTCCCTGCTGAATTCTCAGGATGTCCCTCCTGTTCCCCTTTGTCCCCGAATCTCGCACTGTCCTCTTCCACGTTTATTGGCTTGCCGTCGAGGTTGATATTTCTCTTTCTTCGAATCCCTGAAGAGCATTTGTAATGTTGCCGGACCCGATCCAATCCTACGGCTCGCTGTCTTTTCGTTTGCTCTTCTATATTTCCTCCGGCTGGCCGCCTAGTTGGTCACCGCGGCTACCGAATCGAATATTGATGCCATCGCTACTTCTGCCGTCCGTAATGAAATCCCGGCCTCGTCTCTACCACCCAAGTCGACGGAGAGCCAACTGGCCGAGAGTCACGAGATCGACTGAGGCCGGGCGTCGTTTTCGCTGCCCCTGTCGCCGCCCCCTCCTTGAACTCCAGGACCAGACCAGTGGAGCGTTGAGCTCAAAACAGCTTCTTGCGTTCTTCCTCTTCACTCGTGCCGCCCGAGTTTTCCGCCCTCTCTTCCTTCCCTCCCGGCAGTGGGAATCGGCAAACAGGGGCCAGGTACGGAAGAGGAGACGATTCCGACTCTGGACGGCTAAATTTATATTAAAGGTTTTGCGACGGAGATATTGCTGTGCCAAAGGGGAACTCGACTCCTCCTTTCGAGCAACTAGGCAAGTAAAGAATCAGCGCTCTCGGGAACAACGAGAACCGAAACCCGACGACCCCGGTAAAAAGCCAGGTCGGGACTCGCAGCTGACTTAACAAACTAACCGGCTGCAGAGAGCATCTTATTTCAGAACTGTTGTCTGAATCGGGGCGCGTTTCCCTAATTATACTTTATGGAGACGGCGTATCGTATACCGACCGGCTACGGCCGTGCCTGCGTCTGCTGCCTCCGGAACCGCTTCTTTTCGACGAAGGGGCTAGCGAGCGAGTTGTTTGCAGCAACTCGACGCCGCCCCGGCTGCGTTCACTCCGCACAAGGAAACTGTGTGGGCGGGAGTTTTCCTCAAACGACAAACTCGGATACTCGTTATATCGCGTTTCTGTGCAACTTTTGTCAGACTTCCCTGATTCTCTCGTTCGATATCTGACGCGATCAAGCAACAACGCTATGGTGCCAAAGGTGACCACACAAGTTCACCTGTAACTGTTCTTGGTTTGCACAAATAATGAGAAAAGCATCTCTGAGTGCTTCAAACACGAAGGCGCGAGAGTGATTCCTTCGCGGAGCCCCTGGACGATTCGGAAATGTTGAATCAGTCCCATGTTGACGAATATTGATGGGAAATCTCCTCTTGCATGACGTGAGACGATGTTTGCATTCGCGCAACCGGAAGAGTGACATAACCCAAGCCCACGTGCGAGGAGATGGTTTGGAGGGCGCATTTCGCGATTACAATTTGTCCCATTGATTCGTTGCGGCTGAAAGAACCTAACATTTTCGGAAGTGGAAAAAGAGATTTGTGATGTGTGCCAGAAACTCTGCCAAGCTGCAACACTTTTCGATGTGCGTCTTCCCATAAAAACCCCGGAGCCTACCCAGAGTCGAGAAAGTGGAGGAAAAAGAGAGATGAGGCATGCATGGCGAGAGCAGGAATCAAAATTCGTCGGGAACGAATAAAGATCGACACCCCCATATATTTGATTGTAGGGCGTTCGGCACGGCAGCGACAAATAGTACTGTTCCGAATTCTAACGAGTCAGCTAATACTCAGCAAATACCGAAATATCCGAGTACCGTATTTACGCGAGGCTGGTCTTTGTTCGAATTGTTCCCACAGACTTGCCCACGTATCGCGCCTGCGACATACATATGGTTCTGTTCTTTGTCAACTGCGAATTCCACGTTTGCTTTGAATTTGGTCGTCAAGAGCGACGAAGTAGTAGTTCGCTCGATTTTTGTCCCAGTTCAGCTCGTCAACCCTCGTGCGGACAGACCCGACGTCTGAATACCAAGCGGAAACATGTCGCAGAAAGAATTCCAGACTAGAAGTCGTCTAAGCGTGGTGTCGACTCAGCATCGTTGTTTTCCAAAAAAAGGGAGGAATGTATGTATAATATTCTTCTCCGGGCCGTCGCCCTCGGCAAAGAATATCCGCCGGATTCGAAATCATGGCTGATCCATGAACTCTGTAAGAGTCGAGTCATGGGACTTTGTGGATGGTAAATATCGATCGATGGAACAACTCAATTCGTGAAATCTGTGCGGACTGGATCGCCTCATCAGACTCGGACGGAATGGTTTTGCGGAGCAATCCATCAGCGCTGTACCGAACAGAGGGGAATCGACGAACGAATTTCTCTCGTTGTGGGGTTCTTCCTCGCCGAAGGCTGATCCCGGCAATGGTGTTGGTGAGAACTGATAACTTCCCCGTGTAACGCTTATTCATCCCTCTATCTGTGTATCAAACGATCCATCTCGTCGTTTCCAGCTTCCGTTCGGATCGCTGCCGTGATTCTTCCCATAAAAAAAGACCTCGCTTTCCGTCGATCCCATTCGCAAAGATTCTGTTGGAAACTCCGAACATAGTATCTTAGAACAGTTCTTTGAACTCGGAGGCGGAGACGGGCAAGATGGTGAACTTCCTTTGAGCGACTTTAACCTAGTTCTGACATAGAGCGAATTCCAGAAATTCTCGTGTGTTAGCATTCTGTGAAGTGTCTCTCGGGTTCCAGAGTGAGCTGTTCTTTCCTCGAATTCTGTCGACTTCAGAAGAAACTCTCCTTAAGTAGAGTACTTCAACGGATGCGAAATTCCGAAGCGCGTTCTGGTGCGTTCATAGAATTCCTCGTCCCAAATGAAGTCAGGGTTCAGAGTATGACTTTTTCAGAACTGGGTTTCCTCTGTAAGAACGTAGAGACACGAACACGGGTATTCCGACTCCGCAAATGGGTGTTGGCCTCATTGGATTGAACATCGACAAGATATTGTCCCTGCTTGCGAGAATTCGGAAAATCTTGAGTAAATCCGAGGAATCAGCAGAATTTGGGACTTGATTTCTGTTTTGAACAAATACTTGAATATGAGTGATGATTCATGCCTCATGCACTCGAAACTGGAGACCAGTGCAGTAGACTAGGGCACTGTTTCTCAAACACTCTCGCCATGCCCCCATCGAAGTGATCGGCCTCCGATCAATTTATTCACCGATTGATGGATTTTGATCAATGAATAATGCCTGAACTTCCAATCTCTTTTCGCGATTTTCTAGAAAACAATGCGTCTTGGAGAAAAATCTCCGATGGATGACCGGCCCTAAAATTCAATTTTATAGCGGATAAGTCTCTCAGGCAATCCGAAAGACCATAATTTCATCGAACTTCTGCTCAAAAACTTTTCGTTTTTCCACTTCGAAATTCGTTTTCACATCGGATGCAATCCTCTGAAACCCCGAAAAAATGAATTCCATCGAATTACGCCACTCAGCGGTACTTACCTCCCTGTAGAGTCCAAACGCATGTCTCAAATCTATCGGCTCACCATGTTCAACTTGATCATGTCTCCCACTTGAATGTGGTTAGGTTCCTCTTTTCTTGCGAGTTGCGACTGGCCAACTGCAACCCCATAGAAACCCATGAGGTGACCAACATAATTCCGACGAGCTTCTAGAATCACTCGAATGGTATTACGAAATAATCCCATTTTTTTTCGTACCCGATACACGCGCTGATGTGCGGCGAGGCGAGTTGGCTTGGGCAATCTAATCCATTGTGAGCACGCTTGAGCGATGTTGTTCGATTTTCATGCTCTGCTTCGATTTCTTTCGATCGAACGCATCGTTGTATATCGTCCTGTATTGGACAAGCTCAACGATCGGTAGGATTTTCTTCTCTCGGTCTTCCTCCTCAATTCATCCCAGGTGGGGTGGACAGATCATCTCATCAATCAGTCAGAAACTCTCTTACCTCCCCCTCGCTGGTTTCTCTCCGGTTTTCCCACTTCTATTTCCCTCCGCATCCCGAGCAGGAGAGATTATTAGACCGAAACTGAGGGGATTGGACGGAGAGATGAAGATTGAGAACCGTCTGCGATTGAAGCCAAGAAATTCTCATTTCTTTGGTCAGGTTGAACAGCGAGCCTCGGGGACCCAAGGAGCGACAGAGACCACGCGGATCGCCCGGCACGCTGATCACCGACTCCTCAGCTCGGGTATCCGGAGTTGCACCAAATTATCCAACTGAGCCAACCGTTACAACAACTCCATTCACTTTGGAAGTCATCGATTTTGCCTACAAATAGATTTGATGAAAATTGCGAAACGTTTTAGAACTTTGCTACCACGAGCACCATGCTAGTCATTGTCGCGAATCTCCGCTGTGGCCCGAAAGTCTGCGGACGACGACAGAAAGAACGAGCGAGCGAGCGACGCGGCGATAACGACAATAATAAACAATTTAATAGCTACTGGTGGCACGCTGTACGCTGAAATCACATGATCCCAATTTCAAGTTTTACGACCTTAGGCTTTTACTTCAACAGATCCGGCTGAAACGCGGAGTCACAGGCAGCTAGGCTAACGTGCACCCAACCTCGCGAGCGCGCGCGCTTGGGCAAAGGCGCCAACAAAATGAAATTCAAATGAGCCCGCGCGCCGAGTAAACGAGCCCGCGACTTCCGGTCGCCGGAAGTCCGTCCAAGGCAAGTTCCGTACTTTGCCGTCGCGTCGTTGTCTCGCCTATTGGCTGTTTCGCTGTGTCGTTCGCCCGGCGCTCTCGGTGCTTTCCGTGGCCTGCTGATGTCATCATCAGCGTTTGTTTCCGAACAAAAACAACCGTGTCTGTCTCTTCCAGCTCGGCTAACGACGCCGCGCCGCTCACCACGGACGGGAACGGTGTCTTCTTTGTTTTCCTGAAATAAGCAGGATTGCAAGTGATCACCCGGACTTCATGCGCCGGACCAGTCCCTGCATCCTGTGGGATAGCCGTTCTCTCCTAGGTTTCAAAGCTCGTCGGGCTTGTCTTTCGATGTGGTTCGGCCGCAAGAAGCGGCATCGGCCTTGTTCTCCACCGTTGTTGTTCGCTTGTATTGTTGTAGTTGTGCTTGCGGTCTATCGGAAAGAGATCGAAAGAAGCGTGGACAGGGGAAAGGCCATGAAACCGAACTTTCTTATTTGAGTCTGAGAGGCGGAACGTTGAGTACGGCTCCGTGTGAGAGATTTAGAGAAACGAAAAAGACATAGATGTCGCAATGATTCCCTTCGATCGCTGAAGTTGAAAAGCCTGACGAAGTCAAAGTCCTCTCGTCGTCTGCCGAGGTTTCTCGAGAGACGACAAGCTTGACGAGGCAAGTCGATGAACCTTAGTCAGGGTGTTATAGAGGCAATACGTCTTTTGTGGTCGATACCCCTATTAGCATCCTGATTGTGGTGCCAAACCGCGTAGCGGCGGATTCGCTTTCGTAAAATGAACTCGTGTTAGGAGTTGCGTTTCCCTGGCGGAAGGAATGCGAGCGAATGTCTGTTGGAACAAAGTACCAAACTGAAGAAGACAGAGAGGACTGGAATGCAACGCGGCTGGGAGGAAAAACGTTGGAGACTTCGTAAACTTCTCGCGAGTATTCCTTCTCGGCCACACCTTCAAAAACAACGAGGCACTAAGTGGGGAGCGGGGGACCCGCGGAGCTGGAAGCAAACCAGACGGATTTGTCGTGGAGAGTGTAGAGGACGGCAATAATTTCGACATAAAAACAGTCAGTTGGTCGCTCCTTCCCCCATTCTCATGGTTCAGAAGCGGCAAATACAGACTGAAGTGGGAGACGACCGCCAGCACCGCGGGGAAGATGAGCACAATGAGTCCTTCCTTGTCGCTTTCGCGGAGGCTCGAAAGGAACCATGCTCGAGCCAGTCAGTCGGTCGGTCGATCGATCGAGCGGTCGACTTTCACTGTCGTTTCATAGCCGTCCGGCGAGCCGCTCGATGCCGAACTCAGCTGTTCGCCTTTCGGCATTCTTCTGCAGCAGGACGCAAGACTCCTGCTGGTTTTTCTTCCGTTGGCATTGAGTGTCTCCCTTCGTTATCCGCCAGTTTTTCTTCGGTTCTTTTCGTTCTTGAGCAGCGGTTTCCAAGCCTCGAGTGTTGGCCCACCGACAGGCTGTTCGCCCGTCCACCCGCCTGCGCTGACCGTTAGGCCGTTGGGCGTAGTCATTATCGTTAGCATTTTTTGGTCGTCGCCTGCGTCTTCGTCGTTGTCTTCCTAGCCGGCGAACCGGCCCACCGACCGATCGGCCTGGCGCTCCTCGTTCTCTCCCTTCGCGTGGTCCTGTCCAGTGTTTTTTCGACGTCTATTTGTTTCGGTCGACCCGCAAAACCTACCGGTCAGCCAACGCATCGGCCAATCCGAGTCTGGAGCAGCGCATTGTCACCCTGACACGGTGAACGTTTTTGCTTTCTTCGTCTGCTTCCATCATAAACATCCTTGATCCGTCCTTTTCTTTCATCAGTGTACGACACCTCCGCCTCTCGAGTTTGCTCCTTGGTTCCTTTGTTCGATTGCTCCTTCGCCAAACAACTCAACCATTGGACGAGATGTCGCCTCCCACGCTAGATTTTACTTCTTTGGGTCCGAAGACAGGTCCGTAACGAAGTGATTTGGGAGACTTTTCTTTGGAAGGATTCCGAGGATCTCAACGGGATCTCCAAAATGCAAGAGAAGGTCATTCGAAAATGGACATGACAGGGAATTGGGGAGAGGAAAGTTTGTCGATGAGGGCGTTTCATTGGCCTCAAGGCGCTCGGGTCAATAAGGTTGGGCCATAGAACCAGAAAGCGGCGGATCGCTCTAGCCTTCCTGATTCGATTGGAGAGGAACAGAAACACATTTCCAATCGAGGGAATCTGGCCATTTATCCTGAGGCACAACTTCTAATTCGAGATCAAACTCAATTACCTATTTTCCCCGCAAGGACTTCTCTAGAAAAATGTTCTTCTCCCGATTCGGATGTGGAGCTCATCTTGAACATGCTCTGACGTCGAGGCCCACCGGGAAGAATTCCGTGTTGGATTTGGACACATGATCGATTATTATGACCCTCAGGTTCTGTGATTTTTCCAGCTCTGCGGTCTTTAGGTCGTGGGTACTTTCTATGAAAACCTCACTTGAATCGTACCGGCGGGTGGGGAAGTGTTATTCCGGAGCCTCCATCGATGTTTTTCCTCTCGTCTAGAGTTGTTTTGGACATTGTGTTCTTCCACAGTTTCACTGACTCGCTCGTAGAGCTTTGCGGCAAGATAAATGGCACCGCTTTTAAAAATTCTCACTCGATTAGAGAATGGAGGGAAAGCTCAAGCGGAGCGCCGAACGACGGAGGAGGCGAACAAACGAGACGACACCCGGCGAGTGCCATCACACTTAAATTTCAATAAAATCGCGACGAAAAAAAGGATGTTACAGGGAGCACGTTTAGAACAGACAAGTTTCAAGGTCGTTTTGGGTTTTGTTCTTCCGCTGCCGGAGTTTCGGCTTGGCCGAAATCTTGGAAACCTCAGTTCGTTCATTTTCTCCTCACATCGTTGCTCGATTCATCCAAATCCTGAATTAGAGAACGGAATGAACGGCTCGAGATGCGTTTGGAATGAGTTCGCCCGTGGTTTCGATTTTCTGACGAAAAGCCATCGTCAGGTCTGAACTATTTTGTCATTCAGGATCGCAATGAAGGAACTTTCATCGTTTCTGATTCCTCGTCGAGCGATGCTGTTATCGCGTTTGTCGTCTTCGAAATTTTTCTCGAGGACGAGCTATGGATAGTAACGAGGTTTCGGTTCTTCCTCATGGAATAGATGCTCGTAGGGAAACCAAATCCATGAAAATGAAGTTTTCGCTTCTTGAAAGAGACGAGTAAGGAACTAAGCAGTTACCGAGCTCGAGCAAATCTATTTCGACCAATTCATGAGAGGAAGATTTTCTGTTCCACGGAATCTACTCGATCCGATAGATGAGAAACGACGAGCTGTTGCTCGTCCGGATCGATCATCTATTTACTACAGGGCCGAGGGAAACGAACGGGGTCTCGTTTCGAGAATCGTGACGGAGGGCATTCCGATTCCTTAGGGAAAACTGAGGCAAGTTATTCAGTGTCGTTCCCCCTAGCTCTGGTCTCCTTCCGCGTTTTCTTCCTGCTTCGCCTCTGTTCGTTCATTCGTTCGTTTCTGATTGGATTACTCCGACTCTGACCGCCGGAATGGAAACAGACAAGAATTTATTGAGCCCAGCGGGCGCGGTCCCCACGTTGCCGTGCTCTTTTGGTTCGTCATTCCAGGGTCTTTCAGCTTCGTGTTAGGTGGGGAGAAGACATCGAAAGCAAACCTTCGTCCGAGAGCGTTTGCGGACGTCTCCGGGACTGCGGTCGCCATCACACCCCCGGTGACACTGTGTTTTTCTCTGATTTAGGAAACCCCGACCGGAACCCGCTGCATTGTTGTCAAGCTGTCAGGTTGTTGCCAGCACCATGAACTCGATTGTGACAGGTTGCGCCAACAGATTCTCTAAACAAAATCCTTTTTCCTTCTGCAGAATCCACCATCCACCGGTAACATCGCCGACAGCTCCGATTCTTCCAGGTAACACTTTTTCTAATATCTTCTCACATTCTTAATAAGGGCGCTTCGCGCCGGGGATTCTCTTCCCCAAAGGAATTCATCTCGAGTTCGGGACGGTTTTAGTCACGCAAGAGATCGAAGCACTCTCAAAACGCAAGACAGAATGTTGAATGAGAACGTAGACACTTATCACTCGACATTTAGTTCGAGAACTCACACCCGGGCTCGGAATTCATCGAGAAATCCTTCTCTTCTACTCTTTTCGCTTGCTTCCCGTAGGAGCCGAGAGAATTTATCGTAAGGCTTAGCGACTCGAAAGTGAGGAAGCTCCTCGCCCACCCCATCCCGCCAACTTCAACTCGGCGCCCAGCACCTTCACCAGCACGCTCCGCCAACTCCGAATAGACGTCGTCGTCGTCGACGACAGAAACGGGCGAGTGGAGTAAGGGAGTCGGCTGGGGCGAGCCTTGGAACGTTGGCGATTTTTGCGGCGCTCGTTTTTTTATTGCAATTTAATTTCCTCCTCCCGTTGCTCACGGCGGATAGAAGCGACGCGGCCAGCGAGAGGCCCGGTGCTGCAACAACGGGGGCGCCCTCGATGGTCTCACTCCGTCGGCCGAGCGAGCGACCCCGCCGTTCGCAGCCGTGGTCCCCGTAGATCCGAGCTCTCGTTGGCTCGTTTCCACACATTCAGTCTTCACTCACCCTGCAACTCGGCAGTCACTTGCACCTTGAAGCTGGCCCAGTTCTTTGACTTCGGACGAAGAGAACCAAGACGACGACGACGTCCGCCGCTCGTGTTGCAGATCGTATTCGCATTGTGTCCTGTGCTGTATATTCGCCTGCTGCAGATGACGTCGTGAGAGTTTGGCAGAGTTCCTGCTGTGTGTTTCTTTCTACCATTAGTCTCCCTCGAGTGCTGCCACTGCCCCATCGCTCCGACTCTACCCTCTATGCATTCCGTATTCTCCTGTTTCGTCGAGGACAAGGTGGGGTGGGTCGAGATGGCAGCAGCAGCAGCAGCAGCAGCAGAAAAAGCAGCGATAGTCGGAGTCAGAGCAGCGGCAGCGGCGGCGACAGCGACTGCGATTCCTCACGAGGGATCGAATGGGGTCACCGAAGTAGAAAAACTCTCAGAACGAACGAGCACAACGACTCGAAGCATTGCTGACTACGCTGGACAGGTGGGCTTTCGGGAAAGGATCTTTGGCTGTCAGCCTGTTCCTTCGAATAAACAAATTTCACTTTATTATGTTTATTACTTCCCCATCTCTCTGAGGCTTCGAGAATCGCTGAACTTTGCTCGTTCACCCACAGAGCCACTTGAGTCTCACTTCAGTCAGCGAAAATAACGTCGAAACTAACTCTACAAGAGCGCTTTGGGTCAGAGTATTCGTTCCATGGAATTTCGGAGCTCATTCTCCGCCGGAAAGTTGTAGTTTTCCCTCAGCTGACTCACCACGCTGTGAGGACTTGGCCTGGGTACTCCGGAGCTCGGCCTCGCGCTAACTGACGCTGCCGAACTCAATTCTCCCATCCACGGAACCGTGGTTCATTAGCGCGCGGGAAACGATTGCTGACCCAATGCTTGGATCAAGTTCGGAAGAAGCTGGCTACGCTGAGAATCATTGAAGTAAATTGTGCGGAAAATATTCGTATCTCCATCCCGAAAGCTGATAACGTCAACTCCTCAGTCACGCACGAGCTCTTCTTGGAGGGACTCGACCCGAATAAAAGATCTCCTTCTCTGATTCAAGTTTCGATTTCTGGATTCTTTCTCGTTCTCGCGGCGCTTCGTCTCTCGCTTTCCATCTCTGGAGCATTTGTCCGGAGAAACCATGACCTCTTCCACAGAGCCGAACTCCATCTGCTGCTGAGAACAGGAAGCAAACAAGGTCAGGTCTCGACTGCACTCACATAACGCGACATGTAGCCTTCAGACCTATTTCATCTTCGAGAACCGAAAACCGAGTTTCCCAAAAAAACTCCCGAAAAAAAGCGAATTGGCATCATTCCGTTCCCATAGTTCGGACGAGGCACACAACATGCGGAAGAGAGCACGATAGCGGTTGAAAACAAGGAACGTAGCGAAATGAATTATTCATTCCAATCGCTTGCGTTCTTCCCGAGTCATAATCGTTCGACGTGAGGTGACGCGAACGTTCTCGTCTTCTTCGGGCTGGAATGAAAAAATCTTTGAGGAACGCCGAGGAAAGGAACTCGATGTTTTATACGCAGTGATTCCTGAGAGCAGTGAGGTCAAAAGAACGAAGCCATGCGAATTCTATTAAAACTTTCCGTTGAATTGCCTGCCCGCTGGTCCATCGTCCTGCACTCCTAAAGGTGAATCCATTTTTATCACGAACGCAGAAAAAAATCTTCGGCTCCACGTCCGCTATCTCCCTGATTGTATCTCTAATTAATGCAATGGATTCCCTTGAAACCTTCTTGGGCTCACATCAGTTGAATTCTCGTGCCGGCCGCCGCCGTATGTATTATGGTTAGAACGTCTACCCAAGCGTACTCGATTCCAGGTCGTATGTTATGTTGAATTCTGTCGGGGCGAGCTGAAATCTGCTGCGATGAGTTCATCTCCTTCGAAGCAGCAGACGACGACGACCTGCTCCGCTTCGTCCTCGAACAAAAAAATGAGACTGCGAATAAGAGCAATATTCCGTCTGCAGCGTATGTGACCCAATTATTAGCACGACTACTTCTTATGGGCGTCCTTCAATTACCAGAAACGTCTTTGCGATATATTGCCATTATACGCTTGGAGATCGGCGAACGAGGAAAAGGAGCTGCGGAAGCCTAAAAAGCCGAGCGGCTTATAACCATGGCGACTCGCGAGCTAGCTAGCTAGCTAGCTTGCTGGCTGCCGAGCTAGCTCGCAAGTAACTAAATATGTGAGTGTCGTTAGCAAAAACTCTTTAAATATAACTACGCAGAGTTCATCGTCGCCGCCGCTCTGTCCACGGCGGCGGCTTCTTATCAAGTCGCTCCCTCATACTACGAGTTCGCTAGTTGCGTCTGCTTTTTTAGAATCGCATATTCCAGAAGGAAGCATTAGAACGACTCCAGCAGCTCGACAAATCCAGAGCCTACTTCGGTTGAATGCCGTCATTTGTACGCTACCGCTGTGCACTGTAATCAACAACTTGAATGAACACCTTCAGGCACGTACGATACGCCATACGATTGCCTAAGATCATTGCGGAACGACATTGAGAAGTAAGAGCCGGTTCCTCGAGCTCATAGAAACTTTGTGTGCAGTGCGGGACACGGACTGGATGTTTTATCTGTCTGAGAACGATTCAAACAACTCCTCGACTCGAACTACGCACATCTAGATCAAGAATATATGATTAGAATTCGCGCAAGTTTCGAAATATAGTTGCTGTCCATCCGTTTCTCGAAAACCACTTTTTTTGTTGTAGTGTGGAACAGACGCACATCCTGAACGCTAAATTAGCCGCCTAGCTCCTGATTTCGGTCTTTTCGTGGGTAAAACGGGCAGGTATCTCAAACTCGAGCCTTGCACCGAATACAGGATACGTTTCGGGCCAAAACCCAGAAATCGGCAAGAATGGACTTGAGGCGTTTTGAAAATGAACTCCTCATAGGTATGTTGCAAGAATGTTGATGCCGTTCTCGGACGAAAATGAACGAGACCGATCGCTGGAGATGAACGCCTGGAGGACTTGAAGGTCATCTCGGTGGGACAGTCGACGCCGTGAGATTTTCGCCGCGAGAGAATCGGAACATCTGGCGAGATTTGCGTAGGCGCCATCCCTGAAAAATGGGCAGGTAATTCATCATCGTCGCTTCATCATTCAAATGATACGTGCAAATTCGCCGGCTCGCGATCCACGACCATAGCTTGAACTCTGACCAAAGCGGTGGGCGTGTGGCCGATGCTTCGACCGCGACGACAACTTTTTTCGATGATCATCAGCTGGACAGACGGTCTGATCGCATTCAGGTGCAAACTGGGCGGCCGGAAGATACGGAGCCTGAACATTAGAAGATTGCGCTGCGATTTGTGGCTCCATTCTCTTTGGTCCATTGGTTGCAGGACGACGACGACGACGACAACAGCGCCACTGCAAGTCGCGGACCAGTGGGGTAGAGATCCGTCGGTCGGTGCTGGGTTATGAAAGTTTATTGGCCTCATTCTTCGAGAATCGAATTTTTAAAACTGGCTCGAGCAAAAGAAAAAAAATCGAAAGCTTTCGCTGCTATTTAATGTACGACGGTTCGATTCTCGGGGAGCGTCCGCAGCCAATATACGGAATCGAGTTTGACGAATGGTCCGATCGATTGGCTCCGTCTCGGTGGTCGCCGAAGTGGCAGTATAACAACAAATTTTCCGATTGCTGTCCGTGAGCCAAGCCGAGAGACGAAGATGTCTGCGGGGAACTCCACCGGACGAGTTCTTTCTACTAATGTCAAGGTACTGCGTTTACGAACGCAAATCAGTGAAATACGAGAGCAGTCCGACCATATTGAATTCATGGACGACAAATTGCTCGAGATATTTCTGGTGTGTTTTGCCGATGTTTGACGAATGTCATTCAAGAAGTAGAACTTCATTTGATCGAAGCACAATTCCAGACGACGTCGCTTGGCTGCGATGAAACTCTTGTCGAGCCTTTGCTGAAGAGTGGATCGAAATCCCCGGCCCCAAGTGGACGCAGAAAAAACGGAAAAGACAGCAGCAGTCGCGCAGACAGACCGCTAAAAGGAGCCGTCGATTGTTCGCGAGGAACGAGAGATTCAGACGAAGTATCAGTCGCCGTTGGAAGAAAACTTTTCGCTGTTTCACACTTTCAATCAAAACTTGGCGCTCTCGTTCCTTCTGTTGGTTTGTTGCAAACGATCTAGAAGAGGGCATGCCCATTTCGTGCATTTTGCATTTTCTCGGTCGCGTTAGAGTGTAGCGTTTGCATGGCCGCTCGGCAACTTGGAGAAGGAGCGAAGCTTCCGAGCGGCCAATCGGAAGCTCTGGTGGAAGTAACGCACGCTAGCGAACTTCATGAATGCCGGTTGGCGTTGGATTTCAGTCGAGCCCCAATACCTCACTCGAAGTACTCAATGATCGCTTGATTCTGGCAAGCAGATTCTTTTCCTGGACTGCAGTGTGCTCGGCGGTGTTCACGCTTGGCAAACGTGGGAATATGAGGCCTTCCGCTTTGTTCTTGCTTGGAATGAAAGCATGTGCTGATAACTGTTCTTCCACTACCATCCAGCCTCACGGAACAGGCGGCCGGTTGGTCCGAAGCGAGGCCTTCTTGTTTCTCTTCTTCTAATACTTGGTTGTTCGTTGAGCGGAGCTCTCGCCATACCGAACGCAACAGCTGGGTGCTTAGGCTACGCCGCGGCGTTAACGAAGCTGCGGCCGCTTCTGCTCCTTTAGCTGCGACTGGCGGCGACGGTAGCGGCCATGGCGGCGGCGGTGGCGGCTTGTTCTTCGTTGCCTCCGGCGGCTTAATAGAACGAGGCGATGAGAGAAGAAAAAAAGAAACGATAGGGCCTAGCGAGCAAAGGGCAGGAAATGTTCGTCTTCGTTTCTAATATTCCTCATTCAGACCGAGAGCGACACGGCGAGGAAGATAGCACATTGTTCCCCTTGCGCCATCGCAATCCTGGACGAAGGGTTCTATTTCTCCGTTGTCTCGAACTTCTCTTGATCACCTGGATAACTTTATACTGAAGGCTGGTTTCTTTTTTGAAGTTCTGTGCTCATCCCGAGCTATCCTCCGTATGCGAATACAATAATCGTAAGCCCCGGCAGGAGGTCGTATTGTTGATCAACTGATCTGTAACTGTCCTCCCCCATCCATCCCCGTGGTTCCCAGCCGACAGTCAAGTCAGCACTTCAGGGACCCTACCTACTCTGCAATTCAACAAATTCGGTCACGTTTCAAGCATCTTTTTGACACCTTGAAGATGCCTCATAAATCCTGTCATCCTGGTAAAAGTTAGGGATCGCATCTCGAGTCTCCAAGTTGGCTCCCAGCGATCGTTGTCTCTGAATTTTCGCACGCGTTAGCTCTGCGTTCCACTCTGGCAACGTCGATCTTTGTATCCTCGACTTGATCGTATCTTTGATCAAAGAAAACTCATAGAGGACTCAGTGAATGGAGCGATACATTACTCTCAACTCCTTCCGCCTTGTCTCCTAGGAATGAAAAGCAGAAAGAAGTATTTGTTCGGAGTCCGTTCCTTCTTATCCAATGGCTCGATATAGAAGAGCTCAACAACCCAATTTGGCTGATATGTGAAGAAACACAATTCTTCCTCACCGACGTCGAGTTTCTGACATCAAGAAGGCTCGCGAACTCGAATTTCTGATGAGGTGTCGTCGTGAAAGTCTATGCGATACGCGTCGATCGATGAATTCATGTCATGAAACTTCATTCGTTAACTGATTATATCAGTTGATAGCTGAGAGAAAAGTTTCACAATTCGTGAAATCGAGAGTTCAAACCAGAATCTTCATCCTGTCTTCTTGGCTTCCGCGCTCGATTCTCCTGTTCCCGTGGCCTCCCCGCATCCCAGAGCTCCTTCTCGCGTCTGGGAAAGAGCAGGTCGTTGGGAAAGAGATCGCTGTCTTCCCTTTCCAAAAGTTTCCTCCTTGTCCTCCTGAACAATTTCCCTGTAAAGGATTTCTGTGCCCCGGCGAAGAACGCATGCTGCGAGTGGTATGAGATCAGCTGTTGTCATCACGTGTTTCTCATGGCAATCGAATTGGATTCACGAAAAGTTGACGTCGTACAGTATGTGTGGCGCGGACTGAGTTCGCATGCAATGATGCGGTAGTATCCTAGAGAGACTTACTTTCGTCGTTCAGCGAGCAGTTTGTGATCTAGTGTCTTCAAAACGGATACGTTCACGGAGCTAATCCCCTCCTGTCACGACCGTGCAATGGTTCGCAGACCGAGCCCATCGGTTTGGCGTTCAGCCATCGCCCTCCTTTTGCTCATAGCGTTACCGGACGTTCGATGCAGCCGGTTGAGTTCTCGAACAGTGACAACGCGCTACGGAGCTCTGAAAGGAAGTATAGTAACTCTCGAGTCAGCGGTGCGTCAAAACCTTCAACCGGTTGAAGTTTTTCTAGGGGTGCCTTACGCCTCACCTCCGCTGGGAAATATGCGCTTCATGCCTCCCGGCACGCCTACCCAATGGAAAGGCATTCGAATGGCGGACCGTTTCGCACCGGTGTGTCCACAAAAACCGCCAAACATCCAAAACGAGACCGAGGCCCTAAAGCTGATGCCTCGAGGTCGATACGAGTATCTTCGAAGATTGCTACCGTTTCTGCAAAAGCAAAGCGAAGATTGCTTATACCTCAATATCTACTCGCCCGCCGTCGGTAAGTTCCGATCGCTACATTGTATTTATGCTGCACTTTCTCGGCAACACTTGCGACACGTTCGGTTTGTTACGAGCAGCTACTGCTGTATATTCCTCTCCTGCTATTGTGCTATTCAAATGAGATACGTTGTGTGTCCAATTTGCCCGTCGATGCCGCCATTGCCACGGAAGCGAAGTGGACCCACACGTGGTATTCGAGTAGCTTCGCCCACGTTCGTGTAGTTTGCCATCGCAAATGGAACAGACGTTAATATGAGCATCTCGTGCGCAACCAGCCGTCAGCGTGCTGCCAATAAGCAACTGTGAAAATGAGCGAAAACAGCCAGAACGCGGTTCGTGCCGAGCTGGAGAGGAATGACGAGAGAAAGCCCCGAGTGAGAACACTCAATAGTGGTGCGTGCTCAAGTTCGTCCACATTATTCCCACGCAGTTATGAGACGCATTCGCTCGCGTGAGTTTTTCGATGCCAGAGACCGAGCGGAATATCTCTGAGGTATTGAAAGACGTGATGTGGAAGCAGCTCAAAGCTCCACGTTGACAGCTCGCTCGGCGATATGACACTTCTGATCCATAGCTCTGTCGATGTTGCTTTCGCCTGCCGTTGATGAAAGCCGTTGCGGTTGATATCAACCGTAATGGTTGAGCTCCGACGAACTGAAATCGAGCTCAAACAACCCAAGGCGAAATGACAAGCAGCTTTCCGCCTTGTTTACCCATTTCTCCGTTTTCCGCTTTCCGGCAAAGCCAAGTAGAACGCCGAGTATTCCGTTTAAACACTCGCCCGGAGCCGATCGCACACTTTCGGAGATCGGAGCGGAGCCCTGTCAACTGATTCTGAACGATGCACTACTGTCAGCTAACTCGAGGTGCGTTCTCGCGACATTTGCGTCCTCGCGCTCGATAAATCCTCAGTTCATCATCTCCGTCTTCTGCCGGGCTGCGATGTTTCTCTGACGTCCTCAAATTTCAGGCAATTTCAATCTCTCAAGGAACCTAATATGCACAGATAAATAGATTCTGTGTGAGAATGGAGGAGAGGGAGGATGTCTCCCACAATATTTTTAAGGAGGATGGAAAGAGTTCAGAGAGTTTGGACTATCTTTGCTTGGTTTGGACTCCGTTGACGCGTACGAAGTCAAGCATAATTCCCTAAATATTTGTAGTTTCCCCATCGACAAGGATACAGAGCTCTAAATCCGAATGAATCGATCAAACTCTGCTCACTTTTCCGTTCAACTGACCTCTCACGCGCGTGGTTTTCGGCGAGAACCTTTGGCTCGATGAGCGATCTAGTGGGCGAATAGAATGCAAAGGAGACAGACGAGAAGAAAACCCGGTGTCACAAGTACCTAACGACTCTGAAGAACTTCGATTGACGCATCCTCATCTCCTCCGCACGTTCTAGCCGATCTGCCTTCCACTATTCCTCGTTATAGTCTTAATATCCCTCGCCCATTGTTTTCCCTCAAGTTCACTGATGCGTCTGTACTTCGATCATGGTGTCAACCTTCTCACATGACGCTTGTCAGCACTCTTGCTCGCCCGGGCGTCTTCATGAAACTCCATTCAGATGGTCTGTTCCGTATCAGAACATCGAAGCAATTGTATCGAAATCGTCGGCAAAGGCGTCGCCATTCCAATGTTTGTGCCCTTGTTCGCTGTTTATATCTCTTTCTTCCGTGTTTGCTCTCTTCGTGCGACAACTGCTCTTCCCTCCGTCCGAGGGATTTGATCGTCGTACTCATGTCCTGTGAGCAAGGCGATAGAAAGTGTTCGCCGCCAGGCAGGCAGGCGGCCGCCCGCCGAGGCTATGCTCGATGGCGGCTGTGTAGGAATGGAGAAAGGAAAGAACAAATGGCATGCGTTGATGCTAATAAATAATAAGATTGTCTCAATTGTCGCCCTGTCGTGATTGCTGCACTCTCTCGCATCCTCCGATGTCGCTCGCTATTGTGTGCCGTGGCCGCGACACGTCAACCCAACGACCGTGACAACATCGACGTTAGTGTCGCGATCAGTTTCTGCGCAGATATCGCGGACATTGTTGGCGTGCGACCGATTATCATTAAATGTGCGGGATCCAAATGTAGCCTAATTACGAAAGCGGAATACTCAACTGCAGCTCTAGGCAGTCATCCCGCGACCGTGGAAATTTCAGTGAAGACAAACATCTTCGACAAAACACAGCTGCTAAGCTGTCGAGTCTAGAGAGGAACGCGAAGCCACAGCTGTCGCGCCTGTATTGAGCGCTGTCCCCGAACGACCGAACGAAGTCGGGGTTTGCGAAAAAAGGCGATGAATGAGCACTCTGAGAGCTTCCAAGCATGGGAGGCTTGAAAACCGAATACTCCCTTGTGCAACGCAAAACCTCAATACCCGCGTACGTGAGTTCCTCTCGCGGAAATTCCATCTAGGACGAGTTTTCTGGACTCCGATTTTTTCGAGAACGACGAGCCGCTGATAATATCTCACAGAAATCGACTATCTCTGACTTTTTTAATAACGCCCATCTCCTTGAAATCAGACGCCACTCATACCAAAGGGTGCGATTTCGGCGGTGACTAGAAGTCGTGGAATGTTCCGCTAGTGGAATTTAGAAATTTTTATTACCCCTCCGATTTGTATTCCGCTAAAACATCCTCATCCTTGAGAGCATTCATCGGAGTGAACAGAGTTCCTATTGGATGGGTGGACTATCCATAAGTTCAATCCGGCATAATCCATAAGGTTCTCTGAAAAACGAGTGCACAACACGCCGTATCGGAATATATACCTGCTCATCGATTGCAATGTCGATCCTTGTATCTGCCTTACCTTGCCGCTGAGGTGCGAGGGTCATCCGTAGATCGAGACGTTCCTGAAAACCAGAATCACTCCTGCTGTCGTTGACTTGACTGATGTTTCAACGGAATCTCATCGACGGAGCACTTCATCCCTGTGTCGTCAAAATTTAAAACAGGAGACTTCAGTGATGAATGGAAAACTGAGTTCTCGAACCGCGATATTTGCACGAGGAGTTAAAACAGTTCCTCCCTCATTGGGTTCACTTTGCGTTCGTTAACGAAGTTGAATGTACACATCATCATGGTCAGAGTTTCCTTGGAATCTTCTCAGATGAGACAAACTCAAGTCGCTACTTCATGCAGTCGACAAATTCCTGAGCTGGGGTATATCTCACACATGGAACTCGACATTGGATGAGTCCACGAATCCCCGGGAGTCTCAGCCAACTTGACAAATCAGATCTGCAATGAATTGACACTTTGGCAGTTTTGTACCCTCAGCGGAATCTGGGCTTTTATCGCGAATTTCGAGGGAGGTGAATCATGCCGCTCATTCATCATCAGTGAATCATGCCGCCGAAACGTGAGATTCTCAAGGTCGAGCTCGAACATCCTCACATCGAGTTGAAAAGCGACCAGTGAAAGCTAGAAGTTGGATATCCGACACGGGATTCTCGTTTGTGCGGCATGAACACTGCGAGCGGGGGAGGGGGGCGCTGCGTTTGCCATCTGGGGAACCTCTGGGAATATCAGCTGGACGAAAAACTCTGAAAGATCCACGAGGGTACTCTGATCGGCTCAGTTTCACTGAAGAAATATTCAGCTCTCGGGGTACATAAATCGTCGCGCCAGACTGGCTTATTGCGAGCGTCTCGTGATGTGACGTTGAATCCTGAACTCTGTGATGTTTGTGTGACGAGATGATCAAGCACTGGAGGATAGTCGGTCATGTGCCACGCCGGTGGCGCACTTCAGGAGACGTCAGGAAGCTTGGCAACCATTGTCGAAGTAGCCGTCAGTCGGGATCAGAGCGACCGCCGAGTAGTTCTTTGAGCTTCCGTTGTTCAAATGTGGTAACCCGAATTTGTGCGTGTAGTTGTACAAACCGCGTTCGCCCCTCGCCTATTCCGCAGGCTTAGACTCTGTGAGGAATATTCGGGAATCCGGCTCTCACCAACACTTGGAGAATGGCTTGGAAGAACGTTCGACATCGTCTCGGGGGTTTCAATCGTTCGAATCGGGTCACGATGAATGTCACGTTCTTATAGAGGAGAGACTCCTGCCTAGAGCAGACGACAAGACGCCCACTCAATGTCTGACACAGAAATTATACTTCCTTGGCACGCTCCGCGTGGTTCATGTCCAGATTAAATTTCTCAGCCGTCGAATGCATTCTGATGGACGAGCTTCCGCAGATCTTTTGTCTGAATCATCTTCTCCGTTCCTCGGTTTCCCGCCTGCTCTCATCGTCTGGAGCAGCGACAAAGGGGAGATTCAGACAGAGATGTCCTCAGATTCTTCAGTCGACTTCCAGTTTCTCAACTGACCAACGTGCTCGTGCCGGTGTTTTAACGATATATGTACTTCAACGAGCACGTTCTTCTTTCGCCGACGGCGTCTACAGCGGCAAACAAAGTGCCTCGTGCAATATTTCCTCGATATTCAGATATTTACTCCTCAGCCCTCGTAGTTTCCTCCTCTTCCGGTACTTATTTGATTCACTCTCTGACAAGCAAAGAGCTCTTAACGCGCCTTTCGTCCTTCGGATGGCTGAGGATATTTCGAACCGCTCTCCCAGCAAAGAATAACCGAAACCCCTCCTTTGCTCGCTTGGCTCGCTGCCATTATTCGAGGAAGAAAGCAGCTTGCCTTCGGCCGGCAGTATTCAGCGGGTCAATTCCATCATTAATAACCAATTTCCACATTTCTCCCCGCGTGCTGGACCGCCACTAGCAAATCTGCAAATTGAGTTCGCTTGGCCTCGAAGTGATCGACCTCCTGTCGATGAAAGTCTTCGACACCTGAGGAACCGCGGGAGACTGCTTGTCAGCACCTCCGGAAAATCCAATCCAAATCAAAAAGACTGAATTGAATGGAAATCGGATTCCAGGGGATTTGCAGCTTCGATCATTACAGTTCAATCATGAAATGACTTAAGTCGGAAAATTCGATTTGCCGGGGAGTCGGACACGCGTAAGGGATTGAACTTCTATGAGATTCTTTGATTTCCCTCGCTCGGAAGAATTCATGAATTCCGTGCACTTCAGCTGAGTTTTGAAATCAAAGAAGAATTCCTCATTCATGGGAATTGAAATCTCACAGCTGATCGGAGAAATGACCGCTCGAAGGTGGATTCTTCAACCCCGTGAAGAAAAGTGTTGATAAAGACATGAAAGAGACCACATCGTCCATGGCAAAAACTGGCTTCGGGCTGTTGATGTTGACGCTTCTTTCACTTCTAGAGCTCGTCATAGTTGGCTCGTGTATGTGGCCGTGGCCGTATGTATATGCGTGTGGCCGTGTGTGGGTCGGTGAGTGAGTGAGTGAACGCTGAACCTTAGGGTGTGTGGAGCACCTATCTCAATACATGATCTCGTACCAGAACAAACATTGCGAAGGTCGTGCGGCGAAGGAAAATAAACGAATGTTTGTTTTGATATAACTAGCAGCTGAGACATGTTCCATTCGGGTGACGCTGTCGCGGGCCCAGGTCACGGTGTCGATTTCTTACCACTGGGAGTCAGCGACCTAAGACTTCCGGTATAGATCCGCTTGTTCAAACCATGTCTTTCTCGCGGAGGGCTTGCATTAGAACATTCAAGTATAAGATGTTGAAAGGTTACGTCTTTTGTTCGTCCGCTCCCACATCTTCGCGATCTTCTGAAATATTCTCACTCACAATCAGTCGGAGGATCGAGAGCCACCAACTGCATCGATCCAGTCACGTTGTGGTCGTGGATTCCTGTTTATCGGATTCTCCGCGGATCTCAGATTCAAGGGGCGATGATTTTTTGGAAATTCGACATTCAGACGTCCCGGGGAATCATTCAACCATGGGGATTGAGCTCACATCGTTACTAATTGCATACGACTGCGAGTCTGTGAAGCTGATCTCTATTCCGCGCCGACATCCAAACCCTCAGAGGCATCCGAGCTTCAATGAGTCAAAGTTTTGGAAAACCGTGAGAGCGGCATATTCTATTCGATGCTTCGGCATCGCTCTCCGGTTCTGAGTCGTTCATTAAGTGACAGTATCCTTTCAAATTTTGTTTCATTATAAGAGCACCCTTGGATGAACCCATTCAGAGAGAGCGAGCGCTCCACCAGCTACGGTCTAAATTCACACCACTGACACCGAGTGCTCACCCCATTCATGCTCGGCTCACTGTGCGTTTACAGCGAGAACTTGGCTAACCTAAGTCTGAGGACGCCCCTTTGTAAGAATAATTCTTCGGGAGATTTGAATGGCTTCGTCTCCAAAGACTCATCCGCTCGATTTGAAGGCTATGAGATATTCGTACACATTTGACGAATCGAGTGAATGCGGGGTTTTCAGTTGGCTGAGCAAAGCAATGTGAGGTCTTCCGAAACCAAAGGGAACTTGCCCGCCTTTCGAGGATAGAAGCAAACTACACTTGCGCATGAATTGGTCACGGTATCTGCGAGCTCATCTTCCGCAACACAAACGTGGGAAGTTCAATTCTTCTTGTTCTGAACGTGCCTAGACGTTATGCTGATGGTAACGAGAGACCGCTGCCTGAAGCAAATTGATTGGACGCTCTTGGTCGTGTGGCCCGCAGCTCTCACACGAACCCCACCATCGCCATCACTCCCAACACTATGATGATGATCATCATGAGCAGCAGTGCCTCGACTAGCAGCCATGGCAACACGAAACCGCAGCCACTTTATACGCAGCTTGAAAATATTATCGTTTATGAACAAAGGCTCTTCTGATGATGTGCTTCGAACAAGCTAGCTGACAAAGTTCGATCTCGGCTTCCTTTTTGACGCTCGAGAGGAAGACTTTTCCCCTTTATCGACAAGCGTCGGAGAACACAGCCGCCGTCAGAAAGCCGCTGCGCCAACAATCAATTGCATATCAATCAAGCTCGGGAAGAAATCGAACAGAATTAGGGGAGAAAATCCTCCACTGTTATTCTTCTTGATCACCCGAACTCACTCCGTGACGTTTCCCGCGCCATTCGGACTTGAAAGTATTAGAGGACTAGTATACAGATGTATTCTTCGTTTCATGGGAACTGTATTGATTTATCCATCATGGGGCCGATACCACGGCCCCTATAACTCTCAAGTCAACAATGAGAGGGAGCAGCAGTTAGCAAGTCCCCCCAAGACTCACGGAAAAGTCAGCAAAGAGTGATCAGGTGAGGGAGAAGCATGAAGGATATAAACCGAAGGAACGTTGACACGAGCGACGTCAAGTGCTCGTTGTTTGCTCCCCTGTGCGCATCCAAGGCCAAGATCCCGGCAGGTGTTTGCACATCCGTACGAGCTCGAGCCGCTCGACGCAGATTTCAACCGAACGTCCTGAACGAACGGAGCGGGCAACAGACGACGACTTTTATTGATTTGCGTCCCTGCATTGACAGCGCTCGATTTGCCTTTTGCCTTCCCCGCTCTCACGCTGCTCGAGCGCGACTCGCTTTCTCCTTCTGTTCTCCTCGGCCTTTGTGTGGGTGGAAAGCAAGTTCAAGAACGGAATCCCGGAGCTTGATTCTTCGCTGCGTCACTCCGCCGTCGACGCCGTCGCAACTCAACAAGCAGAATGCTGATTGTGCGGGAACCCTTTGGGAGGTTTCCGTCTTGAGGTTCACAACGATTTTTCTCGTTTCACTCTCCCACGCCAAAACCACTGCTGTGAGCAAAACGAACCCGACTTCCGCGAAGTATCGCCACCATGACACCGCAAGCTGGGCTAACTCGAGAAACTAATTGTGGCCTGATCCGATTGTTGAAACCTTTTTACAAGTATCGGGGTCATTCGAAACTATGAAAGAGTGTCATTCGGGAAATCCGAGAGGGCGATAAACAGAGGAAAAAAACGGCGAAAAACTGCCGAGAGACAGGGGAATACAGTTCATGACTTCATTCGTTCTCTAGACCTCTCTCGGTCGACGGTTTTGCATCGAGCTCGCGAGCGAACCCGAGCGGAAGAATCAAAATCTTCGGATGAAAAAACATCGATTCAAGACTCAGCGAAGGGGGACAACTTACGAAAAAGAAAAAAAAAGCCGAAGAGCTCCTTCCTGCGTAGTTTGCCAGCGTATGCAACCTCCGGCCAAAAATCGTTGAGCCCGAATATCTTTCGCGCCGAACTTGGAGCGTAGCTGGGGCGGAAGTCTTCCCTTATTCTTCGTGAAGAAGTGAAGAGGCTGCCGCGTGTGCTGAAATCCGATGCCGCACTGCGAGCAAGATGCAACCGAGAGGAGGAGGAGAAGGACGGGGACGATACACAGGATTTATGGGATAAGAGCAGAATGACGAAGAAATATTGATTCATCAAACCCCTTCACGTTCTCGAATTAGATATTTATTTCCAATAATGGCACAGCATATCGGCTCCGTCCCCTTGTCACTCCCTGCGAGTGCTCCAACGTCAACATCGGCAACAGCAGCAGCGTAGAAGAAGATAGAGACAACAGAAAAACAACAATACAAGGACGTTGACTAACAGCGGACTTTTGTAACATATGTTGAATGCTAGCCTTCAGAAGCCGACCTTTTCCTCATGAAAAGTGAATTAACAAGTAGGATCAGATTGCGACGGGACACATTCACAACGTAGAGCAAACCCGTTGACGCGAGATGCGTGCATCGATTCTGGTACACATCTCGTAACGTGCATCGTGGCGGCCTCGAACCGCTATCGAGGTCACGGATCTGGTCTGAATATCCTGTGACTCCAAAACAGTATAAAGATTCAAAGTTGCAATAGTAAACGTTCTCGACGAATCGACATATTTCAGATCGAGAATTTCTCTGGATTCTTCGGGAGATCGATATCAAGAGAACGGACGATTCCAGCAACGAAAAAGCTTGAATTTAACCGTCGGTGTACTTCAATAACATTTTGAAGCGTTAGCTCCCTCTAGAAAACCGGAAGAGTTCCCTCTATGAGCCTCATGATGCCCCTTCCAAGCCTCTGGAGAGGACACTTCCAGCTCGCGACGCAGGTGTTATTCGTTGCAGGCTTGTCAGCCATCGGGGCCCAGGCGATTCACTCTGGTCAATGACCCTGGCAGCTGCCTCCAGAGGCACACGCCAGAAGCCATTTTCGGAATAGGCGCCAAGAATCGAAGCTACAGCTCGCGCGCAGATTTGTGATGCTCGTCGCGTCGATCGCGCGGTCATCTCTTCGGTGATTCTTATCGCCCTTCCAACAGCTTCACCTTCCAGAACTGTGCGTTCTCTCGATGGTTCCCTGAAGATTATTTCCGTCGAGCTGTCGAAGATCTGGTTACACTGAAGCGGGGACAACGAGCTGGATATTCGCGGTTTTTGAATCGAGCCGCTACGTTCTTGCATGATGAGTTGGAATCGAAGTTCTATCGGATATGTCAGCCGACCGACCGCTCAAATTTATGACATGAATTGAACGAAACTGCTTGCCGGCGCCGCCGGAGCCTCAAGCGTAGACGGTCGCCAGCAGCTCTCTCGACTCGAGCTGGCCCTACGGGACGGAAAAATGAAAAAATGATCTCAACGCTTCAGCGCTCTTGTCAGGTGTCATAGCGAGAGAGGGTAACCGGAGTTGACGCGTGCACCACTCACAGGCACTCTTTTTGTTTATCACATCCTCACTTGCTGACTCGCTCGTCTGCTTGCTCGGGGAATAGAAAGTTGACTTGAGCTGAAGTGTATTTTGTTGGAGCAAAACATCCGACGCTTCCTCGTTTCCACCGAAGGCCGTCAACTGCTCATCTGTCTTGCGTGGAAGTAGTTTTTCAGAGACAATCTTCCTCGGGGCGAACTTGCATCGAGGGCCGCTAAGCACGATCTCTGCTTTCGTTGGCGCCGCATCTCGTGGATCGCTAGATTGTTTCCATGCATTTTCTCTCCTTCAACAGTTTCCAGGTTTTCTCCTCGACTCTCCTTCAGTTTCCCCTTCCTGTGTCGCTCAAAGAACGCTCCTCCTGTTCAAAGAGAGAGCGAGAACCTTTTAATTAGGAGAATTCGCCGCAGCGAGGCCCTTGATCCGGAGCAGTCGAGTGATCTGCGCCAGCTCAGGCCCAATACGGACTGTTTCGCGATATTCCGCGGAGGACTACATCGACAATCCTCTGGATGTTCCGAAAATCTAGGTTCGTCTTCTCTGCCGGGGAATTGACAACACTTTCGAGCCGAATGAAACACGGGGCAGTCTGGCTGAGCTCCAGAGAACCGAGTAGAAGAAGGAAGGGAGGGAGGAAAGCATCGACTCCGAGACTCGGTCGGAAAAGTCGAGAGATTTCGAGTAACTCCTGTAGGGAACAATGCTGCCCCCACCGAAGTGCTCAATCCTTCGAGTGACTCTGCGTGGTTTCGGGGAGAACGCATTTGGAAGTGAATAGGAACCTTGGGAGACCTATCATCAGAGCGAGCTCCGCGAGGGACCTACTGGACGTACGCGCAGGCCTAATCAAGCGTATATCGTGGTGAACGGGCTTGAAATTTCCTCACCCAGCAATTATTATCCGCTTTCAGCTCGCGTTCCCGAACGGCCGTCGTGCATCGCGATGACTGGGAGTCCGGAGATATGGAGTAGATCAGAATCCTCCCGGCACCGTCGAGGGATTGTGATGATAGTGGCGTTGAGGTGATGATCGTGGCGCTTCGTTCAGGATGTCTGCTTCCCTCTTCGTTGGCACCGCAACGATTTACTTGACCTCTCAGCCGCAGACGGCCATCCTGGAGGGCGGCGAAAGATTCAGGTCGACCGCAACTAACTCGCTTGTCTTTTCGTCGACAGCGACAAATTAATGCCTGGCCGTCCCTGCTCTGGTACGCTCGCTCGCTCGCCCGCCCGCTGCCCGCTCTCTCGACTGTCCGACCGACCGCTGTCCTGATGATTTGTGCGGGTTCAAAGGCACAGTCGTTCCAACTCATCCTCCCTCTGACCGATGCTCGTTCGCGTATTCGTCAGGGGCTGTGGAAAACAAACGGGTCTGCTTCCTTCCAAGCATGCCTCAACTCCTTTCTTCGCGAAGCGCATCACACATAACATAACTCATTCTTATGACTCACTAGTGTTACATCAACGTTGTCAACTGTCTCGACAATCTCCGTAACGACGGAGACCGCAAACGTGCATCGCAACCAAGCAAGTTTTGTCGTATGCACACATATGCTGTATCGAGTCAGCGAGAGTGTATGTACATACACAATGACCACGATGCGGGGAATGAAAATTTGTCATTCGCGGCGAGTTCCATCCATTTAAAGAAGAATTCACGGCCAGACAGCTTCCACATACTTGGACGAAGTGCAAGTGACCGATGAGATATGCGTCGCGTCGGTGGATATCGTGGACTGACCCGGAAAATTTCCAAAATCGACAATCAGGACACTTCGGAAGGAAAGAGGCGTTCCTCCTGACTAGCATCCCACTCTGTACACACGAGACTCGGTAATGGTGAAGCCGTCGGTGCATGTTGGAAGCCACTCGAACGGAAAATAAGGTTTACAATGACGAAGCATCAAATACTGAGACGCGGCGCGCCGGCGAACGGAAGAGACGCCACGGTTGTGCAACTAACCGACTTTCGTGGCGATTTGGAGCGCAGATAGACATCCGATGTCTTATAAAAATCGGCGACGAAGAATTCAGACTCGACTGCCACCAAAAACAAACTCACGCCAACTGTGAAGTCGCTGCAAAGTTTTTGTCTCTCTTCCTTCGGTCTCGTCTTTGTGCGACCGATGCAAACGAACTCCCGTGGGACAGACAGTCCAGTTGTCGCGGTCTTGGATTGTTCCACAACGAGCGACGTCGATGGAAAAACTCGACTTTTCCATTATGGTAGCTTGCCTGGTATGCAATACGTTGATGGTTTCCCAAACCTACGGTCGGGTCAGTTTGGGCGCTCAACGGCCTGCCCTCACGTTTTCGAAAGAACGTGCGGATTACTAACGCTGGGCGGATTACTAAATAGTGCCTACTGGCGTTCTATTTCCTCCCGCGTTCAATGCTCAGTAGGTCCTGTTGGTTTCCTGCTTCCTGGTTAGTTGGAGGATCAGACAAGCGACTCTGCCGGCCGGTTCGCTGACTGGCGATGCAATCACGAGCTCGGCGAAGAAGTCGATATCGGCCCTATTGGTTGCCCAGGTCGATAACAGCAATCCGCCGGTGTCTATTGACAGTAGAGATCGCGACTCCGGTTGACTTTTGGTGCGTCAAGAGGAGCACGGAACTCACAAGCTTCGGAGCAGGTGCTTCCACAGGAGAAAAAGATTGCTCGATATTTGTTCGGGTCCTACAATGGATGTCCTGTTCCCACAGGACCCGGTCTCCCTGTTCCGTATTATTTCCCATGCTTAGCCTGAACTATAGGAATATGTTTGATTCGAACTGCTACAGGGCCGAGAGGATATTCTCAAATGCTGTCGAGCTGCTTCGAAGATTCGAGGATATTTCTTCGTCTTTACGTCTCGGGACTAATTCGAGCTTGAACCCAGAACGTTCGTCATCATTTTATGTACTGCGCTGGATAGGTCTGATAGAGGCCAAAGAGAGTTTGCGATTGAGTCCCTCATTGTCGGGCTGATTGGTTGGATTTTGCGATGCAAAAACTCGAGAAATTTCGCTGCCTCATGCAAAAGGTTCGCTATGCGTAAAAACTACAGCCAGACCCCAGCGTCTGTGCACTAGACAAATTAGTTCTGCTTTAGCTTTGGTTAACACTGACTGTACCGCGCCATATCTCCCGTTGTACAGAAGCGTACGTTGAGCCCTCCAGGGATTCGAGTTCCTGCCGACGTTGTGCTAATTGCGAACGTTTGTCAAATGAATCTGATAAGTCGTCCTGGATGATTATTTCTCCTCGCTTTTTTCGATTCCGTTTGTTGACGTTCCAGCACACGACGAATGATCACTACACGGCCTCGAAGGATCTCGGTGAATTCCAGATCGGGGAAAGTTCGGTGCCCGCCGCCCGCTCCACGGATAATTTGCTGCAAAACCGGGATTCCTGATGCTCCATCGCTTCTGCTGTGTCTATGCTCAAGAGAAAGTTTTCAGAACTTTTTCGTTCTGATTTCATTTTTCGTTGATGAAATCAGAGCTCGTTTATCGCAGGGCTCTTTTTTCATTTATTCTGCGCTCTGTGCGACCTTGTCATCTTGTTCCAACAGGATTGATATTTATTCGAGAGATGATTCAGTGCAAGAATGCTGCGAAGTCGTCATGTTGTTCTCTTCTTGGAGGATTGCCTCCGTCTTTGCCGATTTGTTGTTCGGGCCACTGCGAGTCTTCAGTTCAGTGTCTTGAGGCCATGGAGAGTAATCTACGTCTGTGTTGTCGCTGCTCTGATCCCGAGTTGATCCAGGCACTTGAGCTGTGCTATCAGTATACTCTCCATGACTTCTCTGTCCGAGGTTTCAAGTCCTATAGTCTAATCAGCGAAATGAATTGGAACGATCGCAACAAGGTCGATCAAATCTCACCTCGAGGAATCGATAGCGACCTTTCCTGCTGAAGTCACTTGTCCTTACGAGCAAAAACGTCCCTCTCAGTCAGACAAAAACAACGGATACTCGTGAGGCCGCTGTGTTCTGTCATACCATATTCGTCGAGGTTGGCTCCGTAAACGAGCTTTCCGGAAAACGTCTTGTTCGGTTGATGCGACCAAAATCAGGGCACAGCTTCCTCCCGAAAAGAAGGAATTGCTCCCGAATTGAAACCATCACCGAGCTCTTGCCTTTCCGCTCGAATCTGAATCGGAAGCTCGAAGCAAGGCCCGTGTGGCGCTTTGAACGAATGGCAAAAGCCGTAAGTTGACTCCCATCTATGAGCTTGTTCAACAACATATTTTGACTCGATTTCCCCAGACAGGCCTCGGCTCTTCACTGACTGAACTAGGTCATTGTGGCAATGATCGGACTGCGATAAATGCGGTGTTCACATTCGCGAGCCTGATCGGCAACGGCTGGTTTAACTCACGCAATCAAGCATTCTTTAGAAAGAGAGTACAAGAAAGCGAACAAAACCGCTTCAGTCTGACAGAGGTCGAGTGAAAGAAACTTTATGGAGGATGTGGTAATGACGGCGTGGAGGTGATGCGCACAAAGTAGATTCAGGGAAGACTGCCAAAAAACGAGAGTGTACCCACCGTCACCTCGGCCGGATGAAAAACCCCAACTTCGAAGCTACCGAGGGCGACTGTTGACGGAAACTAATAGACTTCGACGGTGACGCCGATTCCGCTCCGAAGACTAATGAACTAATTGATAATTCAAGCAGTGCATCGAGCGAGTTTGGCGAGAAATCCCTCGCGTTCCAATCAGAGCCTAAGCTCCGATGACCGCCAACCTCACGTTAGTGCTCTTACGCAAAGGCGGCTGATGAGCCTTGTTAGTTGAGTTTCTAGGCGGCAATCATTTCAATATCGGAACGGGTTAGTGGATCGACTCTTGAATACCATCGAGTCACCCGTCTCGATGGCCAGCATTGGGGAACATTGAGACGTGATGTCATTGACCATCAAGGTCACTGAACAACTTGCGCGAGATGGCCAGGCAGTGATCATTTCAATAATTCGTCTCTCGGGACTCTCGGGGGGCTCGGACGGTACATCGGCGCGTCCCATTACTCACCGCGGAATGTTCTTCTTCTGTACATCCATGCTTCTGCGTGGACGTTGCTTCAATGGATGAAGCAGCCAACCTAAAGAAGCGCGGACAAACGAAGCGAGGCGCAGACAAAACTCCCATATGGAACGCTGTGTCCTTCGAGTAGAGAGACTCGCAGAAAAATCCTGCGGTTGTCGTTGGCCTCCCCTCACCCGTTCGTTGGGCGCCCCATCTGCTTTTTCTGTTCCTATTACTCGGTGGCCAGCCAGGCTTTCAATGACTCCGCGCACCGAGCACGGCTCGCCACGACTGGGACCAGTTGAATGACGCTCTTAATGAGAACCGCGAACAAAAATTTCGCAGAGCTCGCATCCACTCAAGTATTATGCGCTGGAAGCATTCGCTCTATCTATCCAGCTAGGCATCCAACCGTCCGTGAAATTCATTAACCCGAAAAGGCTATAATATCTCGATGGATCGTTGTCGTCGTCGTCCACGTGCGCCGAATTTTTCGGTCATTAAGTTCATCCTTCATTCGTTTGGTGCTTCAGGCTTTCAGAAGTTACATCTACTTCAGCATTGAATTCGCACGCAAGCCACGAGCAAAGTTCCCCGAGAGAACACATTGCTCAAATAAAAGTTTGAATAAGCTTTCGTTTTTCTCTCGCTAAGATTCTGTCAGTAGACAAAGTAGCGGGAGGTCTCTTGTGGCGTTCTTTCTTCGTTTAGGTAAACTCAGTCCAAAAAACAGGGTCGGCATACTGATGCAAAGCAACGTTTCAAAAGACGTCCGGCATTGTTTTCAATGCCCAAAGGGAGGATTTCCTCGCTGAGTTCAGGATGAGTTTTAGCCTGAGAGTCCTCCGAACAAAGCACAAGCGTCGAGCTCTCTCCCGAAGCGTCTTGAATCGCACTTGAATTCACCCTTGCAGTCCTGCAACGATGACGATATAGGAAATGTTCAGCTCGAATATCAAACGATAGAAGTTCCATGAATCACATGATTGACGCGGAAATCGATCCAATAACTCAGCTCACTCGTTTCCTGTATTTCAGTAGTGAACGTTTGGATGAGAGCAGGGAATGTATTCACTGATCATGAATCATGATCAGTTAGATGATGCATGGACCGGGAGAGGTTTAGGAGCGAGAGGACTAACGATTCGTTGATTTGTTGCAGTGGGCCGATCACCTCTCCATCTGCCGGTGATGGTTTTCATTCAGGGAGAGTCGTATGAATGGAATTCCGGGAATTCGTTGGACGGAACGCTACTGGCCAGTTTGGGAAATGTTGTCGTCGTGACCCTGAACTACCGACTCGGCATTTTTGGTGAGCCTTCGCTTCTTGCTTCATTGCTCGCCTGAATCAGCCGTATTACACAATTAATATATCGACAACGGTTACCAATACAGCGAACAAGCACCGTTGGTCGCTGCCCCTTCTGCCACAACGACTACGGCGGCGGGAACACGACTGAGTCCTAACACTAATACTCCGAGCACCACAAGGACACCGAAAGGCCAGCGAGCCAGCTTGAATCGAGTCGATTCCTGCGACCCCGTTGCTCAAGCTTTTCGTTTTTCTCCTCGAGTTTCCTCGTGAATCTCTACGCGAGAAGAAGTACAAATCATCCATTCTGCGCAGAGCGGATTCGATTCGATTACAGAAACGTATTGAATGTAGATTCGACGCAGTTTCCGTGCATCTGTTGCGCGATTGAAAGCAACACCGGAAACGATGTAAACGACGCCAACGACAACGGCTAATACGATGAGTGGGCTCTGGCCTACGGCAATAACTAGACGGAGAGACTAACAACTCGACCGAGTACATAGTAGCAAAAAAGACAGCCTATCTAATTAGCCGCCTTCAACTCCGGTCGCTCGGCCAGCTGGTGCGCCAGATGCACGTAACGCTGGCCATCATGAGTATCCTCATCGTGCTCTTCGTCCTCTGTCGTCTTTTACTTTTTTCTCTATTCTGGTATTTCTCTTTTCTTTGTCGTCGGACCATTCTATTCTCGAACTCTTTTATCTTTGGCCAGGTGGCCCTTGGACATCGGCGCCCCGTTTTATCGTCCCCGTCGCGCTGAGGATTGTTTCCCTTTGAGTCTTCCCTTCTTTGTACCGTTCGCCCGGTCATCCATCCATCCGTGTTTTCTCCTGCTTGTCCGTCCGCCACGCAGGAGGAGACTTCAACTCAAGCATAGTTTCTGAGATAATGATATTAAACACACATTAGGTCATTAGGCGTTCGGCTGCTGCGGTGCAGCTTATCTGGGTCGTAACTCTGCCAAAAATCAACTTAGTGCAAACTGGGGCCAAACTCTCACAGTTTCATACTTTGCTCCGCTTGCGAACCCTCGCGCATACTTTCTCCCAAGTAAAGTTTCCTGCTTTCGCTCGTTGTACAGGCTTTTTGCCACCGATCTCGGAGAACGGTCGTGGAGGCAACAACGGCCTCCTCGATCTTGTGGCGGCGCTGCATTGGATTCAGGGAAACATCGCCGAGTTCGGCGGTGACACGAGGAATGTCACCGTTATAGGACACGGCCAAGGCGGCGCCCTTGCGAACCTGCTCATGTTGACACCAATGGCCAAAGGTGCGTGGAGCGATCGTTTTCTCCTCTCTCCCTCTCTTTTGTTCCTGGCCCAATGACAGCTGCTCTCCAAGACTACTGTCTATTCTGTCCTCAGCATGTTCTACTCCGTTCCTATTTTCAGTCTCATGAATAAGAGGGCTCCAGCTTCTGCGAGCTCAAGGCTTCCCTAGAGGAGAGCTTACGACTGTGAGCAATGCGTTTGGATTAATTCATATTGATCAATTGTCCTCAGGGTTGTTTCAACGAGCTGTGTTAATGTCCGGATCCGCACTCAGTCCGTGGGCGATCGCCCGAGAAGCTCCGAAGTTCACCAAACGCATCGGTCAAGCGCTTGACTGCCCTACCGAGGACAATAAGGCACTCGTCGAGTGTCTGAAAACCAAGTAAGCCGTATATCTTGTCCCTTTGTTGTTCGTGTCCAGCACAATAAACCACAATTTAGTGGTTATGCAGAACGCGTTCGAGTCAAAGTTAGAGCCCTCTTCCCTTGGTATGGCAGGCGCCACAAAAGCCCGCGAACTTCTCCACGGAATCGGAAACGGCTCGAACTTTCACAGCCGACTCCGAATTCCCAGAGAAGATTGGACGGAATTTCGAACTTTAATGTTGTAAGCCTTCCCGAACAACACTGATTTGGTACACTCGGTCGTTTAGTAGCTGTTTCTGGCAAGACAAGGTTTGCTCTTTGACAGCGTGTGTGGCGGGTCTCACGCTCACTGTTGCCCTGCTTGAATGCAGCAATTGGATGCGACAACTCACGCTGATTGGGCTAGCTGGAGGAAATCATTTGTGATAATCTAGTTGCCTTGATCATGTCCGCTGTTTACCTGTGACGTTTTTTCGGCTCACCAGCCATTGTGTCACGCCGTTTAAATCATGCAGGCTATTGGGGAATGAGCCGCAAATGCAGCAATCCGTTCCGAGCGGACAGGGCTTTATGGCATGCGTGTGTAGTTGGAACCTGACAAATAACCTTTTCGTCTAGAAAGGGGGACCAAGCCTGAAGAAAGAGAAACGAAATCCCGAGTTGTTCCTTGTTCGATGGATGAGTGTACGAACTATTTTTTGTCTTGATGCACAAGGTCTCACAAGGCCATCAAATTTCCATCGTGACACTCGTAGGATAGCTTGTAATGAGGCAGTTGTCTTTCTTCCGCGGAGTGGATCCACAAATCACTGATTACTGGAAGTGCAAATAGGCTTCCCGAATTACCCTAGCCCCGAAATGTGGCGTATCACGAGACGAGCCCATCAGATGAGGGACTTCCACATTGGAGCACATTGGAAGCTCCAAAGAGAAAAAGCGAACTCAGTGATCAGGATCGTAAGAGAGTTCTTCAATTGCTTTTGAATCGCTCCGACAATGCCAGGGAACGACAATTCTCACAAGAACGGTGTAATTGATGGAGCAAATGAATTTCGTTCTCGTCATTCTTCTCTAGCATCGAGTAGCCCGTGTTTCGATCTAATCATTTCAGTTATCATTTTTTTTTGGGGAAAAGTGAAAATCGGCAAATGTAGCAGCTAATTCGGGACAAATTTTTGAGCAAATGCTACTACTATGTATTGTGGGACGGAGAGAGTATATTATTATGGTTCTCTTTCCAGACCTGCCTTAGAGATTGTCGCCGTCGACATTGAAGCGCCTGAATATCACTCGGCATTCGGGCCCTGCGTAGATGGCATTGTTGTTGCGAGAGAGCCCTCGGTTCTGATGGAAGAGCATTCCGTCGCTCAATTCAAAACCTACGATGTCATATTTGGAGTCACCGCGTTCGAGGTGAGTACAGCGACTTCCACAGGAACTCTTGTAAGATCGGATTCTCTCTCTCGGAAGAGGTCTCCACGTCGCCGAACGGAAGCCATCCATCGGGAGTGTAGACTCACCAGCCAAGAAGCAGTCGAACCATTGTCAAGAATTCTGTAATCCGACAGTTGTTCTAGTTAACATCGGTGTCAGAGTTGAGAACCTAAACACCGTTTCCAAGCTTGTTAGGTTGTACCAGACGGGGTATCAGGTTTAGTTCGCAAATAAACGACAATTGGCTCGCTTTGTGTCTGTCCGCCAGATCACAGCACCTCGTCCACCGATGCATTGCAGAGCAACGAAACGCAGAGCGAATCGAGGGTCAAGAGAACTATTTTCCGTTGTTCAGCCTTGGAAGCGAAGTTCCGTCGGTCGAAGTTCGAGAGATCAAAGTTCAGTACATCCACTCCCGTGTACTGATGACGGTTGTTGGAACGGGCGAACTAATGCGTCCAACAGGGAGATTTTGCTCCTGAATTCTACAAAACCATCGGATCAGTGAATACGCCGGTACCGGGAATCAGATAATCAAGAAGAGGAACTGTGGGCACTGGAACTTTGTCGTCGGAGCTTCTCGGAAACTGAATCACGATTCGTTACTCACACTCATTATAAAAGCAGTGGGAATCCCGCGAGTGGGACAATGGTTCTTTGTTTTATGCTGCTTTTGATGATACTGAATACCGTTGCAGGCCTATGGCTGGATGTCGGCCGAGGAAGAGAAATTCGGGATCGAAGTGGAACGACGAGATCGGATCCTGAGAACCCTTGTAAGGAATCTGTTTACGTACCATCAACAAGAGATACTCCTCACGGTGTTGAACGAATACACCGACTGGACTCGGCCGTTTCCTCCGCATCCGCTTTCCATTCTTGACTGTGAGTACACAACCTGCTAGTCTGCGAAAATCGTTCCTTCATAAATTCTGCCGAAAATATCTCACCGGCGCGCAGTCCGCTCGAATGAGCTCAACCTCCATCCCGATCGAATGAACTCGTCGTGGCCTAAGACCCGACAAAATCCGAGAACCGAGCATCTCATTCTCCCAAGCTCTCAAAAGAACCTATCCCAATCGAGGAGGAGCCGAGAGGGAAGTTTGAGTAGTAGTGAATGATCATGGCGAGGGAGAGCCAGGAGAGAAAACTTATGTTTCCAGAAGCTTGCCGTTTCGCGGCGATTGCTTCAATTTACCATTGCGATTCGGGAGTAAAATAAACGCCACAACAGGAATTCAATAGACCTTGGACAGGGAGTCCCAATAAATCCTCGAAGCATGAGGCGGCTAGCTGAGCGAAACGGACCAACAATCAATGTGGTACAATAGCCTGAGGCGACTCTTCCACTGAGCAAACCTCGCCGTTCTTCAGCCTCGATTCTCTCACAGACTCTCCCTCGGCTCCACCGTTGTCCCTCCCTGTTTTGTGTCCACTTTTTCCCAATCTTTCCCCCGTGCTGTCATCCTGTTGGTATGACGAAGCAGATCAAGCGTGTTGACGAAATTGGAACCTGAAGCCAGGAACATTATTTCAGCAACTGCCGAGATTCTGGGGGACGCTCTTGTCGTCGCACCACTTTTCCGGGCGGCCAGCCTCCACGCGAAGGTGGCGAAGAACTCTTTCGTGTACGTTTTTGGTTACATGACAGAACACGGCGACTACCCGAACAGGGTGGGAGGCGCACACGGTGAAGATCTCCCGTATCTGTTCGGCGCTCCTTTGACGCCCCTCCACAGCCATTTCAAGGAGGGCAACTATAGCAAGAGTGAACAATCTCTCGCGGAAGCCTACGTCAGCTACTGGAGCAACTTTGCTCGTTCAGGGTGAGTTTTTTTCCCGTCTCAGCTTTGAGCTGCCGCGTGTTCCCAAGCTGTGTCAAAACTGGAACTTTCCTGAATACCCATTCTCCGCCGCCGTCCAAACTCGAGAGACCTCGAGGATTCTTTCCACAAGCACTGCGAGCCTGAGTTGGTCGGCGCTAGCATTTCCAGCCCGGGTCTCTCCTTGTTAGCTCATGAAACAGGAACCCCGTGTTCGGTCTACAAGTGCCCCGCGATCATCGGGAAGATTTGCGAGGAAGAAACCGGAGAAACATGAAATCTTTGTCGGTTTCGAAACTCTTGTCCCCTGGAGTCTCGAGGTCTCAAAGCGGAACGAACGAACAAACGATGATTTTGAAATCCATGAGACCCTACGACAGCGAGTTTTTCTGAAATGTGATTTACATGCCCAGAAGTCCGCAGATTTCGAACGAATCCCGCTAACGCTGAAATCATCTTGCAGGGACCCGAGTATATTCCCCGATGTCGGAGAGGGTTCCGAGCGTAATAACTCAAGAGACAGAACTCGTTTAGATAGATTGCCTTGGGCATCTTTCGATTCAAACCACCAGAAATTCATGTATCTAGGAATGAAGCCAAAGCTCAAAGACCATTATCACGCACACAGACTGTCTCTGTGGAACCACCTGATACCGATGTTGCACAGGTTAGTTTTCCCACTCGCCCGGAGCGCTTTCGCTCCACTGGGAGACACCGTTTTAACCTCGAATGTGTTTTTTTTGGAATATTTTTCTTCTTCCGTGGAGTTGTTCTCGCGGCGGAAACAGTCAGTGGTCACTTAGCCAGAAAACGACTCTCGTTGTCAGGTCTGGCGGTTCAGATGTGAGTCCTTCTCATCACCTGTTAGAAGGGCACGACAATCCACATTTGTTTGATGGAGTCATTCTCGGAACCAACCTCCAACAGATGCCCACTTTCAAGGGAGGCCCCGGTGGCGTGAGCGACGATGAAGACCACGCTCTCCAGGACAACCGGGTAATTTTTCTTGTTGCTTTCAAATTTGAGTTATGAGCTTGCCTCGCTCCCGGCGATTCACCAAGGTAGCAAGCTGCCCTTGGGTTTGGATCCACCTCGCAAATCGTAGTGAGCTCAATGATTTATTGAATTGAGGACTTTAGGATCGATTGAGCAGTTCTTCCAGCGTACGTTCAATGTTTCGCTCGTTTCACGGCGGGCTCAAGTTCACCTCTCTTTGCAGTTGGCTCATAAAGGCTCGGTGGCCGCTTCAACTCCAGAGCACGTCGCCGCATCGGTCTCAAACGCTAGCAGCGGAATCCCACATCCGCCAAAGTCTCTGGATAACCTTTTGCTGGAGTACGGTGGCTATTCAACTGCGCTCAGCGTCACTGTGGCAGTTGGATGTTCATTGCTTGTACTCAATTTGCTCATATTTTGCGGAGTGTACTATCAGCGGGACCGGGTAAAACAGAGCAAAGACTCGAAGGTGAGCACGAAGCCAAAAACCGAGCCCGATGATCACAGATTCCATGGTTCCTGACATTTCGAGGATTTTGATATTGAAGTTGAGAACGTCGTTGAGTCGGAGCAGAAATGATTCGCGTCCTACTCTATGATTGCAGTCGAAAAAGCGGAAACGTGATAAGAATGGATGCCAGTCTAGGGGAAGTGTAAATTCGGCGGCCAGCAATATTAGCCTCGCCAAAGATCATCACCAGGACATGATGACGGCCACGTCGATCCTGCGTAATGCCTCGTCGGTGTCCGGCTCTCCTCCGGGCCAAATTCGAGGGGAACCACAGCAGCAGCAGCAGCAGCAGCAACACACAGCCACCATAAATCGGCATTTGCATCCCCAAGGAATGGTCAAGGCCGCTCCGCCACAGGTAGGCTCGAAACTTCGCGAGTCGAGGCACTCTTAGAACTTACGGTCGCATTTCACTCGAAGAAGACATGCTGTGCTACAGACATCATCACTTCAAATATAAGTAGGTACGTGGCGTTCTCCCTTGAGCGTCCGCAGCGGAGTCGACGACTTTGCTTTCATATTTTCTTTGCTTGCTTCCCGCAGCTGCACTTCCAGCTGTCAACTGTGGAACCTGTCGATTACCGACGTGGAGGCGTGAGCGCAGCGCCAGAGTCTCGTGGGTACGAGCCGACATCCGCAGACACGCTAAGTTTATCTAGGCGTCCGAAGGATTCGTACGACGCTATCCCGTAAGTTTCCTCCTCGACTCTCGCGGGAATCCACTCCTCAGTGTTTTCATTTCGCTTCGTTGTTATTTGAAGCTCTGTCCGCTAAATTGGCCTTGCGTTCCCGTTTATTACAACTTGGGAACTCGATGAAAGAGGGTCCGGGTCACACAACGAATCTGACGTTCTCAGTATATCATACGCGAGGGCTGTGAAAAACTAAAACGTTCTAGCATAGCCAAGATATCCGGTATCTTGTCTGCGTGCAGGATGAAGAACTTTCATTTATGAGAAACTCTCGAGGTCTTTTTACGAGAAACATCTCGGGATTAAAGTGAACGTTCCGAAATTAAGACCTTCACCGAGTGCGACCGAAGTTCTCGAGGGGTCAATAACTCAATCGTTCTTCCTCCTCTCAGTGCCGGCGAGAGCTGTGTCGCTCCGTACGCCTGGAGTCCGGACCGAGTTGTTCATTTCCAACTTGACCAGCAGAATAATCAACAGAACCTCGAATGTGAGTTAAAACTTGACGAGATTTCGCGTGTTTTCCGTTTCCTTAACTCTGTTTGTGTGTCCCTCTAGATTTCTCTCCAGAAGAGCCAATCGTGGACTCTTCTTTGAGGACAAATCTCATTACCTCTCGTTCACAATCAGAAAACTGGTCACATTGGCCTCCATCGTTCTGCCTGTACTCTACTCGTTCTACACTCTGTAGCTTTCGTTTTTTTACTTTCTGTTCTTCTCTCCGGCCAGTGCCCCGCTTCGCCTTTGTCTCAAATACACGGACGAGGAAGGGTTCGGCTTTGAACATCGAATTTTGTTTTCAGGGGAGCCCCGACACACAGGCGATCTCTAATCTAATATTTCACCCTCGCTCAGCCTTCGTGCTGCGTGCCCTGTTCTACCGAGGCTTCCGCCCAACTCCCGATCCCCGTTCATTCAAGAAATAAGAACAATATCCTTCTTGACAGCGGCGGCGGCGGCGGCGTTGGTTCGATACAAGGGCCGTTACAGCCGCCGCCGCCGCTGCCGCTCTGAATGCAAGAAGAACAAAAAGTACGCGGGCGTGGAGCCTTCACAAAGGACGTCAACTCTGTATGGACCTGTGAATTTTGTGAATACGAAATAAATAGCAGTTGTAAAATTGAATAACGATACCCAATTCAGAAGTTGATTTTTCCTTTCCGATCGACTCACCGTCCGAAATCGTCGCTCGTTTTTGTTCTTCTGCTCGGGGGCGAAGATCGGCTGCTCCGGCGGGAAGAAAGTTTCCGAAAAGTTGAGTGAATCGCTGACGAGAGCCTTGTTCCGCGGCTAACTGCGCTCAGGGACTTCAAAAGCTACATGTGGTGTACGCGGAACCTGTGTTGCTCGGTTGAGTCGAACAGAGCGGAAACAACGACGACAAAAACAAATATAGCAACGTCGAAGGATCGCTGCGTTTTATTTCGAGGCTCCCGTCCAACGCGGAGCCTGCGAAAATTCGGCGGTTTTTTGAACTGAATATTCCGATGCGTTGAGGAGCTGGCTGCGAATTCCTCGAATTCCACAACTCTTCAACAACACGACGAAGCCTCCCATAAGCTGAACAAAATAGCTAAGAAAAAAGGATACATACAAGAAAAGAAGCCACTGGGTCTTTACGTTCTCCCTCTTTTCGTCTCTTTCTCGAGTTTCCCCGCCGCCGTTCTTAGAATTTACACATTTTCGCCTCTAAACGAATACGCGACGGCGGGCAGAAGCCAGGGAGCTCGGAAGACGCTTCCCGAGGAGAATCCGAAGACGACGCCGAAAGCTGGATTTGAGCCAAGACTGACCTTTAGGCGAAACGCAATCTGCCGACGGAATATGAAAAGTTTTAAAAATTTCCCACGATTTCATTCGCGGAGTGTTTTCCTCGTTATGTGCGCATAGTAGGCTCCAAGACGGTTCTGGCGAGCTTGACCGATGGATGCGGAACGTATGCGGCTCACTGCTGAGTCTACAGTTTTCACTTTAGGACGGAGCTCTCGTTTGAGGACCGCTGATGGGTGTTTCTCAAGTACCTCATATTCAAATGAGCGCGCGCTTCCGGACCGCTTGCAGAGACTCGAGCCGGCGTCGCAGGTCGATTGATCATTGAATTTGCCGCATTGCCGGCTTTGATCATCGCGAGAGGCGAAGCACCTGCGACGAATGACGTTTTCGATGACATTCAGATCTTTGCAGCAGGTCAGGGGCATGCTTTGAGATTTCGTACGAATAGTTTCTGAATATCGCGGTTCATCCTTGATCCGACGATTCCGTAATGTATCAGCGACCTCATCCTTCCGTTGCGAGACGCAACGCCTCGAGCGGTTCAATCCGAAGAAAAGCAGAGCTCCGGCTGAAGGAGTAGGTCCTCGAGGAAAATTAGCCAAACCCTTGTCCAGATCAATAACGGAAGGGGAGAACTGATTCCACGAAGCAATCTGTAGCCTGACTCCACTGGTCTGCTCTAAATGCAAGTTACCGCTGGATGGGATTGTGCATGACGGTCAAGGACAAGAGGGAGAATTCGGGAACCTCTACTTCAAGCAAGCGTTCGTTACAGCCAGATATAACAAGAATCCGACGCTTCCAGTGATGGCTTGGGTTCGGTGAGGTGAAAGAATGGGACAGGCACACACAGAAACCATCGGGACGGAGAACTTCTCGTGCAACCGAAAGCAAAGAGTGTTCCTTTCTGAGGATGCTCGAACAAAAGGCTCAGATAAAATGACACCCCGTCCCCTCTCTACAAATGCAAATGGAGATTTCTTCCTCCCCTAACTCTGGTCGCTCGGCTATTTTTCACAATATCCAACCTTCCTTCCCTCCAGAACTGAATTCTATGTTTCCCCATAAATTGTATTTGGCTCTTGCACAATGCCACTCCAGGCATTCGGTTTTGTTACTCGTCCATGATGCGAATTGCACAACGTCCAAAAAGTGAAATGGGCAATAGAGGCTGATAGGAGAGCATTCCGAAGAATGATATATGTACATTTAGTGATCACCATTCTTCAGATGAGGACTCCGTTGATGGGAAACAGCAGATTACATGAACAACAGCGAACATGAGATTAATGAGTGAGCGCACACGCGAATTGTCACAATTTTTCGACGAGCGGCCGTGTTTCGAATCTCGATGACTTGAATTGCGAGGGGAAAGATCTCTCTGCGAGGCTTTCATGGGATTAGCGTCTATTCTTCTCTCACGATATATAAGTTAACGGTTATGAAACTCAGCGACGGATCTACGAATAGTCTGTTGCAGCTAGGGCACAGAATGACATGATTCGTGAGTTGCCTACCTAGCGACTGTTCCCTCGCTGCGATGTCAAGGTTGGCTTTCTTTCAACTCTCGTTCAGTCCAAGCTTCCGTCTCGTCATGTCGTCATTCTGAATCGAACAAGATTTTCCCATCATCATAGTCGCTCGCGAGCTTTCGTGTTCCTCAGAAGAAGAAAATACCGCATCAGAAAACGCTGAGGATTGAGTCGAGCGAAACCAGAGGAGACTCGTGTTCGGAGCGAATTGTAATTTAACGACTGCTCGTAGCGGACGGCTCGAACCGAGAATATGTGACGGAAGGAAACCACGAATGTAGATGTAGAATGTAAGCTCGATGCTAGTGCTCGAAGCTAATGTAGCTCGATCTCAAAAGAAAGAAATTATGATGAACGAAAACCGTGGTTCCATCTGAACGGTGATAAGCGCTCGAGCAAGGATTCCTGGACGGCTAGATAGACGAAGACGTGATCGGGGTTTAGCGTGGCAGCGTTATGTTGGCATGCTAGCGTGTTGGCGGCTGCCTGTTCCTTGGCTGCCTGCTTCTCTGTCTGACCGGTGTGCTGCTCGCTTGCCTGCACCGCTTATGGTCACTTTACACTGGACACAGACCGCAACACACGTGAAGGCTGGCTCTCCGTTTCGACATGCCACGTCCTTCTCGTCCTCTTTCGTTCTTTCTATTTCTCACCAAAAGACTCACTTGGCGGCGGACCGTTACTCGGCGGCCGCTTCGTTTACTTCGTAGACAGGGCCATAGGCTTTTATTAGTACAGCAATTTTCTTCTCTCTATTTCCCACCCGCAGCACTGGGAGAGAAAAAGCATCAAACTCTTCAACCGCCATGACCTGAGCAGACCTTAGAGGGACGTCGATCGAAGACCAGCTCCTTCTATACCGCGACTCGATTCGCATCCGCATGTTGCGCATTCTCCTTCGCCCAGCTTCGAGTTTTAGTATTTCAGGATATGAACAATTCTCCTCCGTTGTCCCGCCCGCTCATTCATCGCAAGTCTCGTCGTCAGTCGGCTCGAAAAGCCCATTTGCTTTCGGAAGGACCTGACTCCATGACTGATTCGGTGCTGGCGAGCGTTGGAGCGCTCCTTTCGGAGGCAACTTGTGGATAGAAAACACCTCGTGAGCAAGGTGTGCTCTATTGTCCAGCGTGACTCGTGCGCTACAAGTTTTCCCATTCTGTCTGAATTCTATACGACGTGGTTTCGCTCTTGGCGAAAGGATAATGGAAGTAGGCGGGTAGGGATGAAAAATCTGGACGTCGCGACGTCTGCGAAGAGGTAAGTAGGCTGCTTGGCTGTCTCGGCTGCTTCTACTGTGGCTGTTGGAGCGCCTCTATCATTTTAATGGATTCTATCGTGCTTGAATGAACTCCGTAAGCGCTGGTGAAGGCTCTGATCTTAGAGATCAAGAGCTTCTCAACTTCAGCTTTGATGCCCTCGGGGTTCACAAATAAAAGCTGAGAAAGTGGACGGAGGAAGCGAACCAAAGTAACCGATACAAAGCGAAAGTAGGGCGCAAGCCGAAATGTAGAGCTGATGAGAACTCAGTGCGTGTCTTTGCGGAGTTCTAGAAGTCACAGACGCGCCATTTAGCCTTGATCCGTTGAGACGTAGTTCCTGTGGCGCGCGAACCAATGAGACGATTGCGGTGCGGCGCGGAAGCCCGACTGGCTCAAGAGTTTGCTATCTTCGTTCCCTTTCTCTGAATTTTCAAAGAGTCTATTGCACTTCGTCACCATGATGATGAGCTGAAGTGTCCCTTGAGTCAACCCAAGCAGCTAGAATGGAACATTTCCTAAGCGGCGCGGAATCGTTCGCTGGCTTTCATCGGAACAGATCCGCGCAGATCTTCATTCAGTGCTTCTGGAGTCTGCGTCTATGCTCTTTTTTCATTGCGGACACACCGAAATCTCTCTCAGCAGTAGTTGCTGCCAGGTCATGTCCATCGCTTTGTATGGATGACGTGTATTTTACCCTCCGACAAATACTCTTATTTGTCGATAACTGAAGGCCCACATTGACCGCGCTTCGTTCTTTGGAAAGCCACACAATCATCAGCACCTGATGACCGACTTCACGTCGTCCACGAATATATAGAACCTCGTCGGCGTGATGATAAACTGATAATACTTTATCTGGTCAGTTCAGCCCTTGAACAAGGACGCCTCCAGCTCAGCGCCTCCAGTTCCGAGTCTTCACTCTGAAGCTTCTTCCCTTCGAGGAGTCTGACCTCCACTGATCAATCTTTTCACACACTCCTGTGAAATGAATGGTTGGAACGCGCGTGAAATCCGTGTACTTCTTATCTTCTGTCATACCGTCGTTGTGTGTATTAGCCATGAAGTTTGTGCATCAAGGGATTTCGATTGCGATGAACGTTCCATTTCCCACGTTCGCTGCCTTGTAGAGGATTGCCCCGGCTTGTGAAAGCTCAAGAAGATCGTCGACGAACTGAAAGTCGCAAAAACGTTTTCTTCTGCATGCACTCGTCCTTGAGATCTTTCCCGGCTGTCTTTCCCAGAACGCTCCGACAGATTGAACTGAGATTTACGAGAGATTTCCGACTAGCAGACCATATTATTGACGCACAGCTGAACTGGATCCAACGGACTTTTTTCGAAGCAAAGATACACATAGAGCCTGGAGCGAAATTCACGACGGCGCGGCGTATAGACCCACCTGCCAACCAACTATTCTGTCTGTCTCGTAGCCAGCAGTCGAAAAAGCGAACCATCGGCTCGGCCATGCGTACGACACCGGAGTCGTAGACTCTTCTCCGACTCCATTGTTCCCCTATTTTCCGTACAGATTCTGACCCGAAATAAAAACCGAATTCTACGCTTGAACTCTTCCTAGACAGCGGATGAGTGAGCCGGGACAACAACGACACCGGAGTGATCGTTCGTCGTGAGCGTTGAGAGAGGACGAGGAAATCAGTGACGAAACGAAGAGCACAACACGGACTCCGGAGAAGAGGGATGTTCCTTAGAAACCCGAGGAGCACATCCCGACGGAGGGAAGAAAAAAACTCGTGATAAGTCCTGGTTGGAAAACAACGCCAAGAGCCTCGAGCTCGAGCTTCTTCGCTCTGGAATCCGAGTGACGCCTCAGAATTCGAGATCCTGAACAAAAAAAACAAAATCAACTCCGATCACCGGGACAACGACGACCCAGCCGCTAATAAAGAGCTGAAAGAACGTTCTCGGCAGGCGGGGATTACGATACGAGAGAAGCGAAAAGACGGAAACCCACGCACTGGCATTCCAGAGGCAAAAGCTTGTCAACAAGTTGTTATTAAATTAAGAAGACTCAGTTCCTGGTAACCGTTTCTCGCCGAGTTATGCAATTCCATTCGGAAGCGAGAGCACCGGTCGTTAGCGACGGAAACGAACCCGCCGGCGATTTTTCTCGTAGCTATGTATTGACGTGCCTATCACCGGAGTCGTTCACTGCTGGTTCATATCTCACGGATCCGATTCTTCCAGAACAGCGCGAAGAGTCAAACGAATCGAGTCGGTGGTTTCGTTCCTTGCTTCACTCTTTCTTATGGCAGGTTGAGAAAGCCGACCATGGCAAGGTTTCAGGCAGGAAACGAGCGTTGCCAAAGACGCGGCTCCGGAGCCCAAACCGAGAACCAGCAAACGAGCGAACGAGCCGCCCGGCTCCCAGTCGGCCTGCCTGAGTGCCAGCCAGTCGGCTAAGCAGGCCCGCTGGCCGGTCGGCTGCCAGGCAGCTCTTGAACAATGGAAGCCGTCAAACGACGTATTTCTGGCTCAGCAAAAAAGAACAAAAAAGAACGAGGAAAGAAAGAAAGAAACGTGGCCTCGAATGGAGATCATGGACGTGTCGAGGGTTTCCTGCGGACTCCATTGAGAATCAAGGGCAGGGCAGCAAAACGCCGCGCCGAGCCACCCGGGCTTTAAACCCCACCGCTAGCTCCGCAACGTTCCAACCTCCTCCCTTTTCCCCAATTTTCTTTTCTCTCCTTCTTCTCTCAGTGGGATCCCCGATGTATTCTCCCCTTGTTCCGATTCCAATCCTTCCGCCTTTCTCGCTACATTGTTGTCGATGAGCGATCGTTGAAAGGGAGATACTCGAACCAGTCACTACGTTCAGTCACAGACATGAGAGGACTTTTTCACAAAACACGAGTTCGCGTTCACCGTCACCGTCAATCGAACCCGACACCCGACACCACGTTATCAGAAACGAGAGGATCGCATTTCCGTCGGAATGAAGGCGAAAACTCTGTAATTCCGCTGCAATCTAAAGAAAGCGCGAGTCTCAGAGATTCGTTAAATCTCTGGTTAGGGGCAGCAGAATTTCTTTCGATGAAGTGAATCAACTGATAGAGAAGTCGCATCACTTATTGGACAGTATGGCGACAGGCCCTCGCATCTCGGGAATCACGGGAAATCTCCGCAAGTAAGAAAAACTGCTTACTCTCAGACAGTTGCGGAGCTCCGAGGGGCGGATCGAAGACCGAAAGGCCAGCTTGTCTGATGAAAGGTTTGTTTGTCGACAGCAGCAGCAGCACACGAGTGAGTGGGCGAAGGGCCGCACCGCTAGAAAAGCAGACGGACCGACCCACAAACAAACGGACGGACGGGCGAGCCGACGCACTGGAAGAGTGAGACGATAGATCTTTTCGTTCACGAGATGAGATTGGCTCTTCATACGCTATTCCCTTCCCCTTCCGATTGGCTCGTCGGCCGGCCGACGGGTTGGCCACCGAACTCGGGAACGTTTATCATCTTCAACAAAAGAGGAAAACGGAAATTTTTTCTATGCCTCGCTGCACCTCACTTTGGCTCACCTCATTCTCCTCCTCCTGGTCAGCTATCGAGCCTTCCAGGAGGGGAAGGATCTCCAACCTCCTGACCGGCTCGTTCGCGATTCAGCTTGACAGATTCCTGTCTTCTTAGCCGACTCGTCAACCAACTAAGCGGTTTCTTTCATTCTCTGAAGCGCTCATTCATCGGCTCGCACGGATTATCGTTTCGTTCGGCGCCTCCTTCCCTGTCTCGTCTGTTCAATCCTCCTCCGACCTCCTGTTGCTCCTTCTTCTCGTCAAAGTGCCGCCATATACTCAATTCTGGAACATCCTCATAAGAGACTTCCTTCTCGGTTACTTTGTTCTATTGGGAAGTCTTTCGAAGAAGCGAGACGGAATCGATTCCATGAAGGAAGAAGCTTCGAATCGTAGCTTTCGTCCCTGATTCAGTGGAATTCGCTACTTCGTTCATTTGGTTTGCTTGCTTGCGTTCCCGGCTAGCTTGCTCGGTTGGTTGGTTGGTTGGCTGGCTGGTTTGTTGGTAAGTCGGTTGGGTGGCTATTCCTCGAGAGTTCCCAGAAAAATCATCCGGACGTCACGTCACGTCTCGGGGGCACTCGCCGGAATGATGTGGCATGTCGCTTTGCTCGCTCGCTCGCTCGCTTTTCGCTGCTCGGATGTCTGGCTCGGAATTGTAGTTTGCCTGGAAAATGGAAGGCGGATAGAGGAAGTGAAAAAGGGGTAACAGGGAGCAAAACAGCAGCAGCTCGCCGACAGACGACGAGCAAGCGACTGAGGAACGCACGAAACCCTCGCGAAGCCAACTTTGAAGACGCGTGATCCGCATCAAGAGTGACCTCACATCCGCGCACACACTCTCGCCGACTGGATCAGAGTCTCGGTACTGTTACCGCGTCCGCTTCCCCCGTTTCCGTCTGCCGGCCCTCCCCTCCCCTCAACCCCTCCCCTCTCTCTCTCTCTCTCTCTCTCTGTACTTGCGGCCACGGTCGTCGTCCCTTTGGCCTCCAGAGCGACTTCTCTCATCCGCCCCGTAGGCAAGCTGTCCATCTGCAACGACTTCGCAGGTTACATCTCTCCGCACGAATTCCTTTCCGCCGCTTTGGGCTCCGTCAGAACGTTTCTCCAAACCTTACATTTGGGCAAGAGATTTTGCCCTTCTGACATTCCAAGGCTGACGGGCAGTGAACAATATTTCAGAGCGGCATTGCCCGCTCATGGAGTTCCCCGGCATAAATAGGAGTGCGATCCGAACACGCGATTTTTGGTTGGAGAGTTTATTCGCACACATTTCTACTCCCGTCGATTCTGCTGCCGAACAACGGGATATGTCAGAGTCGAAGAATCAAAACACAGATGCTCAGATTGATCGGAACGGAGTCGGATCTTCTTTCTCTTGGTTCTCCTGTCCTTGTCTTCTTCATCTGTCTTCATCTGAATTTCCGGCCCAGGTCTCCGATCGCGGTCTTCGTGCCTGAACAGTCCACTGAAACGACATGGTTTCATCTTCACAGCTGAAGTATCCCCCGTCTCCCATTGGTCCCCTCCCTTGAAGTTGACGATGTTTTTCACAATTTCTGGAATTCACTTCTTTCCGGTAATGCGGTGAGCATTCCTGCTCAATGTGAATCGAAAGGTATCCATGTCAGAGAGAGGAAGAAACCGAGCGAGAGTCGAAACATAGTACATAGTCGCGGCCGCAAAGACCGCAACCAGCCCTAGTCATGACCGAGTCTATGAGGAAACCTCCCTCGGGTCCTAGATGACGCGTTCTACTCGCTTTCGTCCCTATTGGCTCTTCTCTCTTCGACCCGTTTACTTCTCCAATCAGTTGGTCTTTGTATGCTGTAAAAGAGCTCAACAACACCTACCGTTCCAGACTACAACTGTAACAGCAACAATGATCTCAGAAGGTTATACGGGCACCTCCATCAATCCACATGGTTTCGTCTCGATTCTCTCTTCTCTGTCTCGATATTATTCGGTCTGCCCGGCTGTCTATCGGGAGCATCTATTGGACGCCGAGTCACCGACTTTAATGATGTCGAATCGGCGTTTAGTTGCAGCAGGAGGAGCATCACCAGCAGCATCCTCAGCCCTATGATTTCTCCTCGAACTCCTTTACTCTGAGTCCTCCTTATCGGAGGCGAACTCTGTGGGGAGAGTCAATCTATTATCATTTGGACGCCGAACACTCTCTCGTTACCTCGTTTCCTTTGAACCACCCCCTCCGCCATCCTCCCTCCGGAAGGTCCTCCGTCGCAGCAACCTCCATGCCGAGATGGACCTCGGTTTCTTGCTCCTCTCCCCCGCCAGGCCTGCTGTCGAAGCAATCCAATCCGCCCCTCCTCAGCCTGACTCCCAGAGATACGAATTCTTCGCAAGAATCCCTCACGGAAAGGGGATTCCAGGTGGGAAGGAGCGAGGAGATTACAAGGAGGGGGCGTTCCCGGTCTCCGCCGGAACCGAGTTAGGTGTTGCTTGGAACTCGTCTGAGGCACGTCCTCCGAGCAACGCTGACTCCACTCCCCACCAACCTTCCGATATTGCTCGGTCCCTTCGGATTCCCTCCCCACCGCCTCGCAAACTGCAATAGATGCATCGTTTTGGTCGGAAACACACGTTCGTGTTTCATTCCCTGGAGATTTCGCTCTTAATTCACTCCTTTCTCTTCTTGGGGCGAGCATTCTTCTATCCTTTCCTCGAATCCCCTCTTTTTTGTTTCTTTTTCCTCGCAGTTTCGGAATGCTGTTGTTGTTCGTTACGAGGAACGCCAAGGGAAACAAACCACGATTGAGATGAGGGGAAACACCGTAGAATCAGATAAGTCTCCTCCTTACTGAGCATGCCCTAGACCCAGTGAAGAGCACGAGCTGTCTCGGACGACACACGAAAACCGACGGATAGGGAGTAAACGTTGAGTCAGGAGGGAGGAACGATGCGAATGTCGAGAATCAACGATGGAAGAAGCGGGCGAGTTCCGTGAGAGAGGAAGGTACAAACCGAGAAAAGTTTCACTGTTCCACGATGACTCTGACTGACTGCTTGGCTGCCTCGATGACTGGCAGGCGATCGGAACTGACTCACTGGCGGACGGCTGGTTGTCGAAGCCATTTGTGCTTTCGAACGGAATTTTTCCCCACTTGCGGCCGACTGGAAGTGGAGGATTGAAAAAGCAATTTCAGATTCTCCGGGCGCCAATTTCGTTTCCGATATCTGACATTTGCCCACGCCGAGACAAAACGAAAGAGAAAGCCGCCGAAAAATTATTTCCTTTCTCCGGCCCCCTCTCATCGGCTTCCAACTCCGTTGTATCCATTCTGAGAACTGAACGTGAGCGAGCTGCCTTGATGTAACGGACAGCGGAGGTTCTAGACCCCTTCTCCACAATCTTCCGCTCATCAACCAGAACATCAGTTCGTTCGAGATCTCATATCGAGGAATCGGAAGCAGACGAAGACCCGCCGAGCATCATTCCAAAAAATAAAAACCAGATATTCCCCTCATTCCTTTGCCTTTCCTCTCGAAGGTAAACAGTGCGCCGTCATGTTTGCCTGCCTGCCTGTCTGCTTTCCTTCCTTCCTGCTTCCCCCTGGCTCTTTAGCCGACTGACTGGCCTGCTTGTTGGCAGGGTCACCGACTGAAAGTGCAGAAGACGCACTCGATGGGAAGCGGCGCGGTGTGGGAGGCACGCACGCGTACACTCGTGTCTACGCGAGTCGAACAGTAAACAGGGCAGCCATCCCAGCGTTGCGCGTGTCATTCGCTTGCCTTGCTTGCCCCGTATTTCAGGCGAGTTTCCATTTTGTTCCTTTCTCACTCGACAGAAGTCCGCGGCTGCGAAATAATTTAGCAAGGCTCACTAGAAACTGCAGCAGTTGCACCGAAGTTTCCAATCTGGACTACACACGTGCGCTCAAGGGCAGATTCGAACTGGATTCTCGGTGAACCCTCCTCCAGCGAATGAAAGAACTGAATTTGAGAGACACTTAGAGGTAGCGGCAAACGTCTGAGCGAGTTGTCGATGACTCGATTCTTTTACTGACGACACTCGTGCATATTGTACAGGACATCGTCGTCACCGCCACCCACTTCCCCCTCGTTCCTCCTCCCGCTGATGATGTTCCTCCTCATCAATGATTCGTCAGAGCCCTCGGACTTGCAGTCGTTGACGTCGCATTCGTGACCACTGTCATTGAGGGGATCATCTCTTGCGCTGACTCGTGGAGCCTATACGAACCTTAAATTATATCTTCGAGTTATGATGCCTCATCAAGCCTCGGGTCTAGGGGAGACCGACTTGGGCGAACTGACTGCGAGATCCCTAGCTGGCAGTCGTAGTTCCCAGAATCAGAGATTTCACACCAAGTTCCGTTTTCTCGTCTTCTGCTCTGACAGAGCTCTGTTCATGGTAGGCTAGTTATAGGTTCTCGCACGCGCCGGAGACGCACCACGAGCTTTGGTGTACACGTGCAGCTCTGATAGAGTATGGTACCACGGTCACATTTGAGATGCTTCTCGCAGGGGAGCAGAACTCACGATTAGGCCAGTAGTTCTCAACCTTTCTTGATCCGCGCCTTTTCTGTTTTTCCCTCACAACAAAGTCCGATGAAAAGCAGCAATTCTGCTGGCCAGCAATCTTCAGATCCTCCTCATCCTTTTCGGGCGTCTTCCCCGAGTTGAGCACACGCATCAAGACCTGATCTGGGTATGCAAAGAACAAATCTCAAACATCATAAGAGTAGGGGGAAAGTACCAGTCATGGGAAAGTGGTTCGGATTCTAAGCTCTGAGCAGTTGAGGGACATCTATTGTCCCATAACTGGGACCAAGTTAGGCGGCATTTCCCAGTTTTGGGACGTTTCACAGTTATGGGGCACTTCGCTGTCCCACAAGTGGAATAAGTTTCCCATACCCGGTACTTTTCCCTTACCCCCAAATCCCCCCTAAAACGAAGTTCTCATATAACGAATCTTCCGTATAAAGATGCCCTCAGATTACGAACCTTCCGTTCAACGAGCCTTTTAGATAAGAAACCCCTAGATGACGAGTTCTCCGGACGATCAACCTTTCTCCCGTCGCACGCTTTCCGCACAATATGGGTGAACGACTTCATTTTGTCAGTCACATTACTCGGAGAGCCGATTTCGAGGAAGGTTCGTTATTATTAGGGGCCATTTTGTTTTTGTCGAGTTCGTAATACGGGAGATTTCAGGGCACTTCTCATCCACGCGAAACTATTGCGCACTTCTCCTGTCTCTGTTGTGTCTTGTCCGATTTCCATGGAGACTTCATAGGAATTCTCAGAAGGTCGGTTCCGTTGTCGCTTTACGGTCGCCATGAGGGTAATCATTATCCAATGAGACGGATCTCTGTTGCTGACCTTCCCGAGTATGAGACAATGTTGGCTCTGTCTGTATTCATTAGGATTACACATTGCGGCTCTCTCGACGTTGTGTTCACGGCTATCTCTCTAATTACGTACTAGCAGCCGAGTAAATAGTCATTTGATGTGTGTAAAAAACCGGAAAGACAAGGCGGAACAGGTCGAGCAAGCAGAACGGGAGGCGACACGAAGGAGATATTGCTGTCTCCCCCCCGGCCTTGTTGTTCACTCTCACGACACTCATGGCGTTGCTTGGCTTAGAACGTCCCCCACAGCTCGTTTCACCTCGCGACTCGTGACCTCTACATCCGACTGCTGTGAGTGGTTTACACGTTGAGTCTTATACTCGGAGTGAGCAGTAGACGACCCGCGATTATTTCCCCCTGCTCGTCGTAAGCCGTGCCCGTCCGTCCGTTCTCTTCCCTTCAAGCCTCCTAAACGCAGCCGTTCGGCCTTCATCACCAGCCGTCATCAGAAGGCAACATCAACAGTTTGCAACAAAACGACTACTTTGACTACGGCTCGCAACGTTTATGGCTTTGTTGAGTGTGGACCATGCTTCTCATCGTTGTTGGTATTTCTGCAGTTGTCGTGCTGGCTGACGATGTTGTTTTTGTTCTACGTGTCGGTTTGGAGCTGGTTCACTTGGAGCCGAGCGATGCCAAAGAGCATAATAATACTGCTGTAACCAACAACGAGAACACAAGTGCTTGGAAAGAGAATGGAGAAACAAATGAACGAACTCCAGTCACCCCGGACGTTGTTCTCGCCGTCGCCGCGGCCGCCGCAGCAACTGCCGTTGCTGCATTGGTGGTTTTGTTGTCGTTGTTGTTGTCAGCCGTCTTGAACTGCCACCTCGACAGAGAGACGGCCCTGCCACCAAATGAACAGTGGCAGCGACAGAAGACAGCTGAAAAGAAAGAGCGGACGTCGAGAAGAATTCGGCGAATGTTGCCACTCCGGCGGCAATTCACTCACTTGTTCGTTCGTTTGTTCGCACTCCGTGTCACTCGTTGTTGGCCCAGCGCTCGCGCTGCATGCAGCTGCATCAAATGACGGCGGCGACGACGACAACGTCACGAATATCAAAACACGGTGATGGAACGACCGACGGGAACCGGAGACTGACAGACATGCCAGGTGGAAATTTCTCGCATCTTCTCGTGTCCGTTTCCTCGCCGGTTGCTTCAGTTTCGCTGTTTGCTTTCTTTTCTTCCGCCATTTGTCTCGTTCCTTCTACGTCCCTTGCCTGATAGCTTGCCTGCTGGGTGGATGCGTTCTTTGAGCGGTCGTTCCTTCGATTTGTTCACCCCTTAGGTGAGGGAAGAGTGTCAGCGATGCTGTCGTTTGAACGAAATGGGTACATCCCTCTCGCCAGCACATTTGCTCTGATTTGTTTTGTGAAGTCACGCCTGCAACTACCGCTCGAAGAGTGTCCCTCGCTTCGTGTGTTCGTCTTCGTTCTTCCCGCTTTGAAACTCAACTTCCACTTGGCCTAGTTTTCCGCCTCCTCTTTCGCGTAGCCTACTTTAGGGAGGCTTCATTTCAACAATGTAGAATCTCCGCGCCTTCGATCTCTCTCTCGACTGCCGCGTAAGAGCGAAAAAAATGGAGAAGGGTTTCGATCAATGCTCAGTTGTGTCTTTTTTTCTCCATCTGCGCCATGATACCGTTCAGAGCTGCGAGGACGTGAGTTCGAATGAAAATCAGACGAAGTCGCAGCCGACAATGCGCGGAGTCGTTGCGTTTCGTCTCGAAAAATTTCCTCTTGAAATTCGTCTTCGTTGTTCATCGATGCTATGTTCGTCTGCTCGGTATTTTCTTTCCCTTTATTTTGCATTCAACGCTTGCTTCGTCTCGCAGTAGCCATTCAATCTGTATAATGTTTCGGTCGATGTCGGTCTGGTCCGAAATTTGAATTTTCTGCCAATTTGGGTTTTGAGCGCCGCGCCGCCGGTCGAGATTTGAGACGATGCAAAAATAATATTTTGTCTGATGGCTCCTCGAAACAATGTTTAGGCAGATGAAGAGTGGAAACGCAGAAACGGCGTCGATAAGAGAAATGCGGCGAGCCGATAGAGGGAGCAACGAGCACAAGAACCAAAGCAGCGAAATCCGTTGCGAAACGGGGGAAAGTCGTCGAAGGGCAGAGTGGTTTGCGTAGCGTAGGCGTCGCGGAATGTGTTCGTCCCTGACACGAAGACGCTCCAAGAAGGTTGGATGAAAATTTAAGCTAGTAGCGCCCGAGAGTCAGAGACGCTGAACGAAGGCGACAAAACTTGAAATGACTTGTATGAAATCGATTAGACGTCCATTTCGTCCGTGAGAAGTCGATCTCCCAACTCTGATTTCCGGAATGGCAGAGTAAATATATTATTCTTATGCTTCTCGAGTCACACAAGAGACAGGGGTTCTTTTCGAGGTCCCGGAACTCTGAACACATTGTCAGCTCGAAGGCACGAACGGCAGACGTTGATACAGGATGCCTCCTCCTGTAATTTCGGGATTTTTCGTCTGACATGGTCGTTTCCGGATGGAAACGATCAGGAAGTGTCAGACCGTTGCGTTGGCATGAGACGCCCAACACAAGCCATTCGTGCGCTGTTAGTCCTAACTCCTAACTATGTTTCCGTCGAAAGGAGCAGCAGTCCCCAGAGGCTTTCCAAATGCATCGTCGTCGTCGGCCTGAAAAGGGCCTCTTTGTGACCAGGTGAACAAAGCCCGGCTTCCCCGAGCGATCGAGCTCAGGAGGCGAACATTTTTAAACTCTGGTTGTCCTGGATCTTTCCAAAGCAGGGAAGCCAAATATTTCATTAGTTGCTGAACAATCGTTTCGTTAAGAACGGAGAAAGGACACAACGGAGCGAACAACCGGCTGTATCGGGCCGCTAGAGGAAACCAACGGGCGGCTAATCGATGGAAACCCTGACCCTTAGAGGACGAACCGTTCCGTTTGTTGCTTCAAGTCTTATTCCCCCTCCATCCGTCCCCTTCTCCAGAGCTGGCCACTGACCCTCGCTGCTCTCGCGCCGTCGAAATAGACTTTCCTAGCTGGTCTAGCGATGACCTTGTCTCCCTACGGCACATGCGCTCCAGAGTAAACCGGATTCTGTCAAATGGCAAGCGGCTTCCCTCTTCACTCCTGCAGTTATTTTCTTTCGGAAAGGACTTCTGCAGGACTGAAGTTAACTTTGACTCAAAGAGACCACCGTGCTCGAAGAGACAGCGTTTGCCGCAGTGACGGCTCGAACACACGTCCTGCGCTCAATTTCCTATCAATGAATCTTCATAGAAACTCACTTAGGCGTCTTGTGATTCGAGAAGGCTGCTTCCCATCAGAGGATCTTCAGGTTCCGAAATCCAACCAAATGCAAGAGTGAACGAGGACGGTATGCGACTAGCTCAACCAACCGCCTTCTAAGCCGAACGAATGATAATGCTTCTCGTCTGAAAGAGAACAACACATAGAACCACGCTTCATCTCACTATCAGTGCCAGCCTATCTAATTCTAATCTGTTGCGAAATGCATCCTCACTCGAACCAGCGATTCCTTCGCTCCGTTCTACTTGTTTCCGAGAGTACCCACTTCGAATTTCTCTTCATTTTTGAGCATGAACCACAAAGAGGTCAACTAAGACAACGACCATGGTCGGATTCAAAGTACGAGCAAACTGAGATCGACTCGAATCTCTCGCAAGTTTCTCGGGAATCCTTCGATCAAGAGACAGACCTTTTCCTCCTTTCTGGGGCTGAAATTAGAGAACGAGGACTTCACCTGAATCGTTTCCGAAATTTCCGAGGGAAGAGTTCTCTGGTGTCTGGATTGACTGTGTTTTTCGATCCCCCCTGTGGCCCACGGAGAGTGCATTGGAAGCCGACATGGAAGCTGGAAAAATAATTACGTTTTGCATCTCGATTCCGCGCAATGCGAACGCAAGAAACCGAGATAGCTCTGATTGGGAAATGGTTCGAACACTCTGAGAACATCTGGGACCAGGTCTAATGGTTGCAAGAAAGAAGCTTCGCGCCATTGTTTTTTCCATCAGCGTTCCCCCGACTCCCTCTGGTCTTGAGGAAAATATGAAAATGCAAAGAGGGGTTCTCTCCCGTTGTTTCTGTTTTCTGAACGCCGAGTTGCTGACCTGACTGGAACTTCGATTTGTAAAAGGTGGATATGACAATTCAAAATAAGCCAATCTCGCACAATACAATCACTGGGGGTTCCCTCCGCTTATCATGGCAGGTGTTGGTTCGAGAAAAGCGCTGTTGTCTTGATACAATACATTCAAGAGATCTGGCGGATTGAGAAGGGAGAATAAGAACTGAAAACAAAAGCCTTCGGGAGTTAGTCACGTTGAACTTCGAAATGAAATGTGTAAGAACTTGACAGAACTTATACTATACTGACGCACAAGTAAGCTCATCAATGGGATAAGAAAGAAGAAAGGTATTTTGAGACAAGAATGTTCTCTTTGTTGATGCTCGTCATCGATGGCGATCGATGACAATGAGATTAGGCTCCCCGGATGTCATTCGGGTATTCTCTTCCGAATCAACCGCCTGAAAATGATTCCCCGAATGAAACCGTCCCGTTTTTGGATTGCTCCTGAATTTTTCTTGTACTTTTGCGAGAAAGTTCCCCGCAGGACAATCAGGAATATGCTCCGTTGTCATATCTCCGAATTCTAGCGAGGTTCTGGGGAAGACTCGAATCGATTAGCAGAAATTGACTCCAACTCACTAGGACGGAAATTCGAAGTTCTGGATCGGCTGGATGATTATCTAGAGGCTTGACCCGCGATGATTTCAAATGCAGAGATGCGTCATTGTTTCTGGACGTCAAGTGTTGGACGATCACTCACCTTCTGTTCCAGTCCGAATAGCGGATGAGGAACAGCTGTGTAACGCCGGGCTTGATTCCCAATAGTGAGCGTATCGGGCAACCGGACGATGCAATGACGAAATGGAATACAAATGTCCACCCTACGCTTGCTTGCTCGCTTGCTCTCCAGAGAAAGCAGTCGAAGCATCACCAACAGCAGCAGCAGCCGTCGCACATCACATGCTCGGCTTGCCGGATGTCGACGTTGCCATTCTGTTGCCATCGACGACGATGACTTGCCAAAACCGAAACGGACAAACGTACAGCCAGCCTGTCGGTCGTTCGCCCGCCCCGTCAGACCGGACGATCGAATCGAAGCCATTGACCACGCATCTGGTTGTGCTTCATGCATATCCCGTCCACGGCCGCATCGGTGACAATCTCGTGACATCCTGACTTTCGAACCGGAGCCGAAAAAAACTCGTTTGCTTCAACGATGTTTGTGCCCTTGCTATTTGCAGTTTATTGTGATGGCTGCGGTCGAATAGAAGAGAAAGCACGGCTGTCCTCGTTTAAATGAGCGAATCGTACTGAACGATGCGCAAGATATTTCATGGGCGGACGTTTCGAGCTTTTCCTCGTTCACGAGTGCCGTCAACGTAAGCGATACTTTGTCACTTCAGAACGAAACTCACGGCGACCTGGCACTTGATGCACCGTCAACACGTTCCATGCGAGTGTGCATGTGAGGTGACGGCCTCTCGGCTGTCTGGTGGTCTTCACGCAGCGTACTTTCATAACCATACTTTCATCCATGTGGAACTTTTCTTCTTCTCGTGTCTTCGAACGATTTCCAGATTGCGTGATTACGGCACGCGGAGAGCTTCGGAAGGAATCCGATTCTGGCGGAAAAGAGTTCAGGGTCAAAACAGCGTCAGCAGCGCGAGAAGTGGAAGGGCAGGGGGCGAATGAGTCAGAAATATAGTACTCTGGTAACCCACTTTCGCGATGAAAACTGTAACTCGATGAAATGAGTTTACCCGCAGGACAGAAAACGTGATCGTGCATTCAATTTCCCTCTCACGATTCTTCTCTAGCGAAGTTACCTGATGGAGCAAAGTTAGCGAGATTGCGAGAGGAAATTCCGTGAGATAATGCACGCGAGGATGAGAGCGACTGGAACGAGGGCCCATCGGAACGAGACAGCAGACACCCTGTAGCGCCTCAGGCTGACAGATGGGCCTTCAGGGAGGAACAGAGAGAGAGTAAGGGACGTACGAGAGGACGAAGGTCGGCCCATGGCTCGGCCGAGGAACACTTGAAATAAATCACAAAAGACTCGACGCGACCTCAGTCAGCAGTGCAGCGCAGTAATCAAATTTTGTCCCACCTTGCCGTATAGCCAGTCAGTCAGTTAGTCGCTCGGTCTGTCGGTCGGTCGAGAGCGAGCGAGCCGAGACTTCGGACTCCCAGTAATGGAACAAACAGGCCTTGCGTCACGTTTGCGCTCCCCAACTGAAAGAACGGGGGTAACACGAGTTGCATCGAAAAGCTGCGGGAGAGGAATGGAGCAGCGGGAACGAGTTAGGGACCAAGAAGGATGAGTTTTAGCGCGAGGACAATACCGGGAGAAGGATAGTTTTGGGATGGTTCAGTGTGTGGGAACGAGATGAACGAGCACAAAGACGACGACGGCGACGAAAACGATTAGAATGAGGACAGCGAGCGACACGACCATCGACTGCGAACGCTCTAAAGTCTCTCTCACTAAATTGGGTGCCGCAACCAACTTTTCGCCGAATATCAGAGGAAACTTTGACTCGGAATGGGAAAGAGGCATGATCGGACTGGTTGCTGTTTGAGTTTTTGTAACAATATCCAGCACATGGAGCCCTCCTTTGAAGTTTCTGGAGGTCGACCGACACCTTCTGCAGCAATATCTTCTCACGTCTCCTGCAGCAGCTTATCCACCTCCTGAGCTGAGGGCGAGACGGGCAGAGGGGGGAAGCCATCTTGGCCTGATCTTGAAAGGGGCGGCAAACAATGATGATATTCATGATTAAGCTCTGCTGGCCGACCGAATTCAGGCGAAGGAGTGACCTATCCGCTTCCCCTTCGGTAAGCGAGTGATCTCCTGTTTGTCTTCTTCGCGGTAGTTTTTTAGGCTTGGTGGATGAGTTTCAACAGTACGACTCTCTCTTTCGTGAAATCCGAATCAATCAGCGGCGGAGACAGCTGCGCCAGGGAGCAACTTACCACAGTATTACCATGTGAACATAATGACAGTGAACGACGGGAGCAGGGAACATCTGTGGAGTTGGTTTTGTCTGGCGAGCGCTCTTGCCTTCTCCGCAAAGAAAATCGGTATCCACTCAGCGAAACTCGGAGAGAAATGTCGACTCTAGTTTCCTCGTGCGAACACTGCGGACTTTTGTCTGATTGGGAAAGACGCCGCGAATGCGGGTGTGTTTGTTCTTCAATGCTGGAACGATTGCCCGCACTGGAAGTTTTCACAAACATCGGCCGCTCAAACGAAATGATTTCCGATCCATTTTCTACGGAAAGTTTCGACTTTTTCGCTCGTGGGGGTAGCGAGTCCCCGGTTCCTTTCGGAGCGGAGAACTGCCTGTATAAATAATCGTTGAGATAAGTTGAGCCGAAACGAAGGAGCTCAGTAAACTCAAGAGAAGGGTTCGCGCCGAAAGCAAATGGTTTCGAGGCTGTACTGAACTCAAAGCTGTTTCTCTAAAGAGAGAAGCTCTCCGTTTCGAGCTGAGTGTCTCGCGAATTGCTTGCTGATTTAATATTCCGATTCTTCCATCTTCGAATTCCATCCTCAGCCGAGACGATTCTTCGGATGGCGACCATCATCTCGATAGCTAATCCGATTATCTTCAATCGACCATAACTGTGGAATCTCGGAGCAGGAGAAACCGTCTGCTTAAACCTCGCGGCACGTGTCACATCGAATTCGTTGTTCCCGACCGACGTCGAAGCTAGTAGTTCGATCTCAGATTGTCGCTTATTACGGAATGTCTTAACAAGTCTCTCCGGGATGTGAGCAGGAATCCAGCGGACTCCTTCAATGATCTTTCGACTCTTCAGTAGACGCGCTCTGTGTTACGCCGAAAACTCCTTCCTCATTCAGTTCGCGAGGAGCGCTTGAATCAATTTCTCACAGAAGGGAGAACGGCTCGAAGGGACGTTTGAAGTTGAATTTCGAAGGCGCAACTTACGTCCCCATCGCTACAGGAAGAGAAATGATGTCAGATGGCTATATCGACTCACGTACGCGAGAGCCGACAGACGGGGAGCTTGCAGACTTGCTGATCCATCCCGATATCAATCACAACGCGACGGTCTTCATTCAATGCTGTGTCTGAAAGCCGTTCGATAGGAACGGCTTCGTGAGGGATTCTCGTCATCGCCTCGAACATAATGATCCTTCTGAAGAGGAAACAGGGGAACAACGTGTCTCCACCAGCGGTGGGCTGGCGGAATGGGAGTCCAACTTCTGGGAGGCAAGGCAAACGTTCGTTCAGGCGAAGGTTTTTCAAGTTGAACTACAATGTACACCTCTGAATCCTTCGTTACAGACAGTCATTTGAGACGAGGAACCTGAGCCGTAGCGGAAAATGTCATTCGAGTCTCGGGCGGAGCACTCGACCTTCGAGGCTAAAGGGAAAAATGTCCGTGCCAGAGGAAGGGTAGACGGTGACGTTGCCGATCTCAATAACAATTCAAATCGAACTCGTTCCTCTGAACTCAGTTCTGTTCTGATCGATTCTGGAATCGACGCATCTTTCTCGAAATAATCCAGATGGCTTTGGAAGTCGTTCGCTTCGCACGATTACGCATTCACTGTCCCGGTGCCAGCGTGCCGGAATCGGAAATCCAAACGTCGTCGTATTGAACGGGGCGAACGAGAAGACTGGTCTGTAGAGGATAAACGCAGTAGCGCATGTTTTATTTAAGAGCCGTGTTGTTTCCAAGTGTTTGCGCTCGTGGTTTGCCTCGGCCGCTTCAGCCGTCGTTCTGTCTGTGAGTCCGTCTGGTTTGTTGGCGGCCCGCCTGCCTGCCTGCCTGCCTGCCTTCCGTGGTGGTTGGCAGCTGTTAGACATTGTACACTTTGCAGACCGTAGATCTAAGTTCACAGAGGCGTAAAGGAGAAACGCTTTGTCTGAGTTTGTCTCTCTCGTATTCGAAGCTCCCACGGTGCGCACTCGAAAGGTCGTTGCATCACGAAACTTCAGTGGGACGGAATCTTCTAAACACCGTTGGAACCTTCCTAGTTGCTGAGGTCTGATCCTACGCTTCTCGTCATCGCGGTTGGCAACTAGAATAGCGATCGAAGTTCTAGTTTTCAGCGAGAAATCAGATGAGAACTCCGCGTGGAGATCGTCCATCTGGGCATCGTGGGAGACGGAACCAAGGAGGTGCTTTTTGTCGCTCGTAGAACTTTTTCGTTGCTGGAAAACCTCCGATTGTATAATCACGGGAGCCGAACTAACGATTTGGGAGTTTCATTCGGAAGAAACGGACGGGCTTATAGCTGGGAGACTTTGGTCTTCGCATTTCTAATCCGTTAATGGACTCTCTCTCTCTACTAGGGTGGAACATTTAGGACGTTTTTTTTCTTCGTCTCGTTCCCTCAGAACGAGAATAAAATCCCTTCGAGCTCGACAAACTGAACAACAAAGTGTAGCGAACGGGACGGCCATTATTTCGAAGTGACTTCCTTCTCTTGAATTTCTTTCTGGCGCGAGTTGAAGGATGTGAATTTTGTTTTGTTTTGGCGCAGGAGAGCGAACATGCTCACTGAAGGATTACAGGAGGATCATCGCTGTTTTGGTCTTTTGTTTTTCGTCGAAAGGCCATCCAGAATCCTTCTCTTTTCGCGAAATCCCTGTGTCGGTTGGTGGCTTTGGAAACAATACGACAACCATGGTAGGTTGAGAGGACTTCTGTTCATGAAACCCCAAGGATTCCTCAGATCTAGAGTGGCGGGAATTCTCCTCGGAAACGTTTGCACTCCACTCCAATCCTCGGCTCACTCTGGAAGCCTATTCCGAAGGTTTTTTCCTCGAGGATTTTCTCCGAAGCCGGATACGGCGTATCATCCCGATATGCTCTGTTGTTGCAGAGCTCTTTGTTCATGTCAGTCCCGTAATCTCTTAGGAGACCAGGAACATCAACGGAGCCGTCGATCAACAAAATAGCACGAAAATATCGTCTCGAGAAGTATACGTAAGTCATCGAGGAGAACATTTTCAAAGAGGATTCAGGATCCCTAGGATTCCGCGAACTCTCCTCACTAACCGAGGGCTCGGAGCAGTCTAGAAACGCTCGGTATTCCTTCAGCTCGGACGAAAGACAATGTTCCACTATGGTCTGCTTCAAAGGGAGACAAACCACTAACGGATTTTCTTTTCGAAAACTCACCTCGACAATGGACGAGCACGTGAAGCGACACCCCGGTTGAAACCTGGCACGTCGGAGTCAGGCGGGCGTTGATGGTATGGGTGAAATTGTACAACCCTTCCTCGATGAACAGCCGTTCCGAGTTAATGTGCCCTCTCAGCATAGCGGGTTCCCCATTGTTGATGAAAAGTCCTCCACTTTTGAGAAAAGCTCGAAAAGACGACATTTGCGACGAGACGCTTCCACGGCTCGTCACCTCTGAAAATTTCTCCAACGTCCATCAGCGAAGAGAAGAAACGCCGTTGGATGTCGTGGCGAACTTGAACTTCCGCGTTAGTTATCGAAGATAGAACTTCTGTTGATGTGATCCGTGTGTACCTTGGCGTCTAGAATCGATACGAATTCACCAGAAGAATGAGCGTGAAACAGGGCCTTATTATAACGTTGAATGATTCCGAGAGCTCAAAGCCAGTTTTCGAGAATTTCATTCATCACGAAACTCTCTCGTGAGGTCGCAGCGACATCGGTCTCTTGTCTCTTCTCAGAACGCCCATGATTGGCGCCTTTCCGATCGCCAGGAATCTTCATTCGTAACTCGGATGACACCGCAAATCTTCGAGATTCTCGAGTTGTGGACGACGACGACGACATTTGGATATCGGAGCTCGGAAGAGATCGTGTTCAAGTGTTGGAGAGGGTCTTCGCGGAGACGAACACTCTGCAAATATCTGGAATTTCATCCCTCGAAACGATTCCTATCCAACGCGACGGCTGGGAACTCTTGCTTTTGCAAGATTCCGTAAATTTTGAGGACGTCCCAGAATCAAATGTGTACCTCCGAAATGTGCGGCATGGTTCACATTTGGATTGAAGCGAGAGGGGATTGACAATGGTAAAGAACGCTTCAATGGCTGAATGTTGTTCACCGGCCTATAATCATCAGCGTGTGTTAAATATTCAGAAATATTGTGAGAAACTCCGAAAAGTTTGAGTTTTTGAAAAAGGAGAAGACGTTACACGAGGGACTTCGGCTCGATTCAGAGTAATCCATTCAATCAAGGCTTGAGTTTCGCGTACTTTGATGACGCACTATGATCGATCGTTTTAATAGGTGTCGTGTAACGCGTTCCGCAACAAATTCTAATCCTGCGTTATGGATTTCAACCAACGACATAGTGATTTCGAGCGGGGAAGACTCTGACGGGATCGTTCCTTCAAGGTTCCGCCTGCCGTCTTCAGGGAAATCTCGTGAAATTCGCTTCCATTATTCGGAAAACAAAGCCAATGTTGATTCTGCGCCGATCATTCGAACTTCTTTCCTCATATGCGACCCCGATGAACTCCATTCCTGGTGGATTCGACAAGGATGGGAAGATTCGACAGCGTCGTCGTCTGGTTAAATAAACGATTGTTCTCATCGAGCGACGTGACGAGACTTGGAGCTGCCGGAAGAATAACTCCAGTGTCTGCTCAGGCTTCTTATTGAAATCGGGAACCTACTTCGGACGAGACCAGAGAGAAGGACGAACAGTTTCGTTACGGAAATCGCCGTGTTCTGGCTCAGAAACTCGGGGCTGGATTTCGAGAATCTGACTCAGCGATAGAACTGTGCTCTTCGAGCAGAATATTTCTCTGGAGCATTGCGCAATACGCAATCAGATTCCGCACCAAGGAGCTTGAGGTTGCAAGTTCTCTCTCCTTGTGCTCTGAGCTTCGCCCACACGATTTTGTCTCGAAGCGAGTCCCTGAAACCGTGGAGGAAAGATTTCGTTCTCATGCCCTGCGATCTACACCAGCACGAAAACATGGTCTGGAATCGAATCTGCGACGTGATGACCCCAGCGAACGATAGTCCCGGAGAGCCGAATGGAAATCCAAGTTACGTAATTATCTGGAATGACGTCAGCCTGAAGAGCACAACTCTTTGAACAAAATGGCCAGCAATACTTCACAAAGATCCTTCCTTGTCGCTCATCTCGAGCATTCTGATTCGTATCTCGATATTTTTCTCTCGAAATCTTTGGGAGCTTGGGAATCTTTAAGAATTCGGGAACAGCGGAAAGTAACAAGACTTTCTGAGCGCATATCAGGGACGCGCGCTTCAAGATCTCTAGAAAGAATTTTCATGTTCTTGATTTGGACGCATTCCGAAACTGATTTCACTCCGAAGTTAGACGTTGGGAGAGATATGAACTTGCGCTTGTTCGTCACGTCTTGGGAGAGCCCATGCTCGTGACACGTGGAGATATGCGACTAATTTCTCGCCATTTTATGGAGCTCATAAATCTAGGTAGAGCGCGCGCACTCCGGAGCAAAAAGCCCGAAAGTGGCGGGGACGTTGACTTCTGGAAATGCTTTGCATTCCAGTTCCTCAAAGAGCCGGTGCTCAGAGAGCCACTTCTCTTGTTGCACTCAGAGTCGGAGAGAGGATCCATTAATAAGGGCTCGAGCGAAAAGCCTTCAGCAGTCCATTTGGAGCATGATCCGAAATCGCATCGGATCGCATGAGCACGCTCGTGCGGATATCGGGGTGAGCGAGCGATTTCACTTCTTGAAATCTACGAGAAATTTGAATCGAGTGACTCGCCCTGATCCAATAGAGGACGTAATCAGTGGCAGTTCTAGCACGTGGATGAAGAATTCTTGTTTGTTTGCAGCACCCACAATGTTCCAGGTCGAAGGTCAGTGTTTGCGTTAACACTGGTGCTGCTGATCGGAAGTTCATGTTGGCGAAACGATCGCTGATGACTCGGTAGGAAAGCTGATTTGAGACAGCGGATTTTCGGCGGAAACTATTTCTCAAGTAGCAAACGCTAGGCCGGCGAGCTCGAAGCTGTTGCATCGACTCAACGCCGGATCTTGACTTGTGGAGTTTCTTTCAGCGACCTCTCGGACAACGCAACCCCTACTCGGGTTTTCGTTACCTCAGGCTTTTCAACGAGAATCCGCTATCGGATGAATTAGTTCCTCGTCAAAATGGAGCAAGGAGTTCATGCTGCAATCAGTCGACACGATTGAATGACTTTGATGCAGTTGCACAAGCGCAACAGCTCAAGCCATCCGCAGGTCACAGTACCGAACTCTCGAGCGCGACAACTTATCAGGTGGGTCTTGGGTAACGATGTTATTTCTCATTCACTCATAACTAACTAATCTCGGTTGATGATTCTCTTTCATAATCAGCTTCGTGGAATCCGGCTCGAGAATCTTGGAACCAGGGATTCGTGCACATCATATGATGGATGTTGAGGATGAAAAACATGTCTGCTGCTGCTTCTCATGAGCGCACAACGGGATCTTCTTCTTAATCGCGAGTTATTATCAATGAACAGACCAAATAACTGCCGTTTATTTATGTTAACACGCAAGCACGCATCTGGGTTTGCATCTGAGCGTGCTCGACTACGTGCAGACAGTCATTTATGGAAGGAAATTAATATTGAAGACGTTGCGCTGCGCTCAGCACACTCCGGTACACATTCGCTCGGATTAGCGTGAGCCAGACGATAATAAAATAGCCGTCCAATCGGGAGACTACCCACAAAACACCGCGGGATTTATGTCATGACACTCTCACGTAGATTAAACTGAAACCGCGGCTGTCCTTGGAGGCTAGGGAGTGCCACAAAGTCTCGTCTGCCAAGACGATCTCAATACATGTACACAGGGGGTAATCGCTGCCGCCATAGCACGTGCTATGTCGGGATCAGAGGCAGCAGCAGCTACCCAGACGGAGAACGATTTCAATATTTCTTTTGGCCTTGGTTCCTACTGCGGCATTCGCTTGCCTGGAAGTTGTCCAGGCACCACGCGCTTCAACTCTTGAAAAACAGGGAAACGGAGTAATACGTAGGCGATATACGGGAAAAGTGCAATCTCAGATACAGGCAAACAGTCAGTTACACCTCCATTTAAAATTCTACCGTGGACTCCAGCCGCGATCATCGAAGGATATAGCGGAGAGCTGGAATAATTTTTGTACCCAGCACGCGTCCTATTTCTAAGCTACGGAGACTAGTGGCCGGAAAAAAGTATTGAAATTGAAGAAGTCGCCGCCTGAAATACTGTATATGATGCTACGTCATCTCACTTATCCGGATACCAAAACTGCCGAACTAGTTGAGTATCTTCGGATGTTGGGGACCACCTCATGGCCTTCTCGAGCTCTATCGAGACGCTACCTACGCTAGCCCAGCGTGATGGGTTCAGCGACTGAGCCAGGATTCTAACCTGTCTTCAGAACCACTAATTCCGCACAAGTCGAGGCTCCGATCGAGAATGCTGGTTTCTTCCTTCGGAAACGTTCATCGCATAGCTACGACCAGGATGGAACTGTCTTCGACTGTACATTTTGCTATGAGCCAATCTCACTCATTGAGCAACCGCAGCAACGCGGATTTCAAGCTTTCAAATTGTTCCTTGAGAGGTCAGATGTTGTGCATCCCTGATCTACATAGCCGCTCGTTGACCAGGCTACTCTCATGTATCATAATATCATTAGGGTTGCTGCGATCGAGGTCTTTATTGTTTTTGTCTACCACTCGTTTGAAACAAATACATTCCCATACAGCTTGCGGCTCGTGATGTGACGGCGATAGAGGTTCAGTCCATGCTGTTCGGTTCTTAGGATGCAGCAAGTGCAATGGTCTCTTCGAGCAAAGGCGCTGATTTGACCTCCTCCACCAGATGAGAACGTGTTCACGCAGGCGGCCCACATGATGGTAACGACCTGGTCTATGACTTTGAGCTCAGGTTCCTGTTCTTGAGCTCTTCAACAAGACGTCACCGCGGGAAAGACATCCAGATAGAGGCGAACTAATGAATGTGCGACGAGATCCACTGTAGTCTGTCATGTAGAATTGGGTCTGATGAGAGGAAACTCTCATTTCATTCTTCTCCGGAGTTTTCTCCCAGTATTTCGCTCAACGAGACTCGATCCAGTGTGCTCTTTTGGATGGAATTCTTTTTACCTCGATGTTTGACGTGTTTTTCCATAACGCCTGAAGTGGCGAATGGCGAACTCGTGTATGGCGCTAAAAAAGCTCACAACGAGGGAAGAGACCATATATCTGATCGGCCATAGCTCACAACTCGTCTCCCTCGCGGAGCGTTGAGGCCTCTAGCGTTTCCATGACTTCATTGCCGTCACCTCCGAGCGTTGTATAGAGGTAGGCGACTGCTGCGACGAGTCCGAAGACCATGAGTGCGAGCGCTCCCAGAGAGAAGAACCACGGTGCCATTGGAGATGATCGTGGCGCTGAGCCCTCTGTGGAAGTTGGCACCGATCTCGGATTCATAGTGATCGATCCCACGCAAGAAGATCCGGTTTTTGTGCCGTAGACGGCAACCGTCGCAGGTGAATGTTCCGCTCAACGAGAGATTAGACTATTGATCCGTCGTCACCAGAAACTGACCCTCACGAGAATGCGCAGGAATGTCGTGACGAAGTGAAAAGGTTTCTGGAGTACTTCAGCTCAAGGTTCACACTCGCTGAGCGCGGCGGGTTTATCCGTTCCTCGACTCTGCCGGATGTCTGATGCGATCGTCAGGTGGAATCTACTTTAGCGTGAAACGAATGCTCTCGCGCAATCCGTCGACGGAGCTCAACTTCTTCCCGTCTTCGAAGGTTCTCAATCTTCCAAAGTCTCAATTAGGAACTCAGGTAGCGTACTCAATTCATCAAGCGTCCAAAAAGTACACTTAGCAGGGAATTATCAAAGATCTTCGAGTGGGTCTCTGGAACTGTGGCCCAAATAGGGAGAGTTACTGAGGAAGCTCCCATCTTTCACTGGTGGCATCGAGTAGCAAGCCCCGTATCTCGGAATCGAATCATTGTCGTCGCCTCAGTTTCCTCAGGAGTGAAGCTAGGTGTGAATTGATTCGCACTCCGTCACAAAGAACTGCCGGCGTTCCCTCGAGGGGGAACGAATCGAATAATGCCTTCCGACTTACTCTGGTGTTGGTCGAGAGGGCGAGTCTTTCGGGAGTATGCGAGAAAATTAACTTTGTTGTTTGTTCATGGCTAGTTGATAGCTGCGGCTCAACAAACCGCCGAGCCGATCAAGCGCACCAGAATGTCCGGATTCCAAGATATCGCCCCAATGTAACACTATGGCCGCTCTTAAACGATTATCAACATCAACGCCCTGATCTTGATGAATCGCTTCTCGGAGTATTCATCGCTCGCTGGAACTCGCGTCGAACAAGGGGATCCTGTTCACCGGCGCACTTTACCCACATCTGATGGATATAGTAGATGAACATCCAACTCATTGTTCAGGGGGCTCAGAAGGCTTGTTACCGGTCACTCACTTAATCGTTCAACGAAAGATTACCCTATTGATGGTGGCTTCAGGATGAGACAACGAGGTTGACGCACGGAATCAGCTGACTCGTGTTTGTCTATGTAGGCCCAATGTTCCGTGTTCTTCTAGATGACATCCTGTGGAAATCACAGCTCGGAGCTCACGAAACTCGCTTGACGTGCATCGGACCCGAGTCGCATCATTCGATCGATGCGACGCAAAAGAAGCGAACTTGACAGTTTCTTTCCCCACACAAGCTAGTCATTTCGCCTGGGAGATTCTCGGCGAATTTCGTCTCGTGGCCTCGAATCGAAGACATATGCTGCATTCTGCTCTCGATGAATGATTCAGTTGGGATTAAGTGCTACATAGTTTGGAAAAGACAGTCAGCACCCATTTTTTTGAAGCGAATCTGAATTTTTTTTTTCCAAGGTAATTCCGGAGGAGTGACTTCTAACTAGGAAAATCGACTCCGACGAGATATCTAGAGTCTGGGCGCATCCCTTCTGTTCTTTAAAAAAAATCGTTTGCCGATGCGTTGCGCATTTTCACGATGAAGATTCCAACGTGCAATCCGAAGATCCAGTAGCATGAAAGGCGAACACTCGAAGGATGAACCGACAGCTTTCTCCTGAGGAACGACATCAATCCCTGGAATGAATCCGCGACAGGTGCTCTCGTCATATTCTGGAAGAAAGCACCTTCTCATTTCAGGTGGTCTTGGAGCTCTGTCCTGATATCGCCGTGAATGCATCCAGTACGAGCTGAGGCGTGATGCTGGAAATTTGAGACTGCGCTCGAAATTGCTGTATTGTTGTGGAGTATATGGATTCTTGAAAGCACGTATGAATATCATCATTTCCTCACGACTGCGTCCGAATTGGCAGTCGTTCTTCCTGTAATCGATAATGCGTATGATTCTGGGCGTCGCTCGATCGATTTTTATTTGCGTAAAAACCTCCAGGACACAGTTTTCGGCTGCTATTGGTTGAATCCAATATCCTACAGATACTTCCAGAAAACTTACTTCGATAGCTGACGGAACTCCGGCCCATATTCCGTGTTTTTCTCAAACCGAAGCATAAAAAGCAGATCAATTTAGCAGAATACATTGCAAATCGCACTGAATGACTAGCTCCGCGGAACTACAGATTTCGTGACTCCATCCCAGAACTTTCAATATGACTGCTTACCAATCATTTCTCTCATCACAGCGTTCAGGTTCAGCACTTCGAGGTATATCGATTGCATCGAACGCCTAGACTAGCTGAACTTAAGCTTCTCAGTTGAAAGTCACAGCCGCGGGGCTTGCTTTTCGATGCGATGAGTTATCAATGTTGCTTGCCTTCTTTTGCACGAAATTCTCCAAAATCTTAATTATAATTCTCGAGACCCAGTCATGGTGAAGGATGTAGGTTCGTCGAGAGAAGTCCACGGACAATCGAGCATAATTAACGACAACGAGGAATTCCACGGTAATAAGTCATTACGCAGAGAAATCGATGAAAACTGCGCGCAGAGTCAAACGCGCCAACGTTCACAAGAGTAACTACTGCCGCTGTGGATGCGAGTGTCAGAAAACAACAGCGCGGGATCCAGTGAATGCCACTTCTAGAAAAAAGAATAAGAGAAGCGGCAGCCAACCGATTGGCCGCGTTTTGAGGGTTTTCGTGAAGTGTCGGAAAGTGTCTTCATTTGAGTTTGGGCAGAATCGCCATACTTTCTGATAGAATGGTTGATCCCGCGAACGACAATCGCAATCATCGGGCTGATTCCAGCGACGTACCGAGGGATCTTCTCATTGGACAGCTCCAATATATGTATTTTGAACAAGTTCTCGGGCTTCGGTTGCGATACCCGCGCACGTATACGAGCTTTCTGTCGGTGGGGCGGGGGCAAGGGTCGATGATGATTATCGATGAAATGGAGGTCTACGGGACGGGAGGGGCTGTCGGGGGCCCCTTGCCCCCCCCCCCCCCCCGCCTCCCCGGGCACGCTACTGTGCGTATCCCCAAGAAACCTCACCATAAATCCCCAATGATGAAATGATCTTGAATGAAACTTGAGAGAGCTGTAATTGACACGCTCCTCTTTGTACCCATGACAGTCCATCGCTGTAGCAGTTGCTGTTCGGAGAAATGGTCAGAATCCACGTTACGCACATTGAAACGTTGATCCCCGACGAAGGCACGTGTCTCTCCTGACCTTCGCTCGGTGTCCTGCGAAGACACAACTCCAGGAGGAAAATGGCAGATATTGCAGCGGTGTTCGAATCAACCGAGGGTTCCGTTAACGGTCGTCTGTATTTTTGACGGGCGATGACCTCAGTGGCGTCATGTGGGCTGGGAAGGCGGTTTGAGTTCCGTGGGAGAATCCCAAACATCCACTCCACTTGTTCGACGATTTACCTTTCGGAAATCACTTTGGGACGTTCCAGCGACGCATTCACGGTCATTGCTCCGCTGCGGAAGCGGAGACCTCAGTGGGCTCGTGGTTGACTGAAAGAATTTCCGCATGCGCTTTCGTACACAATTCGAACTCCTCCAGAAGTTCGCTGCGGAAAATTTCGAGAGAAAATGATGCTTGTCTGGTATGGGAACATCTCTCACCATTATTTTATAATAAGTATCCCCAAAGTATAATCAGTACTGCAGCCTTGGATCCGAGCAGCATCCTCGTTGAGCTCAATGCCAGGAAATAACACGGTTCGGGGAGCAAGGTCTCTAGTTGGTGGAACAATAAGACACAGGTCCTGTTAGAGACTGAGCAATTTATTTAGAAGTGATCTCACGGCATTTGCTACCTTGTTTAACCTGAATCGTCACACTGAAGTAGTCATTTTCTTTTATGGTCTTAATATTTCTAAAATCATTCATTCGGAGGATGTCGACGGCCAGGATGAATTCGCCATCTTTCTTCGGCGGACTTCGGCTCTCCAATAAGAGTTTTTGGGTTATTTGGCACGCTTGAAGCTCAATCATGGTCCGGAAAGGCCACGTGAGTTTTTTAGAGCTTGTCGAAGGTCGGTATTCTTTGAAGTACAACCGAACCTTGTGACGTGTATCGTTCCTCTGACTAATCTCTGCGTACAGTCGGAACTCATGAGACAGGAGACAGAAGCATCCTGAAACACCGAGCGATAAGACTTTTTCACCGGCAGCGGCGCGTTGAATTTTTTCCGAGACATCGTAGAAGTTCACGAAGACGGTACAGTCATCCGACTGACGTAATTGATGGACTAGGTTCCTCTCATTTTCGCAATGCGAGGCTAGCTGACATCTCATCTGTTCAAAAAGCGATTTGCAATTCTGGTGAGCCGCCCTTAAGGCCTCCAGTTCGCTGAGTAAATTCGAAAAGTCCTGCACATAGCTTAGCTTCAAGTGTGTCACTTCCGAGGACAGTTCGTGGATCTGTTGAAGAAACTCGGGAGACACCTCATCGTTCATTTCTTACTGCTTGGAGAATCCTGTTTTGGGAAGGCACTGAGATCTTTGTCCTAACGTCAAGCGAAACTTATTACGCACGTCGCGACGTCGCTAAACGTGGCTGTAAACCTCAGCTACTCGACCGACAGTTAGTGAAAGTGAAATCGAAACGGAGGCCCCTCTCACAAACAATCGACGCCTTTCAAGTGACGTCAGTTCTTGAACTTTCGTTGCAAGTGAGAAAACGTGCATGAATGACGGGCGCCGGTCTGCGCTGCTGTTTACAAATGGTCTGCGGTGGTCAGGTTAATAAACTCTTTCGCGAGATCAGACGTGATCACGAACGTGCGAAAATTCTATTTGTTTTCGTTCCTGCGATTCTCTCGTAGCTCAAGGAAACCGCGAGAGTAACTTGAAGATTATTTTCGTTTTCACATTCTGTCGTTGATGATTCACTCAGCATACTCTTGAGCCTAGAACAAGCCAGAACCACTCCCGAAGAAAAAGCGACCGGAGAAAGAGTTCGATCCACGACTTGTTTTATTTCTCACTCGCTCTTGAACTTCCTCAGGCATTTTTTTACAGTATTCCCGGCCTGAAACGTTGATATTATTAAGTCAGTGAATATGGCGATGCGTCGCATTTGGAGATCCCACAGCCGATTAGCCGATACTTACGATTTGTATCCGGTCCTCGTCGACGTCCGGAAGCAAGACTATGCAGTCGAAAAAGTTGTGCGAAGTTGGCGCCGATCTAGGTGCTGACCACAAATCCATGCATCGTTTGAAACCTTCCTGGAAATGCCAATGAACTGGATGAAACTACTAGTCAGGCGGCTCAACATGTCTTTCGCTGGAATCTCAGTATACTACCGGATGACTCATATTGTCCTAATAAGAAAAAGTGATTTACCTGGAAATCTATGACAGACAGGAGTGCTTTCTCATCCACGTTCCGCAGCCCGTTCGCGATACAGTTTCTCGCTCGTCCGAACACATCCTAGCGAGGAATTCGGACTTCGTACTCGACTTTCCCACCAGACCGAGCTTGGTCGAAATCGACAACAGCTGATAGGAAAATATTATGGGCTACGCAGTTTAGGGTGAATGTTCTAGTCAAACTGACCTCGAGCTGATCTTCCGGAATCCTTTCGTTGATATGGACCAGGTCAGAACCGTAGAGGAATCGGATTGCGTCCAGGTATCGATCTGTCAGATCCGTCGGCGCACTCTTGGCCTCGAACACGCAATGGAACGAACACAGAAGCAAGAGAAAGCAATACATTGGAGAAAAGCTGTGAACGAGTTGACGTCTTCGCCGGATGGATGATCAAATGACCCACACCTCAACGATCTGAACAATCACTATAGAATTATAGCGTGGCACTTCTGAACTGGCAACTAGCTATAGGGAAAGAGAAGAGTAGTGACGCACGTCAAGAGGAAAAAACGGATCAATCGTGGTCACGAGCAATTTACGGGTTCTTCGGTGCGTCAACATTTCACTCCGAACCACGGAACGCATGAATTAGTGTGACACCGAATTGTAGATCGAGCAGGAACTTCATCAGCTGAAGATTTAATGCCATGTTGATCCGCTCTTCGCGTATCGGGATATCCGAGAACTCAGAACCGGATCCGAGCTCTCATGAAACTATCAGTCCACGCACACATCTTCTAGATTTTCAGATAAACTTCTTATCTCCTGCTGTGGGAGAGCTGGAGCCGCTCCGAAGAAAAAAGTTCAAGTGAACAAACTGACGCAGTCTGAACGGAGAAAATCGGGAACGGTTGACCGACGATTTCCTGGGGTCACGGATCAAACAACAAAATTTCCAGCTACGAGATCTCCAAAACTCCTTCATTCTGCCTAATGATGGTTCTCATTCAGCGAGTAACAGTATTTTCCGTGATTCGATCCGCGTCGGTGGACTCGCGGGCGGAAACGGTAGCGGTAATGATTCCAATCTCTCGCAAATCACTCTGTTTGTATCTTCGAGAACCAATGGAGACTCTTCATTCTGAGATTCACGGAATCGGGGAAAATCATCAATTTTGTTTTCGTCCATTGACTGTGTGCTGGAGATCTTCCGAATGACGCTTCGAACAATGATGATCGAGAGTCGGTTCAGATCAAGTGATCGCCGTCTATCCCGAGGGCGTTCCTTTTTCCAAAATATCTCGCTGACAGTCGGAAAGAGCTGCAGTCATCTTGAGACCCGAAACGGATCACTACGAGACCGAGTTTGTTCCCGACCGCAGCCCTGACGAAAGCAGAATCCGGCAAGTCGAAGACCAGTTCTTGCCGCGTGATCATGAGGGGGACAACGCCTCCCGACAATTTTTCAAGCAGTCGTTGATCAGCGAAATCGAGATGAGTGTAAAGACAACTTCTGTGGACATGCGAGCTAGATTCTCTCCTCTGTTATCGGAATGATCAGACTCTTATTCGTGGGGAATCCGAATATTCTCGACGGCGAAAATGACCGAACCCTCGAACGACCGCATGATGTCATCCGACGTTTCGACGATCTCAAGATCGACTGCGCGAATGAGGTTGAACGGGATCACGACGTAATAGTAGAGTTTGCCGGGGACATCTTTTGCGTACGGATCCATCCCATGAACATTATTCTGGGTGAGATAAAGTATGTCGCAAACATTTTTCTGAGAAGTAGGATGGATGGGAGAAAATGCTCCGAGGTGCTCCAGAAAGCGAGCCCATGCTCGGTGAATTTTCAAATGCGCCGTCGTCTACTCAGGTGACCGAGTCGATCAGGCCACACGGAGAGTTGTGCAACAAATGAATCACAATATTCAACCTTAACGCAATCAGGAAGTTCCAATCCAAGCCAATAGCGTGTCGTGCGGCGGTGGCAAAATATACAGCGATCAAACAGCCCGCCGACAAAATGGGCTGGACCATTCAAAACACGCGTGAGACGAGTTGCGTCACGTATTTTCATCAAACAAGATTCAAAGGCTTCAGCAGAGTTCCACCAGTTCGGTGCAGGTTCGGGGAGCGGTGAGTCAATTTTCTCGATTTATATTGGTTCCTGCTGTACAGCGAAGGATGTAAACTCCCCATGGAATACGACTTCAACAACAATCGAGGGAGAACCATTTTTCCGTAGCCTCTCGAATTCGCCGAGAGAGTCGATCCCTTCGCTGAGCAGTGTCTAAATTGAGCTAGGCTTCTGCCTGGCTCCGAGAAGAAAGCCTCTTCGCCATCCCGTTGGCATAAACTCCACAGGCAAAATATATAGCTGGTCGACTTCATCGAATGAGTTCCTTCTAGGTCTCCCAGGACGGGTTAATGCTGTGTGGGTGAGCTGCGAACTTCTCTGCCGATTCGGTGAGTTTGTTTACATCAGTACATTTATTCTATCGAGCCTGTGCGGGAGTCACGACCGTGGAGCATGTCTTCAAAAAACCACGGCGCACACAGATAAATCGGCGAGATGCACAACCCCTCAAACCGCATACAACGTTGCTATGACACTGAGAAATAACAAACATTTAGCAAACGGCGGATTGGTCGCCCCATGCCCCTCGAGTAATTTACTTAAATGGCCTTGCTGCTACCCGCATACCTGCTACCCCGCGTTGCACTCAACGTCAGTAAAATGATTTCATATCGTGTGCGAATTCCACAGTTCACGTTTCCCACGTTCTCATTCATTTAACTGCAATACTCGACCCGCTAGTTTTGATTCTTGATTTCGATAAAAAGCTTCGAGTGTGAATTAAGAGAATGTTCTCAAAGTTCAAGATTACAATGCAAGATTACAGCTGGCGGATTCCCAATTGCTGAAAGCAAAGGTTTGTCGTTTACAGAGGAATTGCGCGAGTGAACACTGACGTTGTTGTTTCTCAAGTCCCGCCGTCCGATTGCTCTTGTTCCGACGCTAGTGAAACCTTGAACTCGGTCATAATCATGATCGCAATGACTATGGACACGCTCGCCGTGTTTGCTTCTCGCAAAAAACCGAAATCTTCAGGCTCGTCCAACAATAAGGGTGAGTTTCAAGTCGCTGAAAGAACGACACCGTAAACAGAACGGACATCACCTAGGGGCGAGGGGCAGGGGCTCAGTCGAGATTTCAGACTTTTTTCTCAATAATATAAACCGTATGCTGCGAATCAGAGGTACTCGGCCTTTTTGCGAGATGCCGTGCATACGCCTGCTCGATACGAACTACGGAGAAAGGAGTAGACGTCGAGAGCGCTGCCATCAGCGAAATGTCTCATTCTTCTGCGGACCTGCGGTTGTGATCTCGTACTTTGAGTTGCGTGCAATGCAGCGCCAAGGTTCTGCTGTCTACGTCGATGACAGCAATGAAAACCAGCGCAGCTATGAGCCGACGTCTATATAAGGGAACTTATCGATTCTCTCGTAGTCTGTGTTCGTGACTGCCACCGCTGTCGCCATGGTTGTCTCGAGGACCTCCGAGACGAATCATTGAGCAGGCGGGGGAGCAAGCGATCCAATTGCCGGTTTGTTTCTTTGAATACAATGCCGACGTGGCTGTTTCCGACGTCCTTCCTGCTTGCGTTCAGGGTAAGGTGCATTCGGTTCCCGCAAGTTTGTCAATCATACTGCTTTCCACACCTGCGTAAGTGAGGAATCCCGCAAAGAGCAATGATGCACTATGCTGCAGGTGCTGATGGAGGATCGCAAGCGAAACACAAAATAACATTGGGCAGAGGTACGTTTCACTTTATGTTTTGATGGAGTCGCGCTCATTGAGAGTTTCCGCCACGGAAACGAGAGAGCCCGCTATTGTGGCATAACTCTTCCTCTCGGAAGGAGCGCGCTTTAAGTTATCGAAAGAGTGCGTCCTTCTTGATTACGGTTGGGAGGAGTTCTTCGATTGAACACATGAGCTCCGAAGGAATCAACCAATGCAAACCGATCGAAAATCTCTTCCGAAGCTAGAGCTAACTGACCAGCACGGCGAGCGACAGCTAAAATTACGAGGGTAGATTGCCAAACAGTCAAAGTGAAAGTCGAGACTCGAACTGACAGGCTAGACGCCTGAGAGAAGAGGCGCGGCCTGTTTCGATGTCGTGTGAATAGGTGGGTGAGTTGGCGGAGGTATTTCAGAGAAAGCCGCCAGTTGTTCGATGGGTTGAGTTTTTCGAGACCAAGTCGCAGTTTCAGAATATCAACGGCTTTTCGCCAACGACAAAAGCTATAGCAAACCATGTGCTCGCCGCGGAATCGAACGGCGCTTTCTTCGACTCGGAATCCTCTCGTCGTGCACCTCAATACGAATCAACAGCTTCGTGCCTCGCGAGAAAGTGTTCCGTGAGTTGTCGTGGCCCGTCCTTTCGCTTGGGATCGATGGCGGGCTTGTCTGCTACGTGTGCGCCCCGCACAAAGCTTAAGAGTGTGCTTTCTCAGTGAGTCAGTTTGAAGCTGTGAGAGACCAATACATTCACTCCTGTGTATCATGTGAACGACCTACGAAGGTGGTGCTGAACACAAGCTCAACCCACGGTTACGACAACGTGTCGATCTCATCCCGATCACTGCAAACGTTCACGACCGATGAGCTGCAGTCCATAGACATGCTCCGATTTTTGCTCTGATGTCTCTGTCTGTTTCATTTAAGACATGCCAGACTGACTCTCTTGTGCTTGGTTCGAAAATCGAGCAGTGAATGATCCAAGAGCGAAATTCATAAGAATCTGCTGTTCCCTCGGTTCTCGCCTCCGTAATACGAGACACGTATGTGTATATGCCTCGAATCGAGCCACTCAATCTGTCATTCGATTCGTGCGCCTCGCAGCGCTGAGACTCTTGGATAACAGGAGCAACCGTGTCGATGAGGACAACAAAGCTTTGAGCAAGATACATAGCCGTATTTTCACGCATCGCACTCAACGCACTTGACGTCCAGAATTACAATCGGGGAATCGCTCAAATTGCTGGTGTTCTTCGGATCTTCGAAGCTTCTTGCTCCTGAAACTACATGCTGTGATCTTTGTGTTTGGTGCCGATCAAGCTACAAGTATTATCGGGAGATCATGTTCGCCTCGAGTGCCAGAAGGACCGGCAACGATGCAGGGATTCCCCTGACTACGCAATCGAAGAAGAAAGGTACCTCTTGTTTGTTATAATGTCACCGCTTGCCTTCGGTTGTGTTGCAGCCCCGCAAAGGTCGTGATTCTCCGAATCATGCAGTTAAAGGGCACCTGGACTAATGTTTCCAGAGATTTTCTCGCCATGCCTTATTTTGGTTTCTTCTGAACTTCATCGATGGCCCCTTGAACGATGCTGAGGAAGTGATCAGTGATTACTTCTCGGCGTGAGCTTGTGGAAGCGGGTTCCAACTCCCAGGATGGGTAGGATTGAGGGGATCGTGAGTCGTCCTCACTGGGGATTGGAAGGCTGTTATTAACTTACCATTCTAGGGCTGAGCTTAAAGCTGTTTTCGCTTCATTCAAGTCTTTGAGGTATGCTTTTAGAAAGTCTGACTACTTCCAAACCTAGACTACGTTTGAAACTGTAGAATGCAGCACTCTCTGTTGATTTGTTCCCTCAGATAAGTCGCCAATGGACAGTGTGCATTCTACAATTACTGTGAGTGAAGTGTATTTGGGAAACACAGCCGCTGAAATTCAGAGGTTTCGTAGCGTATCTATTCCTCAGCGTCAAGATGTGTTAAACAACTTCATTGGCGTTCTGGCTTATAACTCTCGTTCTCTGAGTATGGAGAGTGGTAGGTATCTGGATAAAGGTTATCATGTGAGCAAACGCGCAGAGTGGCGTATCTAGGCAACCTAATGCCCTCGGAATTTTCGGGAAAGAAAACAGAAAAATTCCACCCTCTCGGAAGTGCCGCTCGCCCCCCCCCCTCTTTTCCTCCCAGAATCGACGTGTTCAGAGGAGAGCGAATACGATCACGAAGCCATCGCTTAGCGGTAGCGGAAGGTATTTGCCATGCGTCGTACATTCCACTTGATCTACGATCGTCGTGATACCAAGCTTGCTGCGGAAAACCATTGTGAACCTGCATTTATCATACAAAGCATGGCAGCTCACGTAGCGCCCGAAAATTATGGACCGAATGTTCCTATAAGGTCCTCTTGAATGCGAGGATCGAATCCTCGCTGCCGATGTTCGGGTAGCTTAACGGTGACTTGGGGAACTAGGATTTCGATTGTCAAAGGCAACGCGGTTTACTCGAAGTTCAGCACGCCGGCGTCCTGATGAACTCTGGATCACTGCCTGGAGGCCGAGCTTCGCAAGAGATTCCACACCTCCATTAACAGTATGACACACTGTCAAAGCGATTTCACCATAAGATAACAGAAATTAATGTTTTCGCTGGATTCCAATTGTTCCAGAGAAGGCAATCGATGAACTCGAGACGAGTTCGGTACGGTGCAAACCTGAGCCCATAGGCAACCTTTGCAAAACAACAAATTTCAATCGGGATGAAATCAAGCGGATCTACCAAGGATTCAAACAGGTGAATCTGCTTTTCATGATCATTGTGGGCATCAAAGTCTATCTCGTCCCCTGATAAGGCTGAACTAACGGATGATCTCTACCTTTTTCAGACGTGTCCATGTGGTCTTGTGACGGAAGCTGTTTTCAAGGACATGTACTGCCAGTTTTTCCCGTTGGCTGACACTACACTGTACGCGCACTATGTTTTCCGAGTGCTTGACAAAGACAAAACTGGAACGATCAATTTCAAGGTAATTGACGGTACAAAGTCAACGATTTGACAAATAACATGACTTCGAAGAATGAATAGCGTCTCGAGATGACTCTGGAAACGAAAATATTGCGGGCTAATCGATTGTCGTCGGCACAATACTACTGTGAACTTCGTCAAATCGGATTCATTTGCAACATATANCTGAGCCCATAGGCAACCTTTGCAAAACAACAAAGTTCAATCGGGATGAAATCAAGCGGATCTACCAAGGATTCAAACAGGTGAATCTGCTTTTCACGATCATAGTGGGCATCAAAGTCTATCTCGTCCCCTGATAAGGCTGAACTAACGGATGATCTCTACCTTTTTCAGACGTGTCCATGTGGGCTTGTGACGGAAGCTGTTTTCAAGGACATGTACTGCCAGTTTTTCCCGTTGGCTGACACTACACTGTACGCGCACTATGTTTTCCGAGTGCTTGACAAAGACAAAACTGGAACGATCAATTTCAAGGTAATTGACGGTACAAAGTCAACGATTTGACAAATAACATGACTTCGAAGAATGAATAGCGTCTCGAGATGACTCTGGAAACGAAAATATTGCGGGCTAATCGATTGTCGTCGGCACAATACTACTGTGAACTTCGTCAAATCGGATTCATTTGCAACATATATAGTGCAGCATCCTAATGTCGTTCTACATTGTTAGGATTTCGTGGAAGGACTATCGATTCTCTCTCGCGGTTCTCCCACGAAAAAGTTGGAATGGGTGTTCAGCCTGTATGACATCAACAGAGACGGATGTATAACTGCGGAAGAAATGCTCGAAATCGTCAACTCGGTCTATTCCCTCTTGGGTCACTGTGCTCAGCCATGCGTGGATGAGGTAAGTTCAAGATTTTGAAGTGGGCTCCTTCGAGCATCTCGGAAGTTGGTTCTCGCGGCAGTGCTACAAGGGGACAGCCTTCGATTCATGGCGGCGCCGGATCGATTTGAACATTTGACATGGATGAACTATGTACGGTGTTCCGAAAAAGGTCACTGCGGTTGGATGGCAGTGGTAGACTAGCCATGAGGGGCCTTAGATGGTGATGAACTGGCCTCGGCCCGCCCCAAAACGAAATTTCGACTACGCTCCCTCATATCGTCGTTTATGTTTATTCTTACGTCAATCTGTCCTCTTCTCAGATATCTGCGAGAGAGCACGTGACACGTGTATTCCACAAGCTGGATCTCAATCGGACTGGCGTCGTCACCTGCGAGGAATTCGTGCAAGCTTGTCTCAAGGTGAGTCCCAAAAAAAAACGGGACCCCATGTCGCGTTAATACCCAGCGAAAAAAAAGGGGAACGGTGGCACCTAATAGCAAGTGGAATTCGTAATGTTAGTTCCCATTGACTCATGTTGCTTTTCAGGATCCTGAAATAGTGCGATCGTTGGGAGTTCTGGACACCGTACTGGACTGAGATAATCACACTCAATGTTTCCGTTGATTGGCTTCCTCAGTGTCCTATTGATGAAATACTGAGTGAACGCATGGTCCCCAAACCGGAGGCATGCTCTAAACCCGTTTGATTAGAGTTGAACGGAAATTCAATGCGTTGGGGGAACGAAACCATTCCCTGATATAATAAAAAAAAATTTATTCACTCACGTTGCCGATCTTTCACTCCCCTATTGGGTCGAACATTGCGCGAATTTCACGAAAGGAGATGAGAGGGACAGTTCAAGTTCTCTGTTTCGATCATATGGACCCTATCTAGGAAACAAGTCTTTCTAGGAACATGGATCTGAAAGGTGATTCTGCCTTCCCTTCATGAACACGATCGCTCCATGGGTTGGAATGCGCCCTCCCCGAAATGCGGCCGACCCATAGAACTCTATGGCAGTGATGAGAATGATCAGATCCCCCTCCCTCGAAAAAATCGTGGGTATGCCCCTGGTCTGCCAGTTTCTGCCGAGAGTGAGTTTCGCCAAAATCGGCAAAAAGGCAGGTGGCTGACCTGCTCGTCTCTACGAAGTCCTCTTACACCCGTTGGGTTTTCTATGCGCGAAAAAACTCGTTTTCATGGATATAATGACAGAACTCTCGCCCCACCATAGGTATCGGTAGACGCATTTGAGTGTTATCAATAAGGAGCCTGTGGAGGGTCGCGCGGATGGTAACATATTTGTCCTGTTCGAAATCTCCTGGAGGTCGCGCATAATACATCTACCCGGTGCGCTCGTAATTGCTTTATGAAGTTTTTACGGAATTGTTGTCTAAAATCCAAGTTGAAGAAGGAAACTTCGAAACCTATGAATCTATATTCGAAGAATGTTTTGAGAGCAACAGATCGTGAGGTCCTCGCATGCAAACGTTCCGCTGCGCGCTCATCATGAATGCTCCTGTACCGAGAGGCATATCCATGTGTACTTCAGTCCCGACGTGGAGTTGAATCCTCTGTAGAAAAGGATTTCCTATTTCTGAGAACGGCGAATTCGTTCTGCAACGGGCCGCCTACCGGTGTCACCTCTCGGAATTGGCCCGCTTTGGCACCCTTGCCTTGCACAGTAGAAACTATGGAAAGTATCTCTGAAGAAGGCGGCCTAGACGGAGATTCGAACCAATGACCTGCCGCTCGAGCGAACGTCAATATTGCTACGCGACTCTGCACGTGGCGTTTCCCTCTCTATCGTCGATCCCCTAGAAATCTTCAGAGGGTACTCTGTTCCCTCGGTCAACGGAAGATGATATCGATGCAACTGTAGAAGTCGCAACTTCTGCCTTCGGACATCGTTTCTTTCAAACCCGTCTTTCGGGCATTGTCCCTTGATCACATCATTCATGTCGGATAGGGCTATAGGTTTCGCGCCTTTTGCTCAGCTGTTTCGGTTCCTCCACCGAGCGGCGTCGAGCGGTCCAGCTTGCGGGACTCCCGTCGTCGTTCACTGGAGAACCCGTGTATTTCACCGATCTGCGCCATATAATCCGTAATGCTGATCATATAGCACGTAGTTTCCTCCCGAAGAAAAGAGGGACGTATCCGATAATAATTCTTCCGCGATCCCACAAAGCTATGTGAAATATACAGGAAAAACGCTCCTTTCTGTCTCAGATATTCTTTACTTTCATGAATGGAGTTTTATGTAAATAATTCTCGAGCGCACGATGCACCTTCGAGGAAGCCCGAGAAGGAGTTGAAAACCGGTTCCGACCGCAGAGGAGATCGCTGCCGGCAGGAGAATCCATCCCGGCATCCGAGACGAGAATGTCAATGATCTACCCTCAGGTTCTCGCCTCTTTCGCCTTCACCTCGAGCCACTAACAGACGTTCTCTCACTCGTTTCTCGATCAAACCGTGAAATATTCGTCTCTCAGAGGTTAAATTCGGGGCGTTTCAACCCGATATCTTCTTTATATCAAGGCAGAAAGAAGTTCCAGGAATGCAAAGCAGCACATTGTTTTTTTTTAACTCACAGAACTCTGCACAAGTTGCCGCTATGGCGTGTTGCCGCTTCGCAGTTCAACTCGCTAGGCGTCGATGCGAAAGATACCGCACATGGACCAAAATGTCCGAACAGGACGAATGACTAAGTTCACAGCGGAACCCGATCTTTTTCCTCTTGACCTACAATTGATATCGGGCTGTTTGGCCTCGAATGTCACCTCTCATAGTGGAATATTTCACGGAAATTCGTAGTACTTCAGAGATCCTCAAAGTGTCATTCAATTTGTTTTTCTGCGGAACTTCAGGGTGGGCCTAAACTTTTTGCTAGTAGAGCGGGCTTTACAAGGAACCGCAATTTTGAGAATCGCGGTCTGCGGTTCCAAAGAAGACCGCAACTAGGAACCGCGGTTTTGAGTCAAACCTGAGAACTGCGAATTTCAAAGCTCATGCACATATAAATCGCACTAGCACGAAAGAAACAGGACGGCGTGCTCCCACTGTCACTCTCTGGTACACAGTTAGAAAATGTGTTATTTCTTCTTACGTCTTTCCGTCATGAAGTCTGTCATCTTCATTCCGTGCATTCGATAGAAAGCTCAATCGCAGGACTCCGAGATGGTTCTGACGGTTCCAAGAGCGAAAAGCGTGTGACCCGACCAAGTTTGGTGGACTTTTTATGAATCACTTTGTAATATTCCATTCCTCTAGAAAAGTTCAAAACTGAGCTAATGAGCTCTAATACGTGGACCTTGAAGGCGGTGACCTGATTCGGGGATCTTGGTATGCAGCAGGGTGACTGTGCTCCATTCGCGATAGTCTTAAAGGAGAGCGAGGCACCAGCTATAGAATACTTGCGCATGAAACAGTCGGACCTACCCAACATCGATGATCTTTTCGAGCTGGAGAACAAACATTGGTTCATCGTTCAACCGCGAACGCCAACTTATGTACGGCAAGAAATTGTGTTACTGCCATCAACCTCTCGACAAGTTCTTGCCACTGCTTCGTATGCTCGCCGATACTCGGCATCAGTCCCTGCGTTGAGCTGAAGTGGAGTTTGGTGTACTCGATAACTGCACTTCTTAGAGCACCGGTCAGAACACTGTATCTGGTCGATTCCCTCAACCTGATCTGTGCTTCCAGTCGATCCGAAACTGCCTCTGCTACTTCGCGCCACCTCAACACCTTCGCTCGCACTGTCAGGGGTCATCGAGTCTAGGGTTTTCATCGCTCCAGTTAAGGATTTCTTTGTTTTCGTCATCCGCGTTGTCGGTCAACTGGTCCGCACGCAGCAATTCCGTAGTCTTGGATTTGAACCCATCTTTAAGCTTTTTTGACTTCCGTTCCTCCGTTTCCTTTTGAACGGATAGCCCGAGACGGGGTTCTTCTGATCATTTTCAGCAAAAATCATCACCGTCAGTCCATTGTTGATCAATTCGTCTGCTCTACGAGCACTCCATTCCGCCTTGAATTTGGAGGAGCCGTTTTGAGGCATGTTAGGGCTTCCGTTCCTGCTGTCCCTCTGGAACGTATAGTTGAGATACCGTTCCTTACCGTTCGAAGGAACGGCCATTCCAGCCGTTCGGCCGTTCCGAAATATCTGATGTCTGGACATGGCCACAAGAACAGGAGGTGATCTGCTTTTCCCCGTCTTTTTAGCGAGGAGATCGGAGACTGTGCGGGGAATCAGAAAAGAGAAAATCGGTTTGGTATGTCTAACTGGCACCGGTTAAAATCTGGGTTACCGTTGGGTGTGTGAGAGAAAATTATACTGTAACGAGCTTGAAGCTCCGACCTATGAACTAGGCTTTGGAGCCGATCAGCACTGAGAGATCGCCGCCAAAGCGGCGGGCAAACGCTGACTGGCTCGCGGTCTCGCGACTGGAAGCCGACTGCAGTTCCAATATCTCCGTGCACATAAGTCCCGTAGTGATCACATTGTTTAGGAAATGATGTTAACGAATTAGAATCTCGGAAAATCTTTCTCCTCTGCTGACGGAACTTCTTGATCACGACGTTGTCCCTCCAAAGACTGAGGTGGAAGTTGTGATTTCAAAATGGGCGACGAAGACAGAACACTGTGGGTTGGAAACCTCTCCGAAAACGTCGATGAAGATCTTCTTTACGAGCTGTTTCTCCAGGTAGCGTACATGGATCTCAAGATTGAATGTGTGATTTTTACGCTCCATTAGATCGCATTTTGAGCATAGTCGAGTTTGGCGCGTTAAACAGTTCAGCGCACCGTTAGGCGCATGGCGATAGGTGCCCGACTTGTGTTTCCCTGCGTGACTCCAATTCGCGCTTAGCGATCTTGAAGGTTGACTAAATTATCTGCATTCGACCAAGGGACGATCTCACCATGATAATTGAGCGCAACGAAATTTTCAGGCTGGACCATTGGAGACTGTTACTGTCAAGAAGCCCGCCAACGGCCAGAATCCTTTCGGCTTCGTAACATACCAGCATGAGGAGTCTGTGGGTTATGCGATAGTGCTATTCGAGGGCACAACGCTTTTCGGTCGTCTGATCAACATGAGGGAACGGTCTTCAAATCCCGACGGCAAATACAAACGTCTCATGTCCGAGTGAGTTTGTCATACTCCGTCTTGCTAGGATTCCGCTTCCGCAATTTTGTCTTTTGCAAGCGGCTCCATCGCTTGAAATTATCGAATAGTACCAGTGTCTCGATGCATCAGGCAGGCATCCTCGATTCGAGCGCACTCAAGACCATCATAGTCTCTGTTCATTCTCGTTTTCGTTTTTCCAGTTACATGCACAGCCGAGATCGTTTCCAAAGAGATGACCGGAGAAGCTCTTATCCACCGAGAGATCTCGACCGACCTCGCTACCAAGAGTCGCAGAGATCCGACAACTTCCCCAGGCAACCTCACGACTACGATAGCCGACAGGATCGCGATTTCCGCGGTCAGGATCGTTACGATGACCGAAGACGACATAGACGTTACAAGAGCTAGTACCTCGTAATGATAAAATAACGCTCTCTCCGGTCAGTGAAGCTTCACCGTCAGCAGAAGCTATGATATGCTCCATTCCCTTATGATGGTTTCGTTGATGCATATCCGACGCGAGAGCCTGATATAATTTGATAAAACCAACATCCTCTGAAATTTAACCTCAATTCGAATCACTTGATGCTCATCGGGGAAAGCATTTCGCCGAATCGAAAGCGGATGCATTCGAGGAATATTTTCCGCTCCCTTCCGGCGTCTGTTTGTATATACGCGTGTTTGCATGTAACTCTCGCTATTTTGTGGTGAGGGTCAGCCAAAGTGTATCATATTATCGTATTCGTTAAGTATGTTCCCCGTCATTGAATAAATCTCTAATTATGCGATGGGTATTCCACCGTTGATTGTATATTGGAATAAATGATGTCTCGCTTCGCAGCCGCTTTTTACTGCCGAAGTGTCCACGCTAGTGAAGCGCACATTCCTCAGAGACTTCATGCGGTTGCGATGTGGAACTTGCGACTCTCGAAGTGAGCTATGATGACAATTCCAGTTATTGCCCAGCTTTCAGTTTCAAGGAGCGGATATAGCTCGAGCCCGTATCGATTGCTTGTCTCATGCCCATCGTACTGGACGACATTACAATGTCATCTGGGCAGTCGGTTCTTCACGAATCGCTGCCCTGCGCTTTATCAGGATTCCTCATAATGATCATCGCATATTCCGATGATAATAAAACAGTTTTCATATGGGAACATCTTCGAATGATTAAAACTAGCTCAATCTGGGTACGCGTGCATATGTTTCCTCGAAACCATGCGAATGTCTCAAGATTATAACCAGACTTCTAGCCTGGTTATAGCTTTTGCTTATGCCTTCCAACCGTGTTCAAGCTTGCGATTTCACAGCAAGCTACCTCCTTTTCCTCACAGATGCGAGTTGGAGTCTCGAATTCGCCATCTCCACTTAATCTGCGACCGTCGCATCTGCGCCTCGGATTGTCAAGTAGTAAGAATGAGAAAGCTCCAGCATCGGATCAATTCCTCACTCAGTTTTCCAACTGAGTATCCTACTTATGAACATAGGTCAATAAACTCAGTATATACATAGATCCTGAAGTTGATTTCCGATTCGTTTCAATGAAGGAACTTTTGTCGGGAGCTTCTATTCGATTCAATTAGATAGTGGAATCCAAAACCTCGATTTCGCAACCTCTGAGATCTGCACCCGAGGCTAGCGCTCCGGCTGCCCACATCCTTGGATCCGTCACTGAGTCTGACAAAACTAACTATCAATGTCTTCTCTCGAGACGAAGGCGATCATGATTGCTCTCGATATGCATGAGTTTTAACAACAGTGATTCGTGAGTGGTTTCTCGCTTTCACCGCTATCGACCAATCGTTTCATGACTCCATTCTGGCAAAGCTGACGATTCAGATGAGTGTTCAAGCGGCTCAACTCACATGCCGAAGGGTATTCAGTCTTAATTCACAGTTCGTCGGCATCGTGAAAGTTGTCCGCGGCAGCTTTCCATCTGACAAGGGCTTCTCCTGCTTAAGGTGTCTCGATCATCAGCTTGGGCGAACATGGAGTAAGAGGTCCTTGATTAGTTCCTAGTGTGCGAGACGTCAAGCTGAATCTGACTGCCAACCATACTCAACCTTGATCAGCGATATCAGATAATTGTGGTATCGTCCCAATATCGTAGTTTTCCGCCATCTCCTTCGTCTTTTCCTCAACATCGATTGCGATCTGAGCAGATTTTTGCAATAGACAACATAGAGGCCTGAATTCAAGCGATGGTGACAGCCTGACCGTTGCCAAATGATTGGTCTGCCAATCGGAAACGAGTCCGCCATAGTCTCCGCCGTGAAACGCTGATATTCAACCTTGTCTGGATGAGCAACGTACTGATGATGCGGCACATCCCATTCAAAGAGCGGTACAAGCTTCCGGTCTCGTAGTTCTCTTTGCAATCGTTGAAAGCGTGGATCGGAAAGATCGTTGCACGCCACAACACCGTCGCGTCTTGGTGAGCTAAAGTGCATGAACGAGCGAGACTCAGCGACGAAGGAGCTCCGAGAAAATTGTTGTTCCTGCACTGGAATCAACGACGCTCCGAATTGTATCTTATTGTGGCTTCCCCGCTATAGCCGATAGACCATGATTCCTGCGTCAGCAAAACGTGACTTGGTTCGTGGCGGTGGTGGAGAGAGCAGACTCTTGCTTTCAGTCGAAATCCAGGGCTCACGTCCATTGTGAAACACCTGAGATTGTCCAAGAGTGCTCACAATTCCAGTTATTATGTGGCTTCCAGTGTCCCTCCGCACACATATCGACCAGTTGTCCAAGCTTGTCAGAAGCCCTTGGCCGCCGAAACGTTGCGACAATATCTGAAAATCAATGAAGGACTATGTTCCCGGAACACCGATGCGCGGCTTCACTCCGTCCCGAATCCGTGGAGCTGCCGATGCTCTATCGAAAATCAATTGGAGTGGTTCATCATAAATTTATCATCATCACCTCGGAAATGACGACCGAGTGCCAAATCTGAGGATTTGTCAGTGTCCGGCGAATCAAGAGTTGCGATGGAGCCCACAGAAGACTTTGTCCACGATCGAACTAGTGATGTTCTGTTCTGTGGATGACTACTCCATGGGTTACCCGATGTCATTGTCAGGGAGCAGACCCCGCAGCGATTGTACTTGGTCAGTCGTGTTGTGTTCGGTAGTGTTCGCGGGGTGTTGCTGCTCACCTATGAAGATGCGAAGCGGATACCAATCGGGTTTCCACAACTATCCGGACCTCATTAGTCTCCTGAATAGACAGTGTGGCAACTCTAATTACGTGAACGTCATCCTACATTCAAGCACTGGCATAAGAGACCTGGTGGAACGAAACTGCACCAGCTTGGTCCTCAGCCTCGACAGTGCAACATCCGATGGCCTGCAATTCGAAAACCGAACCAGCTTCAAAGTTGAAGATTCGTTCACGCCCCTCTACAGCTTGGTTGCGTACAATGTTCAAATGGAACGGGCGCTTAGAATTCTCAACGAGTACTCGTTCTTGCAGCGACGCGTGGACCTCGCGTGTTTTATTTTCGTGAATCAATCTTATCGCTCAAACGGAACGCTCACAACGAGCATCGACGTCAATTGCTGCCAAGCTATTTTCGTGTACGATATTGAATCATTCGACAGCTATTTACTCGGAGACCTGATGATTGAGAGTTTGCATCTGACTCATTCCGACTTTGAATTCGGAGTATTTGTTATGAGTCGCACCGCTAAGAGTGTGTGTTCAGACTGTGGATTCGCTCGCTTGTTGAACGGCGGCTATGACTTCAGCTTCGACGCTCCTGAACGGCTCGACGTGTCTTTCGTCAACTGTACTCCGCATTTCATCGTTGGAACAGACAACTCAACAGGCCAAACTCGTTTCTATCCTCTACGGGGGACTGAAACGTGGCTTCTGAATGACTCAGCTACCCACTTGAACTTCTCCTACAGGCTCAGCGAGAACCAAGACAGATCTTGGGGGAGTGTCTTGGGTGAAGGTCGCGACCGCTTTTGGGTTGGAATGGTTGCCGATGTTTTCAATCGGGCTGTGGATCTCGCAGTGTCAGAAATCAGTAACACCTACGCCAGAAATCAAGCGATTCAGTATACCAGTGTGTTTGTTATGGAGAAATCATTGTTTGTGAGCAAGAAGGGAACTCAGGTACCGTCCGCATCCGCGCTGTGGTGGCCCTTGGACAACATTTCATGGTCACTGACGATAGCATCCCTTCTCATATACTCCTTGACTATCACAGCCTTCGTTCGTTTCTATGATAATACTTCAATACCACAGTTGAGCCGTGAGAACATCGTTTCGCGGAAATCTCGCGACTTGCCACCAGCGGATCTCATTATGCTGATATCTGCCCTCGCCAAACAATCGCACGACGGGTACCGAGAGTACCACACATTGAGCTACAAGATACTCATCATGTGGTGGTGGGTGTTCGCGCTGGTCATAACCCATGTGTACTCCAGCCTACTTTTATCGTTCATGTCCGTTCCCGTGTATCTACCTGGTGCTGACACATTCGATAGACTTCTAACGGAAATGAAAGAGGGCAGGATGACAGCCGGTGCGCAGAAGACTAGCTTCGGTAGTGGAATTCTCCAAACCTACGATCATCCTGTGGCGAAATTCATTATTAATAATTTCTTCGGCTCTGAAAGATACTTCCCTAAAGAGCGCGGCACTGGTATGTTCTTGGCTGCAGACGACAGTCTCAACTACGCCTTCGTCGACATGCGGAACTTTGTCTTGGCGATGATGCGCGCTCACAATTGGGATAGAAAACTTCAGTTGAGCAGAAATTATTTCAGTGTCACGGGCAGCAGTTGGGTTCTCCAAAAGCGGTGTTTCATGCTGCCCTACTTCAACGATTTTATCCGCAACGAATTCGAAGGCGGCCTCATAGCTCGTTATTTGGAAAAAGCCTTGACAGCACGCGGTGAGACCGAATTCGACGAGAGTCATGTTGAGAGCATAGAGTTTGGTGATATTTTCGGTCACCTTTGTTTATATGGGGTTGGAGTATCGGTCTCGGTCGCGTGTCTTCTCGTGGAGAAAGTGTTCCATCAGAGGTTCGTCGCGAAGTCTTTTCAGATCGGGAGGCACGGCAATCGAGCGATCTTCGACAGCAATCGATTGTGCGCTCAGCAACATATAGATGCCCTGCTTGAGCGACGAATGGCAATCGAAGAGAACATCAACAGATTGAACGGTCGACTACGGTACTCCAAAAGGCATCTTTGAAGTTGAAAAAAGAACGACAAGAATTTGAGGGTTCAGCCAAGACATTGTTAATCGAGTCCAAATCCACTTATTGAGCTGCACGATAGTTGAGATACAAATGAAAGAATTTCCCTCAAATAACTACAGACTGTATTCTCAGGCTGAATTTTCGTGATTGCATCGAATCGAGAATTGTAGAATAAACGCAATCCATTTAAAGCATCAAAATGGATCTCGCATATTCTTCACCAAGGTGGATATTTGATCTGACGGAAGTCCCGAGATTTCCATCTCCAAATCCTGTTGTCTTCATCTTTTAATGCGCTCGAGCTCGGAGGCACCGCTCAGCGTAAAACTCAATTCCTCCAAAACGAGTCGAATAAACTCATTTGGCATCTCTCTCCTTCGGAAATTGGGAGAGGATGCCGTGGAGCACGCCTTACTTTTTATTAAGAGGAAAGTTCTTTTTGAATGTCAAGTGAGATTCTGACCATGGCGGGGAGACCCTTTGAAGCTTCGTTTTTTGCTGAGCGATCACACAGGGTCGTACCCAAGAATTTCTTGGACACTATTTTTCATGGGTTTTTCAGGAAACTAAGAGCTGTTCATCATCATCATCATTGCCTTGGATTCTTATGGACCGTCTGAAAATTTGAGGAAGGGAGGAACAAGCCCCGTTTTCCCCCTGGGTACGCTACTTAGAAACTCCCTGAACGAATTCCTTTGAATAATTGGACGCATATCGAGATCAAGCAAGAAGTAAGAGAACCGCAAAAGGAGCAATCTCGCTGCTCAGGAGCAAGACGCAATCAGTTCTCGTAGGGTAGCGAGACCAAAGTCACTCCGTCTGAGAGCCTTCGATCGCCTCGCTGCCAGCTTCGAAACTATAATTTAGCAACACCTACGGCGTTTTCTCTTTTGTATGAGGTAAGCGCGGCTGTGCGGAGCTCATGAAGAGCACGTGGCGCCAAGGGCGGTAAGAGACGCGTTAAACGCAATTTTCTACCCGAACACCTGGGGTGCGTCTCATTCGATAAGTATTCTTTGTGGAGCGAAGTCATATTCCGGAACACGCGCTGCGTCGCATCTAAGGTGAGAGCAAGCGAACGAGTTTCATTTCTGTCCGAAACGCTCCATTGCGATACATCAGATGAAAGTGGAAAATCTTGTGGAAATGAATAAAATGGACGAGGATCATTCTGGGACTCTGTCGTGGAGAGAATGAATCCGGAGTCGAATGTTTCAGTGTTTTTCAGACTACCACAACGAGGAAAATTCAAAGCTTGAAATTCAAATTGCTTGACGTCGGCCAAGCTTGGTAGTAAGATGGCGGCTTCTCAGCAGTAGGTGGTCGCCGCGAGGAAAGAAAATCCTCGAAAATCGGAGCATTTTCAACCGACTTGGGGACTCTGAGGGATTCACAGGAAAAAAATAACGCCTTCAGGAAATGATGGGATTGTTCTTTCCGTCTGTGAGCACTCCCACCATACTCCTCAACACGCTCCTCAGAGGTCCTCGCCCTTGAACTTGAAGATAGAATACGATCTTCTGAATCCGAGAAACATGACATATTGCACCCCTTCGAGGTTGCCACAAAATGTAATATCCTCGAGGTGTTCAAAGACTACGAAGTCTCGAGGGCGGTCCGGGAGTATTGTCGACCCGACGATACGATAGAGACGACCTGACTATAGATAGGAGCGTCTTTTGAAACAAATTTCTCCGCTGAGCCGGCCCCTGTTTTGAGACGAGCCGACAATAGAATTCCGTCGACATGACCATAGCTTTTAGAAATCCGGAGCAGTCTCCCTACAACCTGACCATGCTTCTCCGAAAATCTGACTTCATTCACGACACTGATAGCTCCTTCGGTCTTTCCTTAAGGTTTTCAGCAGAACAGATTTCAGCGTTGAGACGTCCTGGCGATGCTTTCCAGCGAACTTACCGATAGGAAGGTTCATAGACTACCTGAACCTGACGTTGAGACAATCTGATCATATTTTTCGCCCGAAACGACAACCTTCACCGAGAAACATGGTGCTGAACCTATCGAACTCTCGTTATGAGATGATATAGTGGTAAACGTTGGAATGAGGCCATCCTGTTTCTCATGAGATTTTTCGAGGAAAGAAGATCGAAGCGCCTCCGGAATCCTCCAACCATAAACATAATCAAGTGTAATTGTGAGGCCACTGCCAAAGTTCGCCAAAACCTCGTCTACGCTCGAATCGGAACAACAACGACGTTTTCTCGAAGGGTTCATCGTTATTCGCTCGGCAGACGGGATTTCGTGGAGTTCCGTCGATCATCTACTCCATGGGGAGCAAGGAGGCTTCAATACTCAGCCATCAACAAAATTGCGTTCTAATGAAAGGGATCGCGCGGAGGATAAGTCGCTCGGGAAATTTCTTGAAAGGTACCAAGAAATACGCGATGTAAAAATACGGGCTATCGGCTCATGCATCGGAATCCGGCGAAAGATGTCGATCACTCCCAATGCCACATGGAAATATAGTCTGCCCGGTGATTTTTTTAACCTTTCGTAAGATGCCGGATCATTGGACGCTGCCTATTCAAATGTCAAAATTGCATCGCTTAAAGGAATCAGTGAAGGCGAGGTCAAAAGCCTTTGGTTCATTGGGAGATCACTTGATTTTGGATAAGATGAAAAATGTGGAAAATCACAGAACTGTCTCAAGAGCTTGAGTTGATGAGGTTCTTGAACTTCTCGTGACATGCGCTCTTATTAGAGGACGCCCTGCTAATAGAGCATGCTGGCTTATATCCTCATCCCTTCGTAGGGTACCCGCTTAGTAGAGCATGCCCGGCAAATAGAACATGCCCTGCAATTAGCGATAATACGGCATGACCGACAATCTGAATGAGGTTGAGGTTGTCTGTCGCTTGGAAACTGCGATACCCGTCTCTAGCCTTTGATCTAAATTCTAGAAGGATTATCCCCGTTTTTAGACGCTCATACAATGAACGATCCGAGTAATGACCTCGCTCCGAGAGGTATCGAGTTCTGAGAGCATTTCTTTTGAGATAACGAGTCTGCCCGCGGCCATATTTAAACTATGACTTCGATCTTGGTGGAACGAACCGAAATCAGAGCTTTGATCTCCGAGCATTCTTTGTACGGTGGGAGAAACATAATTGCTGGGGAATTTCTCAGGAAAAGTAAAAACAGTCGGAGCGAGACAGTATCTTGGAATACCGGCTAAGCCTGGCGGTTCCAGTTTGCACTCGTAATGGCTCGGCACGAGGTCTGCTAGGAACCTCACCGGTTTCACATACGACGCTTCCAATGGAACCAAAATACGGATCGAGGTGAACAACAGTCCCACAGTCTTTTCGGGAACTGGACGTTCCATACTGCTGGTCAGTTTTCGGAGGATGGATACTAATCGGCGCCGTAACAATTAGACGACCCCAGGTAACATGACTCCCATGCAAATTCCTCTGAACGGCGAGGGAATCCGATTCCTCAAACTCGATTCTGTTTTCCCGCTCATGGAAAGCAACACCTTCATCGTAGCATGGTGACGTTTGCCTCGGATGAAGTCCGCTGTGAAGGGCGCCTGGTGCCGTCTGATAACATAGAACACGACAATAATGCAGTCGGCTGGTAATCTGCATGTGGGAAGCTATAATTTGCGTACTAGGGGCTGGACGCTTGAAATCTGTGAATCGACCGGATAGAGCATACTCCGCGTCTCGATGCAGACGACTGCGTCTATATTCCATTGAAGTATCAACCGACGAAGCAGTGGAACGATGCGTCAAAGGATTTCGTTGCTCTTCCATCTGAAAAGTCTCAATTCATTGGTCGAAACTTCGCTGCCTTTCCGTATGTTCGGGATCTGCATGTTCGAGGACACCCTTCTACGCCGACTGCTGACTGTCGTCACTCTGACCGCAAACGTCATGTGTCAAATCAATAATTTCGCAGTGCTAACCCGAGTGAACAACGTTTCGGCACGTATAGAGCGCACTACGTACTTTGTGGAAGGCGGAGTGGCTCTGGTAGCCTATTTGTGGATGATGAGGAACCGAGAGAAAATTTTCTCATTCGTGCCAACATCTCTGGGTTTGCTGGAGACGATTCTCGTCTGCCTCATGCCGTTATGGATGCTTGTCGTCAACATTCTATGGTACCCAAACCTGAAGTTGAAGACCGACGACCTCGTACTCGCTTTCATGAACTGCTTCGGACGTTCTTTTGGCTCAACCTTCCACCTAGCTCTTTCCGCCATGCTTCTCTACAAGCTCGGTAAGAAGTGGGCAGAGCTTGTGGACGAATGTTCTGCCTGTGTCGAAAGCGGCCAGTGCCGATGTGAACTGAAGAGCGTCATGATGGACCTCTCCGGAATCCAGAGGCATGTCTACCGCGAGAGGTATTCAACTCCTTCGAAAATTGATTTACAATCGCGCATTTCCACGATGAAAAATATGAAATTGAAATGACTCGCTCTTTGAAATGAGAATTAACACTTGCCGTGCAAGGAGGACTGACATTTTTCGAAACGTTCTATAGATTTCCCGCTCACTAAGGGCGTTTTCGTTTCTGAAAGCAGTCAGTCGAGAAGAGTGGGAGGATGACGCGAGCACGAATCTGCCTCTCCGTTGAAACAGACATTGATTTTTTCCGTGTTTCAGATCTGTTCTGTGCGAAGCCGACGCTGTACTCTGCTGCATCCCCTACTGCAGTTCGGCTCTAGTGCTGGCGTTCAGCTGCCTCCATTGCACGATGATGACAGCCACTAGTGATAGAGTGCCTTTCCTTAATCCCAACGATCAGTGGAGCATGATCCTTGCTCTGGAAACCTGCGTGTTTTTTTGGGCTGCGTCGACAGGGGGTCAATATATCGTATCTGCTAGTAAAGGATTCCGTCGACGGGTTTGTTGTTCTCTGGCTTGCTTGTCTAATTTGTTTTATTCGAGTTGTGTTGAATTATTTGTTCTCCTCTATGTATCATTCTTGTTCTTCGGCTCATCGGCTGTGAGTTGCGTAATCCGTTTTGTACGAGACAGCGGAAGTATTTGTGGGAATGATCTTGTATCTACCCAAACTAACGTTCAACCGAATACATCAAATTACTCGACGAAACGGGAGCTCCTCAAATGTGTTTATTTTTCACACGAGAAGCTCTGCTGTGAGCGACGATGTCTCTCTTGCCATTTGTACTAACATCTGCTAATGGTTCTGTTTGTTTGAATATCCGCAGATCATGAAGATACGTCACGTCTTGCTCACGCCTCTGCTGCGTGACAATTTGAGGGGCGCTCGCTGGATCGGAGGATTTTTAGGCTGGAGGAGCGGCATCGGCACATTATCGACAGCCCTTACTTACGCTATACTCATGCGAAGCTCACCGGAATGGCTCAAGGGGAACATCTATTTTGCGTAAACTCTCTCGATCCTCGCGTGAATAAAAACATGGTGATTGATTCGCTTCTGTGAGTCTGCGCATCGTGAGGTATGATGACGTCATTCGTGATTTCAGAACTGAGCTGTCCCCGGCTTCGGACCGAACGAATATTGTCGCTTTGCATGTCAGGTACACAACGGTTTACCCGGAGGCTAGCCCTATTCGGCTTGTCTCTTGTCGAAACGAATGCCCGCAACGACAACGAAGCTGAACGGTCTTTGAAAAAATGCACGATGAAAATCCGATATAGCGAAGGAAACTTCTCGATACTTAGTTCTGCAATACGCTGCACACGCGTGAGGCTAGCGGCTGTGACGCCGCTGCTTGAATTCAAGTGTGCAACGGACAACGGAAATTAAATGGAAAGCCGTTCGGGAGCGCAATGACTTCTTACTTCAATCGTAAGGCAATGCGAAGTCAGCGTTCCTTCTGAAGTTTTCGTGGCGGCCAAGCACTCACCGCCGAGGAATCACATTCGATTTTTGGAAAGCTCGCCAGAGGGCGCCCGGAGCACACTCACTTGTTGCTCGAGGCATCCTAGTCAGAGTATCCTGAGCAGTTGCAAGAACATCGTGCCTCCTGCTGAACCGCGCCAACTGCAAGTTTTTTCACACGTGCGAGAGTCAGTGGTAGCGTTGGTGTGTTTTGAGACTTTCTCGCCTCCAATTTTTCGTGGAAATCTTCGGCGATCGACGAGGTAAGATCGATACGACATGGAGATAACCTTGTTATTTGATAAGAAATTGCTCATCCGTACGATCATCGAGGCGCAGAAAAGCGTCAGTTTTGCATGAGGTCATAACTTGCCATAAATTGGGCGAATCAAATGGGGGAAGACAACTTTGTCTTCTTCAAGACGCTCGGATTTCGGTGGTTCCCTTATCTGAATTCTATTTTCTGGCCCCGTTCAGAGTTTCACTTCGGCGCTGTGACTTTATGAGCCCAAGCATTGAGACCGCGAGATTATTTAGATTCTGATAGAGTTGAAAGAAAAAACAAGACTCGTCCCGTTCACGATCGAGTTTTTTAAGATCTGCTCTCCCCCCTCTTTTGATTTCGCCTAACGATCATGCACGCGACATGAATTAGGAGGCTTTGCCTCATTATCGTAAGAGGGTCCGTCATATCCTTAAGCGGGACGGATGACACCATAAAAATATCTACCAGAGCTAAATGCCTCGTCCCGTTTCTGTATCATCGTCCAAGACACACTCGTAACACGATACGCGCTCTTGTGTCAGTCAGCCCTCCCCCCGTCTGTACTCTGATACCGTCGGCGCTTTTCGCGCCTTCTTTGTGTTCCTTTCGCGAATTGTCGAAGTCGCACATGAAGAAAGTTTGCGAAAGTTCACACGCTCCCAATCGAGAGCTCTCACAATGTCTTTCACTAAGAGGTTGAGATCCATCACTTTTTAATTTTCATTTGCATTTGCGCGCTCATTCAGAGCTTTATTTACTTCTTCGAAGCTTATCGCTCGCTGCGATGTGAACATGGAGCCCACTTGAGCTTGGTCACTCAGTTTAGGTGGGGGACCAATCTTCGGTCGGCTGATGAACCCGTCATCTTTATTGTAGCCACTTTTTGAATATAATCCGATGGTGAGTCGAGCTACGTTATCGACAATTAGACCTATCAGGAAAGTATTCTCTCAAACGAATTTCTCAATGAGGGCGAGCCCGGAATTCTACGGACTTGTTGCGAAGCTCTCCATCGCGTCGGGAGCCTGTCTTGACCTCTTGGTCTCTTCATTCCTTCAGAGTGCGGCATTGATCTGTCTAGTCAATGAATGCTCACATTCCCTGTTCTTGGGGTGTGCTGCCGTTCTCTCACCAGAAAAACAATGGAGCCGGTATTGTCCGGCGGGCCCCGAACCGGAGCTTGGAACGATAGTCAGCCGTTTCGACTCATGAAGCTCAGCCTCAAGCAGCGGAAAAGAATAGAAAAGTTTCCTGAATTATCTTCAAGATCGCGGGTAAGAGTTTCCGAGCTCTGATCCGATTTGACGCGATTAGGTCTAACAAGGGAAATGTCCATTGTCGTTCCTTGGGATCGTCTGGTGCTGCCTCCGGGCAACTCTGTCCGAAATACGTCATTCCTCGAAATTTCCGAATGAATTATTGTTATATATTTACGAGATAAACACACATAGGAAAGATAGAATTCCGTTTGGGAGAGACGGAGCAAGCTGATGCTCGAGCTGGACCCTGGATCCTGAAACCAAATCTGCCCTCGGGGTGTTCCCGTTAGAGAGGTTACGACATCGCCTCGTTGAATGATTGTGATTCTCAGCTCGACGACGACGTGGCTTGTCAAGTTTTCATGCAAATTATTCACTGGAGCAAGATTGTTAAGTGGAGATGGTTTATTTGGAGTTCCATCAATATTAACACACGTCGACTTGAGTGACTGCATCTTGGGAGTTCCATAACTTCGGAACGGACTGACTGTTACTGAATCGGTCTCATTCTATCGAATTTTCGGTGTATGAAATTATGTATAATGGAACACTCACCGAGGAAGCATGGAACCGAGCGCCTGAAGTTGTGATATACAGTCCAAGCTGTCTGAAGAGAGTCAGCTTAGCTATTCTGTCAAGATGTGGACTTTGCCGAACCGACTCGTTGGCGCTTCGAGTGTTCGATTGCGCTCAGCGTCGAACTCATCCATATTCATTCGCCCACACGATGTATTTAACTGGCTGCTCGGGATCTCTCAAGCATCTTCCGACTGAGAAGGATCGTTTTCGGAAACCCTGGAAGTTCTTGAAAAGCGTCGCAGCGGAGCAGAAAGAATCGTGAACTTCTGCAATTTGAAAAGTCAGCGCAGGAAGATGGAGAGCTATCATTCATAATTCAAGAACACTGGGCGGGAACGAGATTCGTCCTCACCAGCTCGCGCCTCAAGATACTTCACAAGTATTTGTGGTCTCAATGAGATTCAATGGCTTCTCGCGAGACGAAGTGCAGAATCGGAACAGCCGTCAATGTCTTTGTGAGTAAAGAGCCGACAGTTCCCGAGGACGGATGTTGGACTCTCCTGTATGATGGAGAAATGATAATGGTCCCCGGGCGAGAACGGCGTTCCGTGGACGAAATCAAGAAGCGCTGCGAGAGACAATGATACATGACGGAACCTCCGAGATTCACTTGCAGACTGGCATTCTATTGATTATGTTGTGTCGCTGTCGAGAAGTTGGAGAATTCGTTAAAGTTTCTATTGAATCAAATCTCCAATACTCGATACGGATCAAAGTACCATGTCTCGGGGCAGGATCGAGGTGCATTGCTAGATGACAGAGTCCACAGATCTTCCGGGATTAGGGATCGCAACCCTTCCACTTTGGAATGAAAGCTTCGTCGGCAGTAGTCGGCTTGCTCTCGACTCCAGCAAGCTGTCTCCTGCAAGGGGGCCACAGACTCGATCGCACTGAAGTCTGAAAGTGAAACGATAACTTCGGCGAGACCCCAGCGGTCGGCTTTTCCGAGGATTGTTTCCATTGATTCCTATTCTTCGAGGACTACAGTCAGTGGCGTGCGCAGTGGGGGCGGGGCTGGCGAGGCTTTAGCCCCTACCCAGGGGTCTACGTTCTTACTATCGGAGTAGAGGGTTTGGCTGGAGACGCCATTTCACGGCGATCTCCCAAGGATACCCCGTCGAGAAACGGATCCCAACCCTCAGCCAAAGGAAATCCTGCGTACGCCCCTGACTATAGTCCGCACTTGTTCAGTTCAGCGCATGCTTTAGTGCACACATTTCGGCATAGAAAACCATGTGAACATTTTTTGATGCCTGAACAATGTTTACTCAATCGAGCTCTTGTTAGTGTGGTTTGCTCTTGTCGTCTGGTACCAGAACATCCGATCTAGTCTCGAGTACCGAGCCATTGTACTCCACGCGTGGAGCTTCTCGTGGGTGCTCAGAAGAGGAGAAGAGTTATGGGACTGCAAGGGTTTCGTAGGTTCGCGAGAAATCCATAAATCCGAAACTAAGTGGGAACCCTCGCTGCACTCGTACAACATCAACGCCGAAAGGCTGCAAAATAGGCCCGAAGCGAGCAGGTTTTCTTTTGAGCCTGAAAAATCCGAAAGGTTGCCGAGATTTTCAGGATAGGAATTAGTCTTTCGTTTCGAGTTTGCACGCGAGAGCGGGATTTGCTCGTTCGTAGCGTCTGCGAACCAACGAACTGCCATTCCTGTTCACAAGGATTCTGTGAGGATCTGTGAAATCTAGAATTGGTGATGACCGCAATGGTGAGTCCCATGGATCGCAAATCTCGATGCTGGTGGTGTCAAGAGCACTGAGTGTGCGGAGGCGATGAAACCTCGCTTCCTCTCAGAAACAATTGCAGCAATCCTCATCATAGACATCAATCCTAGCATGCACTGGAGTGCAAAAGTTGGCTGGAGAAGCGTGCGTCGTCAGCTTAGGTGTCGAAGAACGTAGGCGGGAGAAACTCCAGGGTTTCCCGGGACGGACTTCCGTCGCTCTTTGTTGAACAGGCGCTGTCTCGGAACTTCACCTTCCTGCCATCGATTCATGCATTCATGACAGGCGAATGATCTCCCGCGTGTAGGCGCGAGTCCACAATCGAGGCAGTGAGGAATGTTAGCTCGAACTGAAAATTTTGAAAACATGATGAGGTCCGCTTGTGTTCAACTATCAATGGAAACGAGCGAAAAAATTACTACTTCAAAACTCGAAAAGCTACGATTTTGAACTCGTTGCCATTATTGGTCGCACTCCCTTATCCGGCGGTTCACTTGTGCGGCTTCAGAGGCGTTTTACAAGACCGGGAGCATTCAGAGAGTGAGCTGACGCCAATGGAGAACACTACTTAAGAGAAGCCACAACCTTTCCGCGACGCACACGCACCCAATGACCCATGAGATTCCTGTCACACGATTTTCTACTTAGGAAGAGCTCATGAGTCCCGAAGGAGGCGAGTTTGGTGGTGAGCTCATTGGGCTCGGAATTCAGCGCCACGCTCATAAAAATAGTTGATGGTTGATGGCTGACTCGAGCTCTTATTAGCGAAGTAACATTGGAATTTCCATTGCAAATCCATCGCTTGAAAGAGGACACGCGAGAAAAACTGCGGCAGGAGGGAGCCATGTCAGGCACGCGTGACGTTTTCAGGGCCCGAGGTCTCGAGGAATTCAAAGATGAAACACTTTCCTGGAATTCCAATCTATGGCCGGCTGTGCAGAAGAGATCGAGCGTGCTTGCTGAAAATTTTATACGGTGTGCAGAAAGCAGGAAAGATTTCCTCGAATAGAAACCAAGATTTCCCGAAGTTTCCTTTTCATCTGAAACTGCTCTGAGCTCACATCGACTTCCACTTGGTCGCCGAAGACATGCCTAAAATAAAGGCTTGCGTTCGGGAACCGCCGCTCATGTCCCTCGTAAGTGAGGCTCGGGTTCCATTTGACCACATAATTCCAGAATCATTCTCGGAAATCGGCTCTAATTCTGTCTAAGAGCAAGGCTTACGATCGTCTTAAGAACCTGGCGGGGAACATTTCTTGAAAGTTGCTCCAAGGAGCCTTTTTTCTCTCTCGGAACTCGGCGGACTTGGAGGAGGAATTTTCCCAGGATTTTGTCTCGGCTCATTTCGCCTCCGTCGTTGGCATCGCGAGCCCCAGAAAAATGAGATTTTGGGACTTCTGAACTCGTTTGGAGCAATTCCCGAGCGATAGAAGGAAGGCTCGATCAGTGGCGAAGATGAAGAGCCACGACGATTTGCTACGTCACCCAAACGGTCTATGAATAAGTGTTCACCACACATGCTTTCGGCAAATCGGATGGACTCGGCAGACCGCTCGGATCTTTTGAGAATCCTCTTGTCATTTGAGAGCTCACATGTCTGCGAGATCACCGAACATTAATGTCAATGAATTAGCAGAACACCAGTGAGGCCAAATCCGGAAAGGCAGCTATCGTGGTCAACTCTCAAGAAGGCCTAACGGTCGACCGCGCCACCCGACCGCAAGTAGTGACACATGCTGCTGATATTGTGCTTGTTTATGTTTTTGCGGAACTCGTCGTTGCTGTGATTCTGGCTGACGACATTGCTGCTGGAAGTGACAATGAAAGAGTGGACGACGACGACGACGACGACGAAAACGACAACGATCATGTCCCCTCACCATGGCGCGTGGTGTCAGCATCGGCAGCGGCGACGTCGACGGCAGGCAGGCAGGCAGGCGCGCATGGATGATGCCTCTCCCATGGATGACTTGCCTGCCGGTTGGTCGCTCGGTTGGTTGGTTGCTTGGCTGACTGGCTGGATGCTTTACTGCCTGACTGCCTGTTTGGTGAGCTCCGTCCGCGTGCGCTCGCTGGTCGACCGCTCACTCGGATGGTTGGTTCTTTGCTTGCCCTTTCTTTACCAGCCGACGTAATGTTTCTGTAAAAACATCACCATCCGCGGCAGCGCCTTCAACGTTGCTGTTGTTGTTGTCGCGAGCGCTGTTGTTGTTGTCGACGACCACTTCCCTCCGTTCGTCAGTTTGTTTGTCGGTTCGTCCCTGTGGCCGTCAGTCAGTCAGTCAGTTGGTCGGCCGGTCGGTTAATCTGTCTGTCTGTCGATCGGTTGGTCGGTCTGCCCGTCCGTCTGTCCGTCCGCCTATTCGCCGCTCGTGGCGCTAGCTTCGCTTGCTAAGCAAAACAAGGCATGTGTTCTACGACAACGACTAGTGCGAGCGACCGGCTGTGAGCTATCTTTGCCTGCCTGCTTGCTTACTTGCCCGCCTGCCTTTCTGTCTGCTATCTGACTGCTTTACTCACTGCCCTGTCGGCTGGCTGCTTGCCTCCCGTTCGATCTTCCTGGGCGGTTTGCTGACTTTCATGTTGTATTTTTTTCTTTCTTTCTTCCCGATCGTCCGTCCGTCTGTCTGTCTGTCTGTCTGTCTGTCTGTCTGTCTGTCTAGCTCTTTATCTTTCTGTTCTTCTGTCTAGTTTCCAATAATCATTCGGTCGGTCAGTCCGTCTGTCTGTCTATCTGTCAGTCGGTCGATCGGTCTGGCTGTCTGTCTGTCAGTTGGTCGGTACGTAGCTGCTTCCATCTGTCTGTCTTGCTTCTCTCCGACTATCAGTCCGCTGGTGCTAGGGTGGCAGATCGGCTGCTCTGGCCAGGCGCTGAACTCGGCCCGGTTCGAAGAGGACCTCGCGAAAGAAACTCAAAATCGCCTTCGCGGTTTCCACAGCCGCTATCTCTCCGAAGCATTCTGTACGTAGGTCTGCCAGAATTCTTTCCGTCAAACTCTCTCTCGGAGAACGAATCCGTTGAACATCGGGCCGGTCAGCCGGCAGGTCACTGTGCCTTTCTGACGAACGGATGGACTCACCAACTGACTTACTGTCCGTCCGCCTTGCAAGCTTGCCAGTTAGCCGAGTGCTTGGCTGACTGCCGAGTGTCTATAGTGGTGGTTGTAGTAGCAGCGACGATGATGGTGGTGATGGTGCTGCTGCTGCTGCTGCCACTGCAACTCATACTCCTCCGGTTGTTTTCACCGGGCGCTATCGCGGATACCTTGTGCCCGAGCTAACCCTGTGAAGTAAGGCTGCTGTTCATTGACGTGAGTGCGTGCGTGCGTGTACGCCTGAGTGTGTGATTTTGAGAAGCAGTCGGAGCCGCACTGCTGCTCAACGCCAAAAGTTGAGTTGATCAAAAGTGAAACAAACTCTGTCTCGCAGCGACTCGAACCTGATAGAGACGACATCAACGGGAGCAGCCGTAACGGCAGCGTGTGCGCTAGCGGCAGTAGTGGACCGAGCCGGCTAGTAGTGGTTGTGGTCGTAGTGGTTCTGAATGCGCGCACCGCAAGTGAATGGATATGCTCCAGTGCAAATCGGTGTTTCCGCAGTGTTGAAGCTGCTGGATTCGAATAGTCGCCCAGAATCTTTGGATTTCCACAAGGTACGTGGGGCTGTCTTTGAACCATCGATCAGAGAATGGGATTTTCGACTTGAGGACGTGAGAGGGCTCGCATCGGAGCTCGTTTGGATCTCGGTCCGAGGGTGAGCCAGACATTCGAACTGTGTTTGGCTCCAACCGAGGAACTGGAAAATGTCACACAGGGGAAAATATTTGTCAGGGACTTATAGACGGCATTGGAGTCTGATTGCCGATAGCAACGATCGCTGAAGCGTGTATTGAGGTCTCTTCAAGTTCATTGTTCCTCGTTTCGATTCCCGCATACACTTTGCATCCGTCGTGAGGCACGATGCGTTCAACAGGCTCCGCTAATGCTACCGAGCTTCGAGATGACTGACAGAGGTCGGAGACTGGATCGCGGCGCAAAAAATCGGCGACTCGCACGCGTCAGAGTCGTGAACAGCAGAGTCAAATTGTGTTTAGTAAAGACTGTTCCGACGGAACTGTGTGGTGGAAAAAGAAAGCGGCCTCTTTGAAAACGCGGCTACGACGGCTGCCAGGAGCAGCAACAGTAGAGTTGCCAGACAACAACGATCATTTCATCTCACTTACAGACCACCACAAACGCACTCCAACACGACGACGTCGGCGTCGTGGTCGAGATACGGGGGCGATGAGATGCCAGATATCGTCGCTGCTTGCTTGCCTAGCCGGCTCGATTGCTCAGTTGCCTGAGGGTCCACCGAACCGCTTAAAGATAGATGAACTCCAACGGAATCAATCCTCTACGAAAGGAATCGCAATTTCACTTTCATGTTCGTAGATCCAGCCCAGTTTCGAGGCGACGAGTTTTCTCATTATAGAGAGATCGTCCCCTCCCTGGGCTCTCTCCTCATCACAATAATTCGCGCTGTCTACCCTACGCACAACAAAGCGGTCGCTCAATACTTCCTGTGGTTTCGTTCTGTTTTTTTTGTTCTCGAGTCCCACTTGGAGTTGCGGTGCGTTCTAAGAATCCATTGCTTCACCAGTTTGGCGGTTTTATCAGCTGAAGAGCCAATAATCAAATCGTCCATCAGTCGGTGGAGCCAGTGCCACAATTTTCTGATGCCACGTTCTTTGAAACCAATCAACAATCGATGAATGTGTCAATCAGTAATTCGAAGAGCTAAGCAATCGGGCCCTCATTTCTTGAATCTGCAATGTTCCATTGTGGCTCGGGATTCCGGCCGGAGATGCAACAGCGGACGGACAAAAACTCGGTGAAAGGAAACAAGTCACGGTGATTGGAGAAACACTGTTTTTACGCTTCCAGAGCCTAGCGCTCTCCCGTGTCGGTGGCCGGAAAGTTTTTTTCCTCGGAGAATACCACAAACTGAGAGCTCAGGTATGACGGGATTTCGCGGCTATGCGTCGGTCGCCAGCCCCTCCGCTTAGGGTGCTCCGATCGTTGCGAGGCAAAAAAAAAAATAATCTAACGGCCCAAGAAACGTTTCTGAAAACGAAGTTTTGTTTCGATTTTTTTTTGGACAATCGTTGCGCTCCTAGCGAGTTGAACAGTCGAATGTGAGAGGAAAGTTCGCCATGGAATCTTCTAGGCGTCAGATTGCGCATGCCGGGAGACAGGAGAATAAAAACAGAATTGATGCTCGCACGCCGTGTTTCCGATTGTCGTCCTGGAAACGACGGTTGGCAGATCTTTGGGAACGGGAAATCGTTTGCCGCCGAGTTCGTGAAATCGAATCAAAGCAAGACGACGATTCCCCATGAGAGACGTCAAATGCGAATTAAGTTGTTGCTTCGAGCTTCCCTTGGCGCTGGAAGACGACGGAGGAAGGGATCAGAAGACCGTAGAGACGGAAAGTGGCGAACAGACCGCTCTCGCTCTTCCTACTTTGAGCGAATCGCAATTTAGAGCATGAATTTCTGCCGGTTCGCCGCTCAGATGTTCGAATTCCGCATACTTTACCCTCTCGGTTGTTCTCTGAAACTTGCCGAAAGCGATGGCAGGAAATCGCAATCGGAAGTACACAAACAAATCGTTTCTCTCTAGAACGCGGTTACCGAAAACAGATATCGCGGTGACCCTCGAACTCGTTCTGGACGACCACATATAATTTCGCGATCCATTACCGCATATTCCGTTCCACGACTTGCCGAAATTTCCGCCAAAAATATTCGAGACGTCTACACCACCGTAAAGGAATCGCCCGATTCTGTGCTCGTTGTAATCTGTCGGCGATTCTATCGATCTCGTTCGCGTCGGGAAAATCGGGAAAGTTGGTTCTCGAAGCATGGTATCAGTCTGCGCAGAGCGTCCGTTCAGGAACATTGAAGGTTAATGGCCTCGAGTGACCCGTCGGATCGTTTTCCCTAAGGTGTCTTCAATGAGCTGTCATCGCGTAAATCGTACTGGTCGTAGATAAACCGAGTATCCGCCGCTAAAGTGCTGACTGACTGATGGATACTGTCACAGCATGAATCCTTGACTGTTGATTCGTCACGTTGACGCCGATATCCAGGTACTACAAGAGCATTCCTCCTTCGAAAGGAGTCGTACCGATCGTCGGACTCTGTTAGCAGCCTGAGCGTGATGATGACAAAGATAGATAATGAGCGTAACCGCCGCTGCTGCTCTTATCATTGAACCCATCAACTCTCTGACGGATATTATTATCACGTTTTTAGCCTCTTACGTCACGGAAGCAACAAAGGGGAACCTTGAGAGCAGTTGAATCGTTTTCCGAGTCATGTGCTAGTCTCAACGGAGGGACGGAAGCTCCTCTAAATTCCTCTCGTCAGATTCCCTCATATGCTAGCTAACATGAGTGGGGTCGTTCCGAACGGATCGCTTTGTTGACTCCCGGAACTGAGGGCGTGTGGCTCCGAATTCCAAGGCGAAAATTGTAGAGCTTCCCCTCTCTATTCAAACAGATGATGGTGTTGCTCAGTGGTGAGCCACTAGTCACACCCTCTCTCGTCGGGGTTTTCAATGTTTGATCCAAAATGGGAACTCCAGTCCAGTTTCGGCGTATGTATAGCGTAGTTCAGACGTCTCCGTTCATCGCACGCATCAATCTCGCGGTAGGTGTCCAAACTTCCGAGGGAAGCCGACTAGCCTTTTATTAGGTACTATTTGTTGCATTACCGTCGAGAATAACACTGCGCGTAATATGCTCACCAGTCGATGTAACCCAGTAAACACACGAAGATAAGAGTAGCCGGTCGGCGGCTAAGCGAGTGAGGCGAGAAACGCACAGAGCTGTAAACGAAAGAGAAATTGTAAATCTCCATTTCTGAAGGAGGCCTTCATTACTCGCGGTTGAGGCATTTGCTACCGGCAGCGACAGACAGTCTATTTAAGAGAAGATATATCGGAATTCTCCCCTGATGTGTCCCTCCGAAAAGAGAAAGATAAATTAACCCTAGTAAAACCATAAGTGGAACGCCACAACAGATCGCCAACGTGGTACCCCACTCTCAACTTTGCGCCGAGACTGTAAGGGGTCCTGGGTGGGGGAGGGGGTGGGGGAGCCCACAAATGAAAACTTGGATCGCTCAAGTTCAAGTGCCCAATGGCGGGAGACTGGACCCCATGGGAATGATCGGAATCAGCCACGGGCTGAGAGGACGAGATGGAATGTGCTCGTCCTCAGAAACAGTTCGGCATCCGCAAGGCGTTATCGTACACTTGGATTGGATTGCTCGTCTTACTCACCATCAAACTTAAGATTATCGGACAAGGCCATCGATGGCATTGTGGACGCATGTGGATCGACCGACTTTTTTTCGAGGTTGCTCAAGAAAGCTGCCTGAGAGCTTAGAGGTGTCAGTTTTCCGACGGTATATCAGCCATGGGCAGGAAAGTCTAGACCACTCGGAAACGAATGTCTTGAAGTTCCGAGTCCATAGGAAGCTCAGTGATTCCGTGTGACCGAACGTCCGGCCTCATCTCAGGTTTCAATGAACTCGAAAGCCTCCGGGCGTTCTATTATACCGACCGCCGCGAACATTGGACTCTCAGATCTGTTTCCGATGTCGGGTTCAAGGTTTCCAGAGGCTCGAATTATTTTGGCTCGTTTGTTACGGCACTTATAAATAGAGAGGGCTGCTGGCAAGCTACGAGAACTTCCTGATCGAGCGTCGCGTCGACGAGAATGGATCCCCCGAAAGCACAACAGACGGTCATCTCCTCCGGGACAAAAGTGTTGTTCAATGAGTTTTTTAGTTTTGTTTTCGGGATTACCTAGTTCTGCCGAGGACGCTCTTTCCCGCTCTCTGAGCAGAACTCTGGAAACTTCGGACTGAGGTTGACGATACTTGACAACTTTTTCAAGCTGAGTGAGTGCAACGATCGATTCCGGCGATATTTTCGAACTCTCTCAACAGGTAGCACGGAGGAGAGTCTCCGAGCTTTCCCGGCCGGGCCTCGATCGCTTCTCGGCTCTCGAGTCCGGAGCCGGTTGGAAATTTATCCGTGCGATAGACCAGAGTTCTCGAGAGCAAGTTCACAAGTGCTGTTGTTCGATCCATGCACTGTCATGACTGCCCTAGAACGAATCATGTGCTTGCTCGGTTGTAGCGTTTCGAGTTTGGCTACGTTTCCAGAGAACGACCTACTACGGCCCACTCGTTATTTTGAGGGCCGTTCAGTGCTTATGGAATTCAAAGTGCCACTCAGATTTGCTCTGCAGAGACGGGCCGAAACGATGGAACGCCTTTTGTTTGTGGCTTCTCGAGTACAGGACAACTCTGGAAGGCATGGGCCGAAACCTCACGTTCGTACGGAATACTTCTCTTCGGCTGTTCGCTTCGTTCCTTACGCAACCGGTGTCAATGCAGCAGAACCAAACAAAGGGACACGCTCTGGAAGTCAGGCTCACGTGGTGCAGGCCGTATTCGTTCTTCCCTTGGAACGACTCAAACGGCATATGTGTCCCGGCCTTTCGAGAGTGCGGAGATGTTCGGTCCGTGAAGAAGTCCTCGCGTTCTCCCGTACGAACGATTTACACGGCAGCCGTTTCGCGAGAAAGTGGTGGAGTCCGTTGACTGCAGAACGAAATTACGCGGCGACACTTCTTGAGAATGAGTGTGGCGCCGCGTCTACAGTGAGCTCTCTGTCGAGGAGCAGAAACCCTGTCAGGCAAACAACTCGGTACGGCGTTCAAGCAAGGTCTCTTCTTCTCCTCCCCCGTCCCTCGGCAGAACCTTTCAAAACGCTCACAAAATCATCCGCGAGCGTCGCCTCCCTTACGAGAGAACAATTGGAAGTTCCAGAAAGCCTGTTGCGTAATGAGAGAAAGAACTGGAAAGCCGTCGATTCGGTCTGCCATCGTGTCACTTCAGTTCTGTGGAGGAACTTTTTCTCCGAGTCAAGAGCAGACCTCCAGGCTTCCAGGTATTTCGAAAATCCATAGAGAGTTGAGTCCTTCGATCGGAAGTGGGATCCACTCCCCGATGTTGATTCCCGATGTTCATTAGTGCCGAGTATGTACTTCGTTCCCGAGCTGGCGTCGCATCGAAACTTCGCTCGTGGGACACTTTATCCCAAAGCCTCACGAAAACCTAAACCCTGTCCCTCCGTCAACTTCGTTTCGGTTCCGCTTGCCTTTTCCGCGCCTGCCTTCATCCAAAAGTTTCGGGGACGTTCCCGTAAACTCTTGATGCTAATCGATCGTATCAAATTTCAGCTTCCTGGCTGGATAGCGAAGGGAAAATGAGGTGGTCGAGTTGTCCCCTGAAAAGGCGAAAGCCAACGGCCAGGTGACTTTCTGGGATGATCTGTCGGCTTTGGGGGTGTCTTACACCCCCTCTACATACCCTCGTTTCTCTACTGCTACTCAGCGTGTTCACTTTCATCCCTACAAACGTTCATGGCGCCAACGTCTATAAGTGAGTATAAGCACTCGATTCACGTCGAATGCATCGAGAAATCTCGCGCAACGAATGAGAATTCTCTCACGGAAAATAATCCACCGTGAGTCTTGTTGTCGATTCTGTCGGGATCTAGCTGACAACCCGGCGGCGCTAAAGAAAACGTGAGCGGAAGGAAGCCCGTTCCCGTGCCGGTCCCATTCAGTTTATGCAAATTCCTGGGTTTTCTGAGGTCGGAGTCCATTGTGGAAATTTCGTATCATAACTCGAGCTGAATCGCGAGCAGGGGGAATATTCCTCGTTGTCGGCTTCTAAAGAATCTCTGCTCCTCCGCGCTACTTCGACTCACATTCTTCCAAATTCCAGAATCGGCTATATACCACAGTTCATTGGTGAGCGCGGCGGTTCGAAATTGGGCCTCAAAATATCCGGTGCCCTCTCATACGCGGCGCAGATGATTAACAATTCTACATATCTACTCGGAGACGACAAAGTGAGTTATTTTTTAGCGTTCCTCAATGGAGGGTCCAGAATCGTTTTCAAGTGGATCCGATCGAAGCTGGCTGACAGAGAGAGATCTTTTTTCGCTCGCCCGCAGGTGGAAATTCTTCATTCGGACGAAAGAGGTGACCCGGTCCACGCGACGCGACTCGTAGTGGACATGTTCAATGCGAATGTCTCTGTGATCATTGGACCCGAAAACTTCTGCAAATACGAGGCTCATGTCGCCACGGCCATGAAGTTGCCGATATTCTCCTACGTGAGTAGCGGGTAGCTGACTCGAAACGTATTCCTAGCGAAGACGGTCTCGAACCGAACTCTATTTCAAGCCACAACTCCACAGAGCGGGCACTGATTGATTTTTCGGCTCAAAACATTAGGATACCCGATGCTATTCTGAGCTTTGTTTGGGTCTGCGCCCGCGAGCCACGCTGTGATTCTTGCTGTAATGCTGCTGCTACCTGTGTGAAGCGCGTGCTGGCGCTGCTGCTGCTGCTGCAGCCGGCGCCGCTATCTCCTCACTATCCATTGAGCACAGCATAGGCATAAACAGTGCTCGAACGGGATTTACAATATGTATTCTTGTTAATAAGATTCTCGGAAGAATAGATCTCCGCCCACTCGAGCTCGTAGCAGGTTTAGCGACATTTTCGTCGTTGGAAGGTCGCTGAGGCGAGAGCACTCGAGAAGAGAAAACGCACAGCCCAACGCGCTAATGGAGAAGAAACGTTGAGCTGACGCGCAGCTGACGATGGAACGCCACCACGACAGCGCCGAGATCCACCAGCTCTTTTACCTCAGACTAATCCGGAATCTATTTATAATCAGGACAAGTTCAAACACTACCTTGGACCCATGAGGCAGCCTCTTTTGTTTTGATTCTTTTGACCGAAAATTTTTGAATTGCTACGTCAAGTTGAAGTATTCCTGTCAATCCAGAGGTTACAACCAATAACGCCTCTCAGCGTCTTCAGAACGAGGCGAGACATGCAGAGGAAATCTCTGAAATTCTGCAGCTCAATGTCCGACTTCTAAACATCGTAAGTGACTGTTGGTTGGGCTTTCGCGCGCGGCGATGTCACTGGAAGCTGTTTTCAAAATGATTTTTTATTGGATTCCATTCACGAGCACGCTTTATGGTACATTATTATTATTATTATTATTATACGGCGTCCAGTGTCGAATGAGTCTCTTCTGTTGCCGCCAAGGTTGAAGGGAGTCGACAAGTCGCTCGCCCGCTTGGCTGCTCGCTCGCTCCCTCGCTCGCCCAAGTGATAAGACCGCCACGGGACGATTGAGCTTAAGCCGAGCGAAATTTCTATTTCGAGACATTTCAAAGTCCGTTCTCTTATCACTCAACGTCTGGAGGGTTTCCCTAGCGCTCAAAGGGTTGTCGGAGGAAAATTCATCAAATGAGCCGAGAGTCTCCACTCCAGGAGAACAAATTTGAAAGTGTGCACGAGTTTGGTTCCCGTCTCATAAGGGGCGGCGAAAGACTCCATATTTTTCCGCGAAGTTCAGCGCCATCATCTCGCCATATTCGAGGCGAAGAACAACTTTAAGAGGGCGAATTTCGCTCTTAAAAGCCCTTACGACCCTTCTCCACTGCGAAGCTGTAGACAGAGCCAGATGTCCGTTATTCGTGTTACGTCGTTGAAAAGCCAGAGAGAGATAGAGAGAGAGAGAGAGAGAGAGAGAGAAGCTTTTCCCGAGAGCAAGTACTAATATCTGGTTGAAACCGGAGCGGTCATCCTCATCAGCATATAGTCCATTGGTAATTTGAGTTTTCCCGCCGGGAGCTATGTAGAGCAGAAGTCACATATTCCGCTTGGCTGCACAAGTGTTTTGGATGTGTTCGCCGTTGATTAGCTTCGCATGATGTAATGTAATTATGTCATCTGTTGTCAAATGAAGCGCTGCGCGTACCCCTGGATAGAACGCACTCTTCTCGACCATATCACCAAAGTCTTTGCGAGCAAAAGTCCCAGATTTGCTCCATGGGTTGCGCTCAATCGGTGCTCACGAGAATATGGTATTCTCTTCGTGTGACATCCGTGTACCCACATCGCGATACTTCACACCAATCAATCGAGGCCTGAGATGCGTTGTGCGGGACTATTAGCGATTCAGAACTGAATCGAAGACCTCAATGAATACAATGAGCCAGAAAGTTCAGCTCAGCGACAACAAAGTCGTCTTTAGCTTCTCGAGACTAGCGGTTGGACTGAGCTCAGCTGCTAATAAATCGAGTACCGAAAGTAGGATCGTTACCGGTCGATTTGATTATATGTGCACGGCAGGGTTATTGGGACCGGAAGCCAATCTCTCGGGGATAAAATTGAGTTTGGGTACACATAGACACTAGGCGTAAACGATCGCCACAGTGTCTGATCAGGTAGTTGTTGTCCTCAATTTTAGTCAACATTCGGGCTAATTGTTTATCATCCGCTGCCTTAGCGGGAACGTGTTTATGACCTCGAAGCCTCGATGGATGCCAAGTCGAACGATAGGCACCAAGAGTCAACTAGGCTCTCCGAGAGGGCCAGCGAAGTGACCTTTGTTGATGTTGTGGTCCAGCCAGGCTTGTTTTGTGGTCTGCTTTCGGGTGCGTGCCTCTACCAAGCGAGACGACAGTGCAACATATTACCATTACTTTACTTTCAAAGCGTGACAGTTGTCGGCGAGCTTCGGGGAACGGTGCTCGACTGAGCGAACATTCGAGAAATAAATACAACTTGGCAGTAATTGGCCCTTCGAGATGCTCAGAGTTTGTGACGGAACTCTTTATCCAAACGGGACGCGATGGCCCAATCGTCGGTTAGGTTAGACGAAGGAATCCGAGTCGTTTCTGTCGAAAAAGAAGACACGTCGGGAGCCCCACGACGCTGGAACGAGAGTGAAGTTCAAAGTCTCTGTCAGCTTTGGCGGCGAGCGTTTCAAAATAACCTGCAATTAGAAACCTCGTGAGACCTCTAGCTCTGTGAGCGTTTGTTCAATGAAGGACCGAATCCGTGGGAATTGCGTTTATTGTTCCGTCTACGCCGCGGATTGCTATCCTCGAACGGGAGTCTCTTCGAGCGTCGTAGGCTCAAGTGAGCAACAGTGTTGAGCCAGCCTTCACTAGTCTCGAGCTTTTGTGCGGAAGAATTCAATAAATTGTCGAAGGTCGTTTCTCCTTAATTAAAAGCTGTGGCTCCTCGACAAACGGAAGGAGCGTGAATATCCGTTTCCTGCCCGTAAACCCTATTGGCATCCCGGTTGGACGCTCACGCTATCTGCCGTAAACCCCGAAAATACGATGCAAGCTCTCGATCCGTTGCACTTCAGAATCGGCTCGGTGTGCGGTGGGCCAAACTCCATAGCACTTTCTGCAGAGGCCGTCTCGGGCGAGGATGATATTGAGCACAGCGGCGGCTGTGGCGGCGGCGAGTCGGAGAGGAAAACGGTGTTGCACTCCACGAGGCTTTCCAGGTCAGTGTCTTACGGCTACAATCCGGAAGAACTGCTCTAATGAAGACCTTTAAAGGTCCAGCTGAAACTATCCGAGATCTCAGGGAAAAATAACGTTCCGGATCCGGCTGAGTTGTTCGATTTCCTCCATAATGTCGGCTCATCGAATGTGAAAAGTAGGCGACAAACACTCATCATCGACCGGCAAAAGTGAACTCATTGCTTGATTTCGAAGTCGAAAAGGTTTGTCTCGCTCGAGCCATCCTCACGACCGTCCAGGAAAGGAAATGCGTTTCTCTGCATCCAGACGTTCACGTCGGACACGTCTCCGAGAACTTGTTTTACATACTTGAGCCCGGTGAAAACTTCGGAAAGCTTCTCGAAATATTCCAAAGATAGTCTGGATTTGCGGCTCTTGTTTGTTGCTCATGCAGCCGATCGCAACGAATGTTTGCCTAGTGTTCACCTGACGCCGCAAAGTACGAAGAAAGGCTGACCCACTTCGTTGATACATAGCCGATCCCGGCAAACTTTCATTTTGAAATCTAGATAGTTTGCTCCGTCTACTTTTGGACGCGCCGCGTGATTTGTATCACGCGAAAGAACTCTGATCGCGATCGACGTCTGCTCGGAGACTTTATTCGAAAAGATATTGTGAGGATACGCGATGATAGTCTCCTCCAAGGTCTCAGCTTTCATCTAAATCCCGATACAGAGAGCATTGATCCGCGCGAGGTCAATTGAATCCAAGCGAGCGGACCTTGCACCAGAAATAAAACTGCCCTACAGGATGTACCCAGTTATAGTTTCGTATGCGATTCACGTGACGATTGTAGTGCATCGCTTCGATCTCATGTCTGACAGCATGCACGTGCAAAGAGAAAGTCGGATGGCGGTCGGAGCGATTGCTGCGACCTTGGCTTCCGAGCTGTTTCCGTGAATGAGAGAAGATGTCGTCTATAGAAAGGACTTCCTCGTTTGATCAGACCGAGATGATGAAATGTCGCAGAGGGAAATAGGAAACTTTCGGAGAGACACTGACTAATGGCGTACTCGCATAATTTTCACCATTGCGGAGTGTTGTTTGCGCTCACTCACACCGAGAAAGGAATTGGACTTTGACCACTGCAGAACTCGATGAGACACTTTCCTTTATCAGAAATTCGATGTACATATTCTCTTCTTCTACGAGAACTGTGAAATTCGCTCGTTGTCCTCCAAAACATCGCATATATTGAGTGCTAGGTCCCCACGAGCTGCGAGCGCTGTGCTTCTCTGAAAGGCTCAGCTCGCAAATAACTTCTACATTGTGTCTCTCACTCGAAATCTTGATCCGAAGTTTTCAGAGGGTCCCCCGGCGGCGTATTTGTTAGCCTGAAGGTCACTTCTTGGCAATCAGATCTATTTTTCCGCTCGAAAATTCAAGAAGGCATCAGATACTGAAGAGATCGAGGTTGGCGACCTCTTAAACTCTAGATTCGTTTGCCTGCGACGAGGCGACCTCAAGTCTCGGCAGCGTACCGTTCGTGGTCTCACTTTGACAATGGTTTAAGCGGTTTTCTTTTCATTCGGAATGGCCAGCTGGATCCCTCAGGACAAGGCTACGAGTAATCTTTTTGGAGGGAAACAAAAAATAGAATTACCTGCAGAGTTTTTTTCCCGCGGATCTCTCGAGAATGAAATTCCCCGATGGAGCTCGGCTGAATGGATTGTTCGAGAGCCCATCGGCCATGAGCCACCAACTGAAATGTCTGCTGAAAGCGGTAGACGATTGAATAACTTTCGATTGGGACCCATCTGGAGAGTTTCCTTCAGAGCGGATCGTGTACGCATCTTGCGATAAAGCAGTGTTTCCGAAACTCGGTTTTACGCCTCCCTGGGGGAGCGCGACGCTCATGCTACGTTGCATTCGACTCTATGGAAGGGGGCGGGGGCCAAAGAGTTTGAGTTCCACTGCTACAGAGGAATCATCCTAGTTCGAGGGAGAACGAATGCGAGATGGAAGAGTGTGTTCATGCTTTCGACGAGGACGGTCGGGCAGGTTGTTCTTGAAAAAAAAATTCAGTGGGCTTCTTATTTTTAGAGCACAGAGACGAGTCGAGACCTTTAGACACTAATTTATTCGTTTTGGCTCGTTTACGATCGGTAAGAGAGAAGCGCCGGGCTCTGCGGACGTGAGTGAACCGATCAAGACAGAGAGACTCAAACACGTTTGTGGTCTTTAGCGATGGTCAGAGCTCAACCTTCTCACTTTTCAATGTTGTGCCACGGAAAGAACAAGCGAACTAATTCGATCCAGAACGGATTCTCGAAATAGCTCGAGTTATGATGCCTTCACGGCCTCAATTTGAGTTGGACGAAACGTTCTGAGAAGAGCAGTTGATCCCGGCTCCCGAAATGTTTCGGTCAAGAATACATCTCAAGCCGGCATTCTCGCTCTCTTTTGTTAGGAATGCGATGATGATGGTGATTCTGGTCACCACAATAAGCTAAAGATATCGTCATCCATTCCAACGAAAGCGTATCTTTGCTCTCTTTGCCGCGCGAGAAGAATTGAGTCTCTCAGAGGGGTGCGAGGGA